>VWZT01007450.1:156479-237558 GCA_013397055.1 Pachycephala philippinensis | reverse complement strand
GCTGACGGCGGCGTGACGCACGGCCCGCCTCCGCAGGCGCGCTCGTCATCACCGAGCGCCGGGGAGGCGGCGAGGCCGGCGGAGCTGCGGCAGCAGGCGAGCGGCGCGGGCTGCTCCGGGCCTTTGGGTGTTCCCTTCGCTGCTGGGCGGGGGTGGCGCGGCCGTGGTGGGCAGGGAAGGGCCGGGATCAGCCTTGTGGGCTTCGCTCCTGCGTGCCAGACCCGCGGGACGGTGAGGGAGGTCGGAATCGGGGCAGGATGGGGAGCCTGGGGGCCGTGGGCTGTGAGAAGGGCTGGCTGCCCTTCTTCGTGGGCTCTGCGGGACGTGAAAGAGCAGGTTGGCCTCTCTTACGGGTGCATGAGAGATGCTCTGAGAGGGGACCTCATTGATGTGTAAAAATATCTGAAGTGGAGGGTGCCAAGAAGATGAAGTTAGGCTCCTCTTGGTGGTGCTAGGCATTAGGACAATAGGCAGCAGGCAGACATTGAGGCACAGGAACTTCCACCTGACTAGGAGGAAGAACTTCTTTGCCGTGTGGCTGACTGCGCACAGGAACAGATGGTTTAGAGAGGTTGCGGACTCCCCCTCACTGGAGATATTCAAGAACCATCTGGGTGCAC
Source organism: Pachycephala philippinensis (assembly GCA_013397055.1). Taxonomy (NCBI): domain Eukaryota; kingdom Metazoa; phylum Chordata; class Aves; order Passeriformes; genus Pachycephala; species Pachycephala philippinensis. The sequence continues at coordinate 236,938 of VWZT01007450.1, read as the reverse complement.
TCCTGTGTCATGTGCTCTAGAATGATCCCGCTTAAGCAGAGAGGTTGGACCAGATGACCCGCTGTGATCCCTTCCAGCCCTTCCCATTCTGTGATTCGGTGTGGTGCTCTTGGCACGTGGAGCTCCCCTGTCTCTGCAGTGGATTCTGGCTGCACCCCAGCACACATCGGTGCATCGCTGTGCCTGTTGGCTCTGTCAGCTTGGTGGCACTTAGGGTTGCAGGGTTCGTGAAGGCCAGCTAAATTACGGCACCTCCCTGCAAAACATGTAACCGTAGTTCACTGCTACCCTTAGCAGCAGTATAATTTTGCTGCACAAGCAGCACTAACCCAAGTTATTTAGCTACAACTGTGATCCACCTTAGTTTAGCTCTGTCTTTCAGAAGAGTCTGCTGTTTTGCAGTGCCAATGGGTGACTGGTCATATCTTACTACAATGTGCTGATGCAAAAAAAACTGTAGTGCATGCGAGTTAAGATGCCACTATGGTTATGGTGTAGCATACTGGAAAGCGGTAGAGTTTAATGGATTCTTTCCAGTTCTCTTAAATGGAGGGATAATGTGGGAGTTTTAACAGGATGGTGTATCAAGTGTTGATGAGACTCTTAAAGTATGAGCTGTCCCTGTCCTGTTTTCAGTATCATAGTTTTCCCAGCTGAATTTATGCTGAAACAAGCTCTGAAGATGAGGGAAATAACCTTTGCTGTAATATTTAGCAAAAGCATGTGAGAGCCATTCTTGTAAGGAAGCATCAAGTAGGCTATTTACTGGCATAAGGGTTAAGAATTCTTGTCTTCTGTCTCAGGTAGAACAGCAATACAGAAAACAGCAGCCTCAAAAAACTTACAAGGAAATATTAATGCTCTTGTCTAGACTTGCATTGGGTGGAAAAAAGTGTTTATCTATGTATAATAACCACCTTAAAATTTATGGTTGCAAGCACATTTACATGTTAGGATAGGATAACTTAAGGCTTGATAGAGTGTGGAGTATATGTAACTATTTCGTCTGATTCCATGAAGAAACACTTGTCTTCAAATGAGTCTGAGCAATCGAAACCATTATAGGACATTTAGAGGTGTTTGAAGAATAGTGTAGAATTATCACTCTTGATTTGGTAGAATTTGAAGGCTGGAATTTCATCTCTCTGGCCCCTCATTGTGTGGGGTTTGGTTTTGTTTTGTTTTGCTTTTTAATTCCTATTACTCTTCTACACACAGTCTGTTCCCAGGATTTCTAATACCTCAGAACAATGAAAAGTACATTGGGTTAGCTAGTGTGTCAGAGGGAGAGGAAAGATGACAAGGCTCCTCTTGTTTGTTAGCACCATTGTTACATGAGTGATATAAAAGAAATTACTGAATTTTACACTTCCAGCAAGAAAATTCTTAACATTAGTAGGAAGGAGGAAAGAAAATATTACTTATTGGGCTTTAATGTTTAAAATACTGTTTAATAGAAAATGTTGTGCTGTCTTCATCTTTGGAGGTTTTCTATACCAGATTGGTAAAGCTCTGTGAAACCTGATGTTACTTTGCTTTTAAGAAGTTGAACTAGATGACTTTCTGAAGTCTCTTCCAACCTGAATTAACCCATGTCCTGTGTATCAAATATAGATGGAATTTGTGTTTGCTTTTAAGGAAGTGATTTCATTTTCTGTTAGCTTTAGATAGAGATATTAAAATGATTGTGTATGCCTTGGGGAAAAAAAAACAACCCAAACCAGAAGACCCCAAACTCAAGCTAATGTGCATGTTATGTGTTTTTTTTTTCTTTAGAACATGGATTCACAGAAGGACGTTCAGCCTCCAAAGCAGCAGCCAATGATTTACATTTGTGGAGGTAAAGACATTAGTGATTTTTTTATTATTTGTTACTGGAGATTTGGTGTTTTAATAATGAATACTGCTTCGTTATTATACTGAAGGGTACATAGATACAAATAGTTGCAGTGTGTATCCTGATGATCTTTAAAGCTTTATGCATTGATGGTAACACATATATGGGGTACATATGCAGTGGTGGAAGTAATTCCCTAGAGCTTGTGTTGCTGTGTGGAGCTCCTCCATCTCCGCAAGTTTTATTGACAATGCTGTAAGGGCACTCAGTTTTCACTGAAGTACAGTAGTCAAATTCTCTCTTACCTATAGATAAATCAACAACTTAAAAACTGGTGATTTTCAGGAATCCCTGAAATATTTTGTCTTTTAAGAAAACAGACTCTGGGCTTTGGAGGGCTGAGCTGAAATTTTCATTAGTAGACAGTCCAGTATTAAGTGTGGAATGTGTTCTGTGCAGTAATATTTGGGTGATTTTTAGCAAGATACTCTTTTATCTTAATGTAAGTGAAGCTTGCTTTTTATTTTCTCTTTTTCTTATGGTATCTTGTTATCATTGAGCTCTTGATACAGATTCACTACACTTGCTGTGTTTGTTTGCCACAAATAGGAATTTGACTATCACAATTTTCGAAGTTATCTGTGCATTAACAATGCTGTTTTTCTTTGCCCACTTCCTTTGTCCTCCTCCATAACATCAGAATGTCATACAGAAAATGAAATAAAGGCAAGAGATCCCATCAGGTGCAGAGAATGTGGCTACAGAATAATGTACAAGAAAAGAACAAAAAGATGTATCCTTTTACAAGTGCTCTTGAATGCATTTGGGAAGCTGGGGATGGAGACGAGGGGAAACAGAATGTAGGGGAAGCAGAATGTAAGATTCAAATAATTACGTAACAATTCTTCAGGGTCAAAAATCAATACAGGAGAGCAAAGTACTGTAGCACAATCTCTGCAGTGTGATTTGGCACCTTGATTTCTTTCCTGCCACTTTCTCTTTTTTTTTTTCCATTTTCTGTGAACGGGATATTAAGTTATGATAGTCTGCTGGGTGATGTACTGTGAATTGTTGATATTATTCAGTCTCTTATTGAAGATGGCTTTTGAAATACTTCATGTAGAGAGTTGTGACTTTAGATTTAGACAGTCTTTCTCTTTTCCTCTCCCCCATCTTTTTTTTCAACCACAATGTATTTTTTTCTTTGACTGCGTTATTCCAGTGGTAGTTTTTGATGCCCGATGATGTCTGCTGAAGACAGTGACTTCATGATGTAATCTTTCTGATAACTTTGTTCTGTAAAACTGTGTGTAAATGCACCCTCGTATTTGTGTTTTAAGAGATTGAAATATTAAAGTTTACTGTAATACTAAATTTTGTCTATATTGTCTTCCAGCAATAGATTTCTAAAACGGTTGTTTAAATTGTAGTCAGAGTATGCAGTATTTTTTAAGTTCAGTGATAATTATATTCTTTTTGAGTTATCCTTGTTTTCATTACTCTTACCTAAACTTTATCTGCATTTTAACTTTGCTAAATGTTCTTTGGACTCCTTCGAGCTGTATAGAATAACTGATTTCAGTTAAATTCCACTGAAAATAAATAGAAGGCTACAGAAGGCTAGGTTTGAAACCGATCTGGATTTCAAAAGAGAAAATCTTAAAGGACTTCAAAGCACCCAATTCTGGCACCCAGTTTTGGATGTGTCAAAAGTATGGATGTCTGGAAGTGTGGGAAAAATCATTTCTCCTGAAAGAAGAGGGAGAGGGAGGCAAGGTAAACATTAAGAAGCAGTGTGGAAACAGAAATTTCCAAAGTGCTGTTTGACTTGTTTGTATTCAAGGAAAGAATTAGATCTGCCTTACCAAGATATTTGGGTAGCATCCCAAAACATCCCAAAACTATGACCTTGTTTTGTTTTTCACATGACTTCTCAGGGGTCTGTAATAAGTGATGAGTTTGTGATGATGAGCCAAAACTTTTTGCATCTGTCCATTTGGAATGCGTGTTACATAATACCACTAAAGTGTACTACAACCTACTGCTGGATTGTGTGTGCCTGATCTCAGTTTTGATGTTGCTAATGGTGCTGTTGAGATAATGTGCTTAACTCATCACTGTAATAATGTCTTTTTTAAGATCTGTATGACTGTATGATGGCTTATAAATGAACTGCAGTGGCTTGTTATAGGGGATAAAAAAGCATTCTGAGATGCTGTTTTGGAGCTGTTTGGTTAAGATTTTCTTAGGTATGTGATGTATGCTGTTAAGACTAGATTTTTTCTTGGAAACGATACACTCGGGTATAAATGATAACTTTTTTTACTACACGGTTGCTATTAGTTCACCAGCCTGGCCTGCACAGCGTGCACCTTTTGCCTGTATAGTAGAACGAAGGGGTCGGCTACTGACACGGCTGCTCAGAAGGGTGAGGAGGAGCGGGCAGGAGCAGCGCTGCCGAAGGTCGCCGGCAAACGGAGGCGAGTTTGGCCCCTCTGCGGGCACGCCGGGTGCCTCTGCTGCCAGAGGCGGCGAAGAGCCCCCGCTGCCCTGGGGAAGGGACACGGACCTGCTTTGGGGAGCAGCGCCGGGGGAGTGCCGGGCTGACGGGCAGCACTGGTGTGGGCGCCTGGGGACACCAGCGTTGCGAGAGGGACCGCTTGCTCTCCGCTGAGTAAAACACTACGCTGAAAACACAAGGGTGATGCTTATCAGAACTGCACCCGCGGGTGCTGTATTTCTGCCCGCCCTCGGCAGGCGCTTCCCTCACCCCTGATCCCCGCCCTTACCCCAGCCGCGCCTGCGCGGCCCGAGCGAGGGACGGGCGGCCCCAGGCTGCGGCGAGGGACCGACCACGTCCGTGTCCCGGAGACAGCGCGGCACCGGGCAGGTGGGTGCCGAAAAACGACGGGCGGCGCCGGTGTCGCTGCTGGAGGCCGGCGGGGCTCTGCGGGAGCCTCGCCACGGCGTCCCTGGGGAAGGCAGCGCCGTGTCCCTGCCGCCATGTTGTACATAGCAACAGTTGCTAGACGCGGGCCGGCCGCGCTGCCCCGGCTCCGGCGGTGCGTGAGGGGAGCCTCGGGAGCCGGCCTGGAGGTGAATCCCTGACTCCGGGCTGGGGGATGTGTGTGGAAGCTGTAATGGAGAGGGGCTGTGCCCCCGAGCAGCCGCGGAGTCCTGGTCACCGCCGTGCCCGAGAGCTACGCTGGGCAGCTCCCTCACGGCCGTGGGAATAAACGGGAAAAACCGCCGGGGGCGATGAGCTCTTTATTCTTTAATTATTTCCTGCATTTATCCCGCTTTCCATGCGCGTTATTCCTTCTCCAGTATTGAAACTGTAAAGTCTTGGGGCAGAATCTCTATGCAACACCTAATTATGACCAGTTATTATTTAAGTGATACTGTATTGTAAACATTTTTGTGTAACTACAAATTAATATGTGTAATTGTACAAGACGTTAGAACACAATTGTTTTAATTTGGTTTATAACTACGCATAGTTGTTACCACATCCTAGCTAGTTGCCCATATTGTATTTCTTAAAAATAACTGATCGCTTCTTGCACTATATAAAAGGAGAAAAAGAGAAGAATTTCAGCTCCATAGAGCTTGTGCTCAAAATAGAAAAAGATGCAGATGAGCAGATCAAACGTACAGGGAGACAGAAATGTTCCATTTGAATCCCTCACTTCATCAGTTACAGACCTACTGAAATAGATTCAGATCAGTGCTGTAATATAATCAGAGACCCAGAAAATGCAGTTAGTGAGGAAAGAAAATTGGACTTATTTTGGCTACAGAGAAGCCAAAGGTTTTTATTCCTTTAGATACACTGCATTGTATCTAACGTCTTCCTTCTGAAAAAAGGAGTCTGCTCCGCTATCTTCTTGGTGCTTATCCCACTTGCTTAAAACAGGTATGTGTTAAATGAAACAGAGAATGTGGTAGGCAAAAATTGGCAATTTTTCTTTAAGTGGCCTTTCTGAATTGTTCTGCCTTGCAGAAGCAGTGGGCCTGCATACTCTTACAAAGCATATCTCATACTTCTGTCAGTCAGCCTCTGTCAAGGACAGTCCATGTGATCAGGCCTTCAAATCTTGTATTTTTTTCTTTTATAGGTCTGCTTGCATGAGAGGGTGGAGTGTGAGCAGGTTTATTCCTTAAACTAGCATTACTTCAAAATGTAACTAAACGTTTACGGAATCACTATTTTTTTTCTTTTAATATTTAGTTATGGGTGATGAGTCAGTACCATTTTTGCTGGGTGAAGGAACCACTAAAACATATCAAATACCTATTAGTCATCTGGACTACAAATTCATTGAAAAATGCACAGATGTTAAGCACCTGGAAAAGATTCTCAGGGTATTAAGGTAAATGTATTTTTTTACCTTCAGTAATAATTATATTCCTGCTCAGTGAAATTTGAGGGAACCCTTTTCTAGATACTCTTATTTGTCTGAACCTGTTTGTGACTTTCCAATTTAAAAATTAAAATACAAGGTTAAAGTAATCATGCTAAAAGTGTCCCACTGATAACACTAGAAATCCAAGTCCTTATTTAACCATACAAAAGGTTTGAGTAACTCAATGCCAGGTTTTTGTCAAGTGCTGCTGCTCTGTTTTGGTTCTGTCATGATCCGTGTTGCCTGACTGGTAATTTCAGATGCCACACCTGTTTAACTTTTGCTGTAAATGACACAAGCTTCCTTCTTACGAGCACTGTGGTGATAATTTTGAACTGTGTGTGTGGAATAAATTGGAAAATGTTTGAAGGGTAACTGGAATTTTCTAATAAAAATGTTGGTAGATGATAGTAAAATCGTGTTTTAACACGAAAATAGTCCTCTGCAGTCAACTTTCTCTCTACATATGGAGGGAAATATGGAGGGTGTGGTGCAGTTTAGTTCTTTTTTGTTAACATTTTTATCTGTGCATTTTAAAGGTCTGGTGAAGAGGGATGTTACCCTGAACTTACGTTGGTTTGTGAAAAGCGTATTGAGCATTTAGATCCAAGGAGCAGAGTTCTGAGAAAAGATAAGCCTGCAGCCACAGCTTCTGATTTCACAGCTGAAGAATGGGAAGCAATTAATAGTGAACTGATGGTACAGTATCTAATTTATAATGGTCCATAATATAATCATGGTGATGTGTCAATCTTCTTCTTGTGCCTAAGCAGAATGTAATTATTTGATTAAAAGAGAAAATGATCAAAGGATTATGTTGACGTTTTTAAATTATTTTCTTGCTTAATGTCACTGAACCTAAACTGCCCATTTTAACTCCACAGATTTTTTTTTTTTGTAGGTCACTTTTTATTCAAAACCGTACTATTGCTTTTTGTCTTAATTGCTTTTCCCCATTAGGAGCAGTGCTTTTTAAGGATAATTTCTCTACTGCCTTAACGTAAAAATATATTATTTATATATTTTCAGAGCTGGGTGACAGAAATGAATGAAGATGATAAGAAATCACAGTTCCTGAGAACAGACACACTGAATGAAAGACAAGATAACTTGCCTCCCATTCGTTGTTCCAGCAGCTGCCTTCCCACTAATCAGGTATCTCCAGTTGTTTGTGTTAATTATAGGTTTTTGTAAAACTGGGGGATTTTTATGTATGAACTTCTAATCATTGTGCCTTTCGTATTAGATTTATTTTGTTAACCAGAAAATAAAAATCTTAGGCTCCCTTGCAGGAGACCAGTGCTTAAACCAATGCTTAAACAAAAATGCTTTCATAGTACTAGCATGTGTATTGTAATAGTATTTTAATTCTGATCAAGAATTCACTGTCAAAGTAGATCTCCTTAAACACCCTTATTATGTTCTTCGATTCATATTTCAAAGTACTGTTTAAGCATGTGAAGTAGACTCCTTCTGGATGAAATTATGCCAGGAGATTTTCTCCAGCTGCCAGTAGGCTTTTGTTCCATGGGGCCAGTCAGGAGCTAGTCGAAAATAAACACCCTGGAACACATACAGTGTGGACGTTAGACTCTGTCCAATAATTGTTTTACTCTGTAGCCATTTCTGCATTGGGTAGTGCCAGTGTATATGTAGCCTTTGATTCAGCTTATTTTATACCTTGTATTGGTATTCCCATTGCAGTCATAGAGCATATTTCCTAATTTAGCCCTTAAGTAGACTTAATGAATCTTCATAACTACAGAACAAATATTCACATTTTTTCCTAGGTTTTAGTTTCCTTATGTTTTGGGGTTGGTTTTTTTTTCATTTATTTATCTACCTGAAATCAGCTTTTCTTGCTAATATTAAATACAGTGCTACTGAAGGGATTGGCAGACAAGTAGGCGTGGATGGGATTTTTTTGAATTGTCATGTGTTGTCATGGATCACTTCAGTCTGATTCTCAGAATTTTCTTTGGAATTCTGGGACACTGCTATAAGACATTCATTAAGCATTGTTCTTTTTGGAGGTTTGAGAGTCAGAAATGTTATGAAGGGATCCTTACAGGTCAGGTGATATGTCTTACTAATTGCTATTTTTCTTGAATATGTATTAGTACATTACGTATTAGTAAACGCCTGATTTGTGTTCCTGTGTTGTCAGGAACTACTTCTTATTGTCAGCTGGTACATTGATGTTGGACCAAGACATCTGGGATACCTGGGCAGTCTCTGTTATGTGGTATACAAAGAGGCTGGGGATTCCAGCGAATGTTTTATGAGTGGTTAGTGTTGAGACTAAGGTGTGCTTTGGTTTGGTTTGATTTGTGTTTTTTTTTTTTTTTTAATTAATGTGTACTCTTTCTTATTTTGCGATGTATGTTCCTCTTGACTACCCTATTTTGCTGAGATGAGTGTGGCACTCTAGCTTTATTGCCACTCTGGCTTTATCCTTGATTCATGTCCTGTATAACTGCTAGAACAGAAAATGGTGTAATACCATTTGAACTCAGTAAATCCAGTTTAGAATGCAAGCATAAAATTATGGAAAGTGGCTTGAAATCTAGGATACACCATGTTAGTAAAGAGGATGTGTTCTCCATTCAAACACAAAATATTTATTCACCTTTTTTTTCCCCTCCTCCTTTAAACCATGCAACAGTCTTCAGGTCAAATTTTGTTCTTTTGTTCTTCAGCTTTTGTTCTCCATACAAGATTTAGGTGTTAGCATTATTACCCAGGAAACTTAGATAGAGCTTTATGCTTTACCTGTGGTATGTGATTTCCATTTCTTTTGTCTAAGCAGATGGCCTCTGAAAGAATTGTAACCTGTCCCGGAAGAGAGAAGGGAAGCCTGAAATACTTTATGCAGCAGTACAACTATATCACTACTAGATCCCTACTGAATAAAAAGAAGCTGTTAGTATAGCATACACTAAATTTATACCTGTAACAAAGAAGTTGAATAATATAATGTAATAACTTATTTTAAAAAAAAATGAATAACATACCTAATCAGCTTTTCTTTTTTTTTCTTTCTTTCTGATAAAACTATGTGTCATCTTACAATTTTTAAACATGTTTGGCTAATCAGTTAGGACTATAATTATTTTTCAGACTGGCGTCATATAATTTGTAAGTAGGATCAAGTTTAAAGTCATCGTGATAAATTTATCCTCTCTGCTAGAAAGAAATGCACAAAGCCTTCCATAATTTTATGTTGTTACTTGGTTGGAGACTGTTCATCATGTTACTTGGTTGGAGACTGTTCATGCATAAAAAGTTCAGCATTTTCAATGAATCCAGTTCTGGAAATTATTATTGACCCTAAACCAGTGGATTGCACTAATGGGTACAAGTTTGGTAATGGAAGCATCTTGTTTTGTTTGCAATCAGATTTTCTTGCTGATACCTTATGTAGGTATAGTTTCAATTCACTACTGATAGTTTATAACTCTGTATAGTGTTTTCTTTTAAATGGTGTGAATCCATGGGGGGGATTTTCCAAAAATGGACTGAAAAGGAGTTAAGTTTATGCAATGTCTCCCTCTTATAACACAATGTGGAAGTTTCTTACACCCCTGTTTTCCTATCATACTGCCCAGAACTGTCTTAACTGTCCACACTGCATAATTGTTATTTTTGCTGCCACATTTTTTCCAGGAGAGAGCTAAAGCATGTGTTTAAAGATACTAATATTCAAAAGAGTATGATTTCAGCTTGGGTGCCTTGGCCAAACATGATTTTTCTAATACTGTTCCAGAAATATTTCTGTCCTCAGATACCTCCTCGTGCTACAGCCCAGGGCATGCAAAATGCGTTCCAAGTTTTATGTTCTAAAAATCCACTGTGATAGGATCTAATAGCCTTCATGTTGTTTTGGATATTCTGAACTGAAAACGAACACTGGTTAGCAGACATAGAATAGTAATGTCTTAGGTCAGCACACAGGGCCCACAGGAGAACCAAGGCCAAGCTGTGTCACCTGTATTGAAGCCAATTTGTGTGTTCATCTTTGGTCCAGAAAGTGTTCACTGGGCTTCAAACCCAGTGGGATTTGTGCATTATGAATTATGGCAGGAAACATGACAAGCACAGAGATATTTTGTTTTTGAGTTATACGGCATGCAAGCGTATATTTTTCATCAAAGCCTTTTGGATGAGATACTCTGAAATATTACTGATTGAGAAATTCCTGACTCTGTTGGAACCACAACTTGATTACGATTATTTTAAAAATATGAGACCTAGAGTTTTTAAAATTTTGGATTTTTGAATCAGTGTTTCTGCCTTATTCCTTAAACATACATGCTATAGTTCTCTCCCTAAGTTGGAGTTGCTTTAGTGTAAGTACCTTATGAGACTTTCTTCTGAGAGTTTCAGTATTTTTGCTTATTTAAATTAAGGACTTCTGGTTTCGAAAAAAAAAATAGTTGATATTTATTAAATTAGTACGCTTGTAATATAAACCAGGATGGATATATAATGATAGCTCATGTTTCAGGAAGGCATATTTAGGAGTTCCCTCCTCTAAACATGTGCTGATCGCTAAACATATTTGTCATTTTGTCTAGCTTCCTGAAAGACATGACATTAAGAGTAATTCTGGAGTTATATACTACAAAAGTTTGTGTAACCTAACATTACAGATAGTCAGAAGTGTTTACAGGAAGGGTCACATTTGCATTATGTAAATTGAGATGTTTACATCCAGCTGCAGAAGTATGTCCTTGTTACAGTGTCACCACTGGTAAAGCAAGTTTACGAAGCTTCTGGTCATTTCTGTGGTCCAGTTTATCACATGCTGAATTGAACTGGTACAGATATTTGGGGATTGTACTGTGATGGGTATCAGATTGTTTAAACCCAGAAAACTGTAAATCTGCAACTCTACAAAGAATTACAGTGGTCTAACTCAGTGAATCCTGGATTGCAAGGTAAGAGGAGGAATGAATGGCCAGGATAGGGTAGAGAGGAATATTTTGAACTGGCTGTTCCACTGTGAAATACCTGTTTGGAACCACACCTTGCTATTAAGTACTTTGAAGTCAACAAGCAGGGAGGGACATAGAGGAAGTATAGTCTCATGACAGAGGTGGAAGAGATGCCAAAGGTGAGAGCTATGGAAATAAACTCCATTAGTGTAGTAGATGGATTGAGGTACAAACCAGTCAAATCTGATTGTCAGAACTGATTGTTGCAGGAAGGTCTTCAAGATAAATTTTAGGTAAGGCAAGCCTCAATGATGGAGCTTGTCTAAAATCTAGAAAGAATGTAAATAATCTTGGAATTGGCTTTAGTGAAGTGATAAATGGTCAAAAGAAGTCCAGACACTACTTTGAAGTCATTTATTTGCAAATGTGTTGTGAGCGTTCCAGGGACTTCTGAAATCTGTGCATTGAATTGGGAAAGGGAAGCCTAAAACTAGGTTACTGATTCAATCTCAGTGTCAAACACCTCATCACAAGGTTGGGTTTTCCCAAGACTGAGTTCTCCCTTGCTGTGTTGAGAGGATGGTTGGGAAGATGGCATCACAAGATACTAATGAGAAAGTTTTACTCAGTGCCACAATGATGTACAACAGGACAGTGGACAAAAAATGTGAGACTCAAGACCTCTTCAGTTTACAATGATACATGAAATGCATCAAAATTTTCTTTGAACCAAGATTAATTACACTTTCAAGACTGAGCTGAGATTAGTCACAAATAATGTTGGTTACTAGGAAAATATGTACTGCAGAAACAAAACAAAAAAACCCACTCTGAATTCCACTGCAACAAATTGTCTTACAGGCTGGCTGTTTGTTTCTCTTTTAGAACAAAAAATTGCAAAACAAACAAAGAAGCAAGAAAAACATACCACGGGATTACAGTGAATGGGACAAGTATGTTAAACCCCTTATATTTCAGTTTTTAATAAGTCTTACTTATTTGTTTAACTAGGGAACACAGTTAATATGTTTTGCAGAAACAAAGTGTTAAAGTCAGCATTTCAGGCAACTGAAACACTGATGAAACTTTGGTTTTCCTTTATAAATATTCTGTTCAAATGCGAATAACACATTGTGTTGCTAACAGCTGGGAACAAATTAGCTATACTTTTGTACAAGCTGTGTGAAATATAGTAAGTCAGCAGAAAAATAAATAAAAATTGATTACTTAATTGATGAGATTTTTGAAAGCAGTTCTAGGGTTATTTAACATGGACTTATTAATTTGGACTTATCTATATCTAAAGCCACAGTTCTAAATTGAAAACAAAACTGATGAATACTTACTCTTGCACTGAACCCCACTAACCTCAAAGAATGAGCTTCAGGCAGGTGCATCAGTTTACTCAGGTGCAATTACACATAATAGAGGTTTACCCAGGAACTATTTTTAGAATGGATGGAGCTCTGCTACAAAGACACTCCGCATCATGCAATGGTGGCATATCACCCTCCCAACTTCTGTGAGAGGTTGATGCCCAAATTGTTGAAAAGCACATACTTGTGTTTTACAAGCTTTTCTGTAGTTCCTGAAATCTGGAATATAATGCTGTAGAATCAGAGTGAGGAGGCACAAGTTTCTAGTGCAGTAGATGGGGAGCTAAATCTAGATATTAGGGGGTTTGGGTAATGAAACTATACCCCAAAGCCCCTATAAAAGCCCTGTTCTGCATAAGTTTTGCATATCAGTTATTTTCAAGCATGTATCTTTCACAAATTGGTGTCTTCCTGATCAACTGTGGACAAAGCAAATAGGTTATAAAAATAATTTATGCAACAATTTATTCTGTCATTCATTTGTTACTCTTGCTACTGTATCTTTCCAAAGTAATCATGTGCAGATTTTGTTTGTACTTTTATGTACCCAATCTTTAAGTGCCTTAGCATGCTGATAATAATACAGTTTGTGAATTTTTCCATAGGGTGTATTTATTTTGGATTATGAGTATACTGAAACAGAGTTGTTTGAAAGACATTTTCCAGTTTAAAGCATATCATGTTTTTAAAATGTTTGAGGATAACTTTAAAACTTTCAAGTAATTGTTTCGTCAATTTCTGAACAAAATCTTTTGCTTCTTATTTTAAAAATATTTATTTGAAATGTGGGTAATTTATAATAAATAGGTAAAAGTAAGCTAGCAAAAGATCAGATTTAAAATGGAGAACAATTAGCCTTACGTGAAAAGGTTTTGAATTGGATAAATTTTCCAAATAGTATCTCGATTTCAGAAAGAAATTATTAATATTGTCAAGATTATTGTGAAAAGAAAAGGCTATTTTTCCTTACACAGAAAAGCAGTAAGAATGTTTCTAGTGTAGGAATTGATTATTACTATATTTCTTTTACAGTACAAGGGCAGCAATATTTCTTTGATATACATTCCTAAACACTATTTTCAGAAGCTGCTTCAGAGTAGCTTTGGAAGTGTCTGAGATTATTTATCTCAGGTTTACTGTATAAATTGCTTTGAAGTTGTTTCTTAGTTTTGGCAAAGGCTGATAGAGATGTTTGATAGGGCTAGGATTGAGCCTGATGATACTGTTTCTTAAATTTTACCATTGTCTTTTTTTTGGGGAGATGGTGAGGAGGTGAGGCAGAGATTTTTGTTGGTCACAGATGAGTGAACACAGCCTGTATCTCTTTTCCTTGGGTTTATAATGGAAATACATTATGCCTTGTGTCAGCTGAGGAGTCTTGCTATGAAGCACTATTGAATTTGTCATTTTATTAATTAAAGGTTTGATGTGGAAAAGGAATGTTCTAAAATTGATGAAGACTGTGAAGAAAGTAACTCAAAAGCAAGATTCTTCAATAGGCCAAGTCCACCTATAATTGAACAGAAAATTGACACAACTGGTAATGTCTTAGAAACATAATTTTTCTTTAGTCGTAATATTGTGTTGTAGAGTATGAATACAAATTGAAGAAGTGTATCAGAGTTAAAGTGCCTTTATTTTTCAGCCCCTAAAGATGCTAAAAGTTGTTAGATCATCAAGTGAGCTTGAAGCTATGTTTGAAAAAAATTTAGTCTTGCTTAATAAACAGTAAGAATGTTTATGTTGTGTTTAGTTGAGAGCACTAAGTGAAGAAGTAAAGCATACATCTGGTATTATAAATGAATGGCAGAGGTTAGCCAACTGCTTTTTTCTTGCACACTGAATTGTATCAGAGTGCCTATCACAAGAATTTAATGTCTTATTACAGAAGTTAAAATTCAAATTTTTCTTTTAGTAAGCCATGTGCTTTTTAAAAAAATGCAGACTATGAGACTCACAGTATTTTGTCTGACTGTTTTGATTACATCTGTGCAAGTTGTTAGTTGTTGTTGTGTAGAAATATTTTTTCCTAGGAATGACAAAGAGAGAGAAAATTTTTATTGCTACTCGTGAAAAAGAAAAGGGCAATGAAGCCTTTGCCACTGGTGATTATTTGGAGGCAGTGACATATTACACTCGGTGAGTAAATACTATTGTGTTCTTTTATTTTAATGACTCTTACTTGTGAATGTTGTTTTTAGACCAATGCAATTGAAGCAACTTCTTACTGAAGCAACTAGTGACAATTAGATTATTTTCAAAAGGGCAAAAAGATTTGACAGAAGAATATTTAAAGCACTGATGCATCCTGATATTAATTTTTATTTATCAGGAAGAGAAGGGGCTAGAGAGAGATGGAATAGAATCTGCAGGTGTCACAAACTTCTTCAGATTTTTCAAACCATTGAGATTCAAGGGCATGTTTACAAAAATAAAAGGATAAGCAGAGTGTTGAGAAACTAAATTAATTACAAATGTAATTTAACTCTGTGCTTTGAAATGGTAAGGACTTAAAAAATCCAGAAATCAGAAGTCATTTAGAAATTTAGAGTAGATGGGAATCTTTGGGTATTAATTACCAGTGTAAACAGAGGGTAACGCTATGACACTACTGTGAGATGAAACATGAAGATAATTCATGGGCTATGATAAAGGGGGATAACCTTGAAAAAGGTATGAGAATGTCAATGCATTTGTGGTCAGTGCAGATAAGTATGGAGAAAACAATGAATAGAAATAGTGTGGAACAACAATAAAATAAATATTTAACAGATTTATGTTTGGGAAGTATCATTCATATTGTCACTGAAAAAGGCAGGGTTATGAAAATTTATCTGGAGGTTGGTGATATAGATAGATTGATAGATATGTATATAAATGTGTGTCTGCGTGTGTCTGTGTGCACACTTGAAATGATATTCATAGTGCACAAGCTGCTTAACTGAGGCATTTCATGTGGGATGGGGTTTTTTTTGTTCTTGACTTGCAGCCTTAAGATCTTTCTTGTTTTGTTTTGTTTTTTTACACAAACATAAAAAAGTCTATAGCTGTATTTCATATGCAATAAATAAAATACAAATACATAATATAAAAATAAGTAAAAATGGCTGCTTTTGGAACATAAATAAACTACTAATTACTAAGGATAGGCAGAATCCTTTATAATGGAGAGTTTTTCCATTTTTGACCCCCATGGGGCATTGTATGCTTTCTGAAATGTATTATATTGACACCATGCTGTTCTAACTGGTCACTTTTCTAATCCTATCTGAAATCTCCTATTTTCTTGGCGTTCCAAATATTTAAGTAAAACGTTTTGGAGTGAATTGTTAATAAACTGAAGGGGTTATCTGTATATGGCTAGAATGGAAAACGTAGAGTGTTTCTTGACTGGCTTGTCAGTCTCGTGCCTGTTCCAAGACAAACCTTCACACATTTAATCACTGCTTAGACTAGAATGTATCTCCTCTTCTTCCTCACTCATCTAGCCTTTCTAAAGAGCATGCCCAGATTATCCCACTTTATCTGTTGGGATCCGCATATCCACTGGGATCATAGCTGCATAGTCCTTTTATTGTTTTTTTTTTTTTGTTGTTTCCCATGTGCATTTGTGGACAAGCATTTGAGATTGTTCTTCAGCCATGTTTTTTTTCACAAGGAAAATGTGAGTCTTTTGCAGTGTGCTGTCCCCCTGGTGCTTCCATTGCTACCCTTCTCAGTGAACACAGTTTAGGGTCGTCCTTGCAACATTAGCAAGGTTGTTGGCAAAGATTCCCTAACACTGTTTTGATGTGTGCATTCTAGCTGTCCTTATTCCTCAGAGATGACCCTGTTGTTACAGAAGCTAAAGCCCTACCTACAATACCAGCCCTGCAGCCACACATTGACCTGGACAATTCATCCACTGCTACCTGAGTCAGTCCATTTTACAAGCAAGATCAAGGAGAATCCCATGTGTTCCCCAACACCACCAGGCTCTTCATCATAACCCCCAGAACTGTGTAGTTACTCTTCATGAAACTCTCAAAGGTTTCATTTGAAAGTTTTGTTGGAGTCTACTTGGATGGCAGAAAGAGGTAGTAGTCTAAGTGACACATGAGCCATGGCATCTTCTCTGCAAGATCTCAGGTGTAAGCCCTGGCAAGCAACAGGCCTCTGAAGACAGTAAATGTAATTGGTGGATGGTTGCCTGTGGTCTCACAGGAGGGAGTCTCTAACCACTACTGTGGTTAGAATACCAGGATTAATATTGCTATAGTACTGTTAGCAGCTTCCAGTAGTGAAGTGTTTCTAGAGTCAGCTTTTCTAGCTTTGAGTCTAACATGGTCAATATTCCCTTCCTTTTAGGAGTATATCAGTAATGCCGACTGCAGCTGTGTATAATAACAAAGCTCAAGCAGAAATCAAACTTCAGGACTGGGACAGTGCTTTGCAGGATTGTGAGATGGTACTAGATATGGAACCTGGCAACATAAAAGGTAAAGTAGAAAATAAAATTGCTCTTTAATGTATTATTTTCTCTAGCAAATAAAATGATACATGTTGTTAGTTGACTTAACTCAGCTTTAGATCAGGTCTAAGTACAAATAAGCTCCCCAAAGCATAGCTCCCCAAAGCAATTTTAACAGTTCTTTGGGGGTTAGTGAAGTTTTATGCAGTTCATCCTGTTGATCTGTAATGGGAATTCTTACATGGCAGCATGTTTTGCATATGATAACTACAAGCCCTCTTGTATTCATGCAGTGCAGTGTTTCCCTAATACCCACACTGAATTATAAATTAATTTAAAAGTGACATGAAAACAATTCAAGTTGCTGATTTATTTCTTTCTGAAGTCAAGGACTTAAACGTAGCTAACTGTATTTGCATGGGTGGAGGGGGAAAATTTGAAAACTATGAAAAGGTGCTTCACAATTCATGATTGCTGCCTCAAAAGACGTTATGTGAAATTGCATCATTAAAAATTATCAAGAGAACAGTTACTACTAATATAGAAGCAAGTGCAGATTTTTAAGAACTGCATGACTACACTTAATATGTCTAGAAAAAATAGTGTACTTCTATTCACTTTATACTTCAAATACATAAATAATACACTTCGTTCTTTTGTAGCTTTGATGCGCCGTGCCACTGTACACAGTCATCTGCAGAATTACCAGGCAGCAATAGAGGATCTGAATAAAGTGTTGTCTGTTGAACCAGAAAACTCTATAGCTAAGGTAAAGATCAGTGAGTTGAATATGGCTAGAAAGAGATTGTATGTAGTTGTAGCATAAAGGGAGTACAGTTGATGTTGTTTGATTTAACTATGAGTTTTGAGGACACACTCGATCTGCTGTGCCATTGATCAGTTTCCCAAGACCACATGCGGTGGAAATTAGATACTTGAATGTGGCCAGATCTTCTGTTCAGGACTTGATTGCGAGGAAAAGTCTTCTCTATTAATGTAGTTTAGGTGCCTAAAACATTTTCTGCTGAACATGGCTTGCAGTATCAATGTCTTGCTGATCAAAGCTATTTGGAAATTTCTCCTGAAAAGATCCATTGGGATAGGTGCATTTAAGTTTAAATACATAATGAAAAGAAAAATTCAACAGAGATGCCAAGCTTTTGTTGTTAGAGTGGTAAAATTAACCCAAAAGGAGATGAGGTGGTTTCTGTCCTCGCTTCAGCGTGGTATTATAAATACTCATTTCTCATCTCCAGGGTAGAATGAAAAACCTTTCATACCTTCTGATAAATCCAGACTCTTCACAACCAGTTTTGGATCAAAGAAAGCCAGATGCTTTATTTGAAAATCAAGGTCAGGGTGTGATCCTTGTACTACTGTTACTTCAGCTGTTTAGGAGAGGACTGGTTTGTGTCCTTTCATTGGTATCATAGGGGTGTTTTGCAGGTTAGAACAGTCCTTGCATTTGGACTCTACATCTCCTGAGAATCTTCGGTACTGGGCAGTTTTGATAGTAAACTGCTCCGTTGTATGTTAATTGTGAGTTCGTCATACTACTACTTCCGTCCCAATTTTTTTACATATGGTTTCTGGATGCTGTGCAATTGTCTCACCCTCTAAATTCTGTCCAGCTCTTGTTGGTGGCATATCATAAGCTGCCAGCTGCTTGCTGATGGCTGCATCTTTCCTTGGAGTTATTTGATCACCTCTATTGCTTGAACCAGTGAAAGTGGTACAAGTCTCGTGTCAAATTCACCACATACAGCATTTATCCCTTTTAGGGTGTTCCTGGAGCTAAGTTCCTGTCCAGAATAGTTCCTGAGTTTCACATCAGCCAAGGAATTACATGTCTCTAGATTTGAGTTCTAAAAGAGATTTTGGTCTTTTCTTTCTCTGCTTATAAGACTGAATCACTAAATAACTTGTAAGTTTGTGATGACAACAAACTCTACAACAGTCTTTGTGAAAAGATGTATCAAATAGGCGGTGCTGAGACTTCTTATAATACCAGACATAGGTACTCATTCATTTTGAGTACACTCTTCCATTAGTTGCTTTGCTGAGCAGTGATTTTGTAGCTGAGAGCAGATGTCTGTACTTTGTCCTTATCCATGCCAGCTATTATGCCTTGGCTGGCACATCTAGAAAATGGCAAGTGCTTGGCAGGGCATTTTTTCAAGTTTCTCATTGCTTAGAGGATCCTCAAAACCCTCTTGAGCTAAATATGAATGTATGGAACATATGCAGAGTGCATGTTTATATCCAGAATCACTAATAGAAAAGTGAATTGGTTGTCAGTAACTGGAATTCTTCAAGGTATTTTGTCCCTGTGAATCTTGATACTGTTCTTACCTTTTTCTTGAGACAGGAAGTACTGAGATGGCACTTCCTTGCACAGCATGGAATCACATTCAGAATGGCACCTAATGTTGGGTGTGTCTTACTCTGCTCTGACAGTGAAGTGGTTTAGTGGTTTATGGGTTACAGTGATAGTGCTGGGTTAACAGCTGGACTTGATCTTAAAGGTCTCTTCCAACCTTGATGATTTCAAGTGCAGTTAAAGGGTGTTTCAAATTCTGAGTAATGGAAAAATGCTATGGAATGAGAAACTGTTTGATCATCTTTGCAGCTCTTACAAGAGAAGCAAACCTTATCATTATTCAACAGTGTTTTTCTGCTGCACTGTTAGGAGACTGTTGTCTCTTGGTTCTAGTTCTCTCAGTTACATTTCTCCATCAGATGTCCATCTGACATCAGATTCTCCATAGCATAAATTTTGATTCTGATTTTAGGCTTTTTTTTGAGATTCTCTAGAGAACCTGTTTTCCACATCTCTTCTTAGCAGACCATGCCAGATCTCACAATTGTAAATCTACTTTTTTTTCCTTTCAATTTAATATTTTTTTTTGCTTAGGCAGTGCATTCAAGAAAAGTATTTATTTATTTATGTGATATCTTCACACAAAGATGTGAAGATATCTTGTGTCTATCTCTTGTGAGAGAAAAATTGACCATTAATCTTGGTTTGATGCTGACTCTTGGAAAATTCACATTTATTTAGCCTCTTTTTATATTGGCAACATTTATCTTGATAGCTTTTCAGGATCTTACATGGATTATTTAACAGAATGTATTTGCTGTACATAAATTGTCATTTATATACACAATAAAAAAGGCTTCTGTTATTGCTGGTTTTTTTCTCTGTTGCAGAAAGGTCTGCTAGAGGTTGAAGAGAAACTGAAAGGTTTAAAGCCTGTATCTGAGCCTCAAGGCAAAGGAAAAAGAATACTTATTCAAGAGCTAGAGGATTCAGAGAGTGTTGAAGAAAGAGGGGAGAACACAGAAGAATGTGAAAGATGTGGAGATAAAAGTAATGTCATATCATTCCTATTTTATTTTAGCCTGAGGAAAAAATCATTGTCTTTGAGATTGTAATGTTTATTCACACAATTCACCATATTTTCTTGCAAAGAATTTTGCTTGTTTGAAAGACTAAAATTACATTGACTACTTAAAGTAGATCTGAGTGTGAAATCTAGAATCCAGTCTTATTACACATCTGTGTAATTCTTGATAGAATGGGCATAGCAGAGACAAATGGAAAACATTGCTATAAATCACCTACTTCCCTGTGCCCTGTGTAATTTTACACCTGTCCTTTGATGTGGACCCAGTTAAAAATTTCTTCTGGTGTTAGAGACCATTTTGTGTTCCAGAGATCTTTATCTCACACAGCTTTCCTACCTTCCCACTAGCACATTTTTCTTCTGCATCTTTCTTCCCATGCTTGCATCAAAGGGTGTAAAAATGATCAAGTGTAATTTGTCAACATCTGTAATTTTTGTTGTTGTTTGTTTTGGAAACTATCTTTTTTTTTTTTTTTTTATTGTAAGAGGTCATCTCTGTGCTCTGAAAGTTTATATTAGAGGTAAACAACATGTAATTCTTGTACTGCATGTAGTTTACAAGCACTTGAAGTGTATCTCCCGTTCCTGGATTAGTGTGGCTGGGATGAAGCCACTGGCATAATCAGAATCCATGGCTTGCAGGAGGAAGGGAGGCAGCAGGGGCTAGGAAGTCTTGCATTGGCAGGTTGTGTTAGATTCAGCTGCATGGCTGCCCTCCAGCCTGCTACAGAATAACATTCCTAGGCTGATTTCACCTTTCTTTCTGTTGGTTATGTTCGTTCTTTAAGGTGACAGCTGTGACTTTTCTTTTTTGTGTGTTTTATCATGAAACTAAATCAGCCTGTGGGTTTTGCAGCTTAATCGTGAGTGTTGGACTGTACACGTGTGATATAATAGTGCATTATTGGCACACAAGATTAGGGAAAATACATTTTTCCAAATCAGTTGGTGTGTACCAAATCTCCTTAGCTAAAACCTTGGAAGAAAGAGTGTATCATGAACTTAGCCTTGCATGTCAGTTAATTTGGGGTTGTTTTCCATTGTGAGCATTCAGATGACTATGTGCCTTCTAGCTCCATAGGAATACTTCCATTCTGTTGATGAAAGGTTAGGCTTTTAAACATAGGGAAGATTGTCAACTGATGCCAAAGGCATATGTGTTCCTGTGATATACATAAGTATTTCTGAGATTTAAGTGGCAAGCATTTTCATAGATTACTCTGTGTTTTCTTGTACAACTGGAAACAAATACAAATTCAGTTCAGCTAATGAATAAAAACATTCTGTCAACCTACCAGCAATAAGTAGACTAAACGTCTAGTCCTGTAGTCACAGGCAGTCCAGTAGTCCATGTAGTCCAGTCATGTAGTCACGTTTATTTCGCATTCTAGTTGGTAAGCCTAGTGCATTCCTGCTAAACTTACAATTTAGAGATTGGAAAAAAGAAAGCAAAGTATTTTTTGTTTTCTTTAGCTCTGAAGAGTTGATATCTGAACCTTGAACAAAACAGTCTAGAGTGTAGTCTCTCTTCATCTTCTATTTTACTGAAAGCAAAAAAGTAAATAGAACGCTTTCTGTACAATAGAAATGGAAAATTGCTTGCACCTTAGAGATTATAAAAAACAGTATTCGGGCACTGTAAAACCTAAAAATCATGTATGTACTTGACAAAGCACCTGGTATTTTGACATGTTTCTAGAAGTTATAACCTCAATTGATAAATACAGTTTAAAGATAAATTGATATATTTTAAATATCCCATTTTAATTAAGAACAGTTTGCTGAGTTGTGTGGTATTTACTTGATCTATTGCAATATTAAAGAATATTATATATTATATAATAGTAAACAATCCCTAGACTTCAAATATTCCTGTTAGAGTATTCAGTGGGTTTTTTTTTTAGTTTTATGATGATCCTTCCATTTTAAGTTTGTTATTTTAGTAATAACATAAATTAAAATTCCTTCTAGTGTGTATTTGTTGTCGTTCTGGTCAAAATTCTGTCCATACTTTTCAGTACCTTTCTTTAAATTCTCCTTGGAATTTATAATGTGTCTTGACTTTTTTTCTTCCTTAAGAGAAGTTCAGAAGTGTTGGTATTTTTTTTTTGCCCAGAATACTGCTTGCATGAATACATTTCTCTGTAGAGACCAACACAGGAACATTGTTTATAAACACTGAAACTAAAAGACAATGAGAATTACATTTGAGAAGTATAGCTGTACAGTTTTTTGCATGTTGTTTACTCAGACCTGAAATATTTAACCAATTAGCATTACCCAGCAGCTAAACAAGGTAACTATCAGGATTCCTGTTGTCAGGGGGACTCCGGACTCCAAATGCTATAAATGTTTCCTGTTTAATCTGGGACTGGTTCTGTGCACTTCATCTGTAGGAAATTTCCTCCTGCATTCAGGAAGTGATGTTCACGTTAATAACATTCACATCACATATTATGTGCCTGTCGTGCTTTTTCTTTGTATCTAGAAGTTGGGATGTTCTTTGAGAGTGTTTTGTTACGTTTTCTAAAAGCTCGTCCTATCACCTGTTCATCTGTGACATTTACATTTTTTTTCTGTTTTGGTGTATGTACAATGAAAGCATTTTAGCATGTATTTTAAGGAAGTTGTTAATATACTGCTGTCTTCATTCATCTGCCCTGCATGCCTTTTACCACCATTCTCCCTAGCAAATAGACTTTAAACCTTTTTGGCCTATTTGGCACCACCAATTGGATGGGTAGGTGGATGTCTCAAATAGAAATAATTTAAGTTTTACAAAAATATCTGTATGGGTAGATTTAGCCTATCATTGTTCCCACTGTGGAGTATGAACTTACTATTAAACGTGGTATCTCAAAACAGGGACCACAGCTAGGTAGGAGGCACTAGAGGATCTATTGTTTCTACAAATCTTATGCTTTCCCATCCTGTTCAGTTCGATTTCAGTAACATTCTGTGTGTTTAAAAAAATTACTTCTTTCATTTGGAACCATCTGGAGTTCATCCATATTGAGTCAGCTTCACATGTTTAGTTAAAGTAAATTGAAAGTATCACTCCAATATATGAAAAAATACTGTTGGACAGATAAATACATCAAGTGAAGGAAAGGGGAAGAGAGCATCTTAATAGTACCAAAAGGCAGTTGTCCTTTTGTGAGTAGTAGTATCGAGAGTCAGGCTGTGCAGAAATCTGTATTTGAATACTGCGGTGCTAATCTGGTAGGAATTCAGCAGAATAAGGAAGATAGAGATGTTATCATATAATACCCTTATTCTAGGATTTTTCCTAAATAAATTTGTAATAAGTAAGAGTGAAGGTTGAATGATAACAAGTATGCATAAAAGGGTTTTTGACATGTCGCAAGTATGCATAAAAGGGTTTTTGACATGTCTAGGTGAAATCTTCTTGAGAAAGCTTTATAAGCTTTTATCCTGCCTATTCTATGTTATGTTTGAGGAGAGTTTTGCATAACGTTACTGGTTTGTTCGCTTGTGATCTAATTTTAACATGCAAGCATTTTGATCATGGAAAATCAAAGTGTCCGTATTGTAGTAGGCGGTGTTTAAAGAGTTAATTTCAAGGTGAGCCCTGTACCATTCTGACACCGCACGACAGGGGTTGCCATGTGCCCAGCAAGGAGAAATGAGGCTTCACAGTAATCCCTTCTCAACAACAACTGCAAGTTACTTGTAAGTAGGAATTCTTGTGTGTCCTTAGCAGTGTTCTCTGAGGCAGATAAGCCCCCCTAGCGTTAGGATGGTGCAGGCTGCGGTCGGTGTCCCCGTGCAGCTCCCCCCTGTCGCAGCAGGCCGGTAGTTCGCGCTGATGATGCGGCTCTAACCCGCCTCATTAACGCCCTTGCAGCCCCCGCCGCGGCAGCGGCAGCGCAGGCGGCAGCCAGGGAGCCCGCGATGGGCAACGCGCACAGAAAGTCCCGCGGCAAAGGCGGCACCAAGGCGCAGGACAGAGAGACGCACAAGGACTCCGATGAGAGCGGGTTAAAAAAAGGCGCAAAAGGGAAGAAATCAGGAAAGCACTCGTCAGACCATGAAGGTGAAGTTAATGGCTATTTACGCAGTGATGAGAAGAGTGAAAGCCCCGAAGCTGAGGAGATCTCCAAGTCGGATAGAGAAGGGTCTCAGTCGGCTGGTGGTGGCTGTTCCGCTTCACTTCCTCCTACTGCAGCAAAACTAAAAAGTGAAGGAAACGAGTTATTTAAGAGTGGACAGTTTGGAGAAGCTGTGCTCAAATACTCGGAAGCAATTGAATGTGTCATTGGTCTAGGTGAGTGTAATACCTTAAACTGAAATGTAGAATTGTTTAGATGATTTAAAGGAACTACAAGTGAACAAATTTAGCCTGCCCCTGGTTTTTTGACAGGAGTTAACTGTGCAGTAAATATTTTGTCATTTCAGTAAACAGCAATTCACGTGATACAAAACACAGGACGATGAGTGAAATAATGTTTTAATTTTCTTGAGGTAGAGCTGTTGGCATTTATTTGTGTTTGAATACTTACATATTCTAGACGACATGATAAAAGAAAACTCTTTACTGCTTTGCAGTGTCAGCAAACTGCATCACTGCAGTGCAGCTTGGAGTATGCAAGTCTTTAATTCTTGAGCGTAATTTCAGTAATACTATTTGATTTTAATTGTAACTTATTTTAGGAGAACAAAGTCCAGACGATTTAAGTATCCTGTACTCAAACAGAGCAGCATGTTACCTCAAAGAAGGGAACTGCAGTGACTGCATTCAGGATTGTAACAGGTAAATTGAAACCTCCCATGTAGAACAACAACATTCCTGGTGATGATTAAACATTTTAACTGATATATTGCTAGTGCTCTTTGACTCAGAACATATCAATAAAGTTTGATTCCCTGTCTGAATGATAGATACCTTTGTTACATAAACAATCACATGGAAACTAGGAAAGGAATAACTTTTAACTTACTGTCTTACTGTGTAAGGGCAGTTTTTAAGCCTACTGTGTACACAGAAATGCATAGCAGGATTAAAATTTTTAATACAAAAGCAGGTTTACAATGGTGTTTTGCAGTAAATTATGTGTAAAAGCTTTGTTAAGCCAGATGCTTATCACAGTATTGGAAATTGCTTTTGAGCACATGTATGGGGTGTGTGTGTGTGTGTGTTCTCTCTGTTTGGTTTGTTGTTTTGGTTTGGGGTTTTTTAATATATACTTGATGTAGTTATAAACAGTAATTACAGCTGTTAAAGAATTGAACTAAAATCCTTTCTGCTTATAGTGGCTTTTAAGGATACAGGAGTTAGAGAAGATCAGACACCTTCAATAACTTCCAAACACTGTGTCCCACTAATTATTACTATATTTTTTATGTTTTGGGTTTTTTTAATATTTCCATAGATTGAGTTTGTAATGCTGAGGCTTAAGATGCAAAAAAGTATCTTAAAATTAGAAATCATATTGATTAATCAGTTGAGTTTTCGGTACAGCAGAACTCAACTGTTAAAAAAGCTCTCCAAAACTGAAAATAAAATATGCATGTACCTTTGTAGTACAAAGGTACAAAACATTTAACTTACTGTATATGTTCTACCTGACAGAATAAGTTTTCTGAAAAAAAAGACTGATTAGCAGTATTTTGTTAAAATAGATGCAGGATCACAGCTGGCCAAGATAACATATTTAAGAGCCATCGCATTTTTCTATTCAGGAAGTGTGAAATATGTAAGACTTCAGCTGAAATCAGTAATATAAAGGTTTTAGGTTTTGTATTCTTACCAATTAGAAGCTTTTTTTCTTACTGCTTAATGATAGTGTCCTTAATGTCATGCATATTTCCTGGATGCACAAGGACCCATGATGGTTAGTGGTAGAAATAATACAGAGGTGGAAATAATTTAGAGACTGGGAAGCAGAACTGTAAACACACGTAAATTGGGCAATGTCAAATAAATCTTCAGTAGACGACACAACATAATAGATGATCTACAAATAGGTTACTTGATTTCAAAGTAAAAAATTATGTAGGGTTACATTAGGAGAAACCTTCTCCCCATGAACAGTGCTTGGCATTGCAAGAGGTTGCCCAGAGATGCTGGGCAGAGATTCCCATGGAGGTTTTCAAGGCTCAGCTGTATCAAGCCCCAAGCAACCTTGTCTGATCTTGGAGCTGACTGTACCTGTAGCAGAAAGTTGGGACATCTCAGTCTGGATTGCTTTATGACTTCATGAAATCAAATTGTCTAGACTCACCTTAATTTCACTATTTCAAAAGTTTATCTCTCTTTAGCAAGAATCATTGAAAAAAAGGTAGTTGTTGAGAAATAAAGCCTTTGTGCTCTGCTTCATATTGCTGGAAAAGTGCATGGTGTTTGGAAGGAGTTCTAATTGTACAAGGTTGATCTCGGTGTTGACCAGGCAGACAATCAAAGGTGTAAACAGACAAAAGATAGGCAAAAACCTAAAGTCCAGAGAAAGACAGGTGTATATTCATGTCCTACTCAATGGGCTTTTAAAGTGAATACTTTCATTTAAGGAAGAAGAACTGAAAGTCATGTAAGCAAAAGCACCATATACTTGAAATTCTTGTAGGTCTAGGCATGACTTAAGAAAAATAGCTTTTGGTCTTAAGCAGGTGCCATTATATTAATTGTATCTTGGTGATGAGAGCAGTTTTCCAGATGGAAGATAGGGCTTTGAGTAGAGTAAGCTGTAGTAAAAGCACTAACAATTTCAAAACTGGGTGTAATTTAGGGTGTTTATGAACCAGTTAGACCCATTTTCCTTAGTTATTTTACTTTAAGTGCCCTCTGAAATCACACAGTTACATATAGTTGTGTATATTATAAAATAGTTTTATTATTCTTATTTTAGTTACTCTTTTTCAATGCTGCGTTTTTCTTTTTGTTTTCTCCAGAGCTCTGGAGCTTCAGCCATTTTCCCTTAAGCCTCTTCTACGCCGAGCAATGGCAAATGAGTCAATGGAGCGGTATCGACAGGCATACATTGATTATAAAACAGTCCTACAAATAGACAGCAGCATCCAAGCAGCAAATGATAGTGTTAACAGGTAACTCCACAAAGAAATTTTCTGATAACAGTCAAAATGGAAAAGTAGAATTCAAATTTGTTTTAGGTGCTTGCTCTATTCTGTACCCTCAGACTTGTTGCACAACTAGTACATTATAGCTAGAGGATCGGCTGTTCATTTAGTTGTTTTCCCATATTTTCAGTTTTCCTCTCCCAGGAGTGAGTCCCTTTTCTGATTTTTCAAAAATTTAATACTGTAAATATTTTAAGGTTGGGTGTTTTTTTTACTAGTGCTTCTACTTGTTCTCTTTCCTAACTTCTGTTTTATACTATATAAAGTAATACTTCAAGGTCCATGCCTTTTCTTTGACATCCCATTTCCTTTTCATATTAACAGTCTTTCTGTGGCAGTTGGAGATTTATGTTAAGTGTGAATCATTCTGCATGCTGCAGTTGTGGAAATACCAAAGTAGCTTGATACAGTGGTTGGCTACAAAGCTTAGAGGTGTAAAAAATACAATTTAATATTATTTTCAAGTATTAATACTTTAAACATTTATTCTTGCTGCCAAGAGAGATATTTGAATTTCTCTAATTATATTTTAATAGTATAAAGTTGAAAACAGAACAGCCATTAATCACTGAGCAGGAACCCGTATGTGTGTGACTTTTACATTGGCATCTAGTATGGTTTTTTTTCTTCCTAAGGCAAGACCATGAGCACTTGCATTATTCATTAAAAAGTCCATAATATCTTTCTTTAAATTCTGCTTATTTGACCAGAGGAAATTGTGACCCTTTATCATCTCTTAGAAGTCCTATTTTTTTGATAACACAACAAATGGTTAGTGATCTTCTGTATGTGTGGTGATAATAGAGTACTTGGATTGGTGGAATAACTGCTTTTCCTGGTACCTGTGTAATTATTACCCTTTTTAAAAATCTCATTGGCTTATTTTATCTGCAGATAACTCTTTTCATATTTCTCCTTGACTTGGAACTTGCTTAGTAATAAGCTTATTTTCCTTTTCCCCTTAACACTCTTCCTTTTCTCCTCTCTAGGCCTTCCTTATGTTTTTAGCTTCACTGCTCATTACTCTTTCTTCCCTGGCAACCCATCACCTTATTTCAGCTGCTTCTTCCTTCTGCTCTTCTGCTGGTAATTCATTTTTGCTTGCAAATTATTAGTTTCTAAACCACAGACCTCCTGCATAATTGATCTTTAACTATATTTTTAAAACAACATTTTATCATTTGTAAATTCAGCTGAAACTGTTTATTAAAGCATTGATTTTCATTTCCAAAGTAAGAGACCTTTCTAAAAACAAATTTTAAGAAGACATTACTGCCTTCTAACTTAAAGGGACAACCCCAAATGTAGTTTTTTGTTGTTTTTTGGTTTTGGCGGTTTTTTTTAATATTAGGAAGATCAGGTCTTAACAGCCTTCTTTTATTGGAGGATTTTTTTGTTTTTAATTTTCTGTGGGAAGTTGGATAGTAGGATGCTGACAGGAAAAACTCATCATCCTACTTGTGTCTGAGGGTGGGTTTGATAAACCATGTTGAAGCTTGTCTCTCTGTGTTTACATAGCTAAGCAGACTTTGCAAAAAACCTTAGAATCAATTGCATATTTTTAATACTGACGTAAAAGACAAAAAATTTTAGTATCAAGCCTTTACCTGATCATTATGCAATCAAAAGGAGATAATTAAGAGTTTAGGTACATAATACAAACAAGTATATACAGTTATTTGACTGTTTATCATGTTGATTAGATGATGTTAAACTGTGTCTTTTATTGGTTCCTGAGGTGATATTTTTAGATAAACTGGAAGGACTGTCTCTTTTAATGGTGTGTGCCAAATAACTGGAAATTGCATTTGAAGCATGCTTTTAATTAGTGGCATTTTCCTAGCTTTGTGAACATCCATGGATTTCCGACTTTGTGTATTGTAATTTCCTCTTGAGTGTTTCATTATTTGCTTTTCTCTGTTAGAAATACAGAAGCTCTAATGTGTGGGAATGTATTTATGCATTTCCTCTTACTAAATTGAAGTTTCATTCCAGTTGTTTCAATTCCTTTAGTATCAGTGAGCAAATTCCATTAAATGGCTTGGGAGCTGTTTTTACAAGGTCCCATATGAATACTGTGCTGCAGAAAGAAATTTGTGACCAACTCCAGAACTGCAGGATTATTGGGTTGAGTCGAGGTGTTGTTAGTGGGAAATGAGTTTATTTGTCCCAGCTTTTTCATGAGACACCTGTGCTTTTTAAACTAATCATGGCACACATGTGTGCATTTTTGGAAAAGACACTGCTTACATTACGATATTACAAGAAGTCAGCTGATCATCAGATACTGCAGGATTCCTTCTGTGGATTTTGATGAATTTAGAGTATCTTCCTCCAACTTTTTAAGCCCATTATGAGAAATGAAAAAACAAATTAAATAGGAAGTCAATATGACTCTGGTTTCCTGTAGAATTATTCCATTACTTTCTATGGCAAATACCTAAATGTAACTAAGTGATGTGTTAATATGAAGTGTACTGTTTTGTTAGCTGATAAAACAACCTGAGTAAATCTTTGGGTTGTTCAGTTTATGACGTTGTGCCATATTTTTTCTTAGCAGTTGAGTTCAGGCTGTCATTAAAATCCTAAAGTTTTAGTAAAATGAGAGCAAAGCAGTACTTGGACAAGCCACATTGTTGGTATGTCCCATAAAATACTTAGGAATGGTACAGGCAGCAGAGAGCCCCTGCAAGGGCATATGCAGTTAACACACATTAAAGTAGTCTTTTTGATCGCTTAGAAAAAGCAACTACATTATACTATGGAATGTGATATTCTGTGAATGAAGAAATTTACTTTTAGGTCAAAACCGCATGTTTTTTATGCAGCATTGTGTAAGACATAAACTCACTCATTATATAGCTCTACAAACAGACTTTTTAGTCTCTATCATTCTTTAAAATATTTTGGTAATTTCTGTTTTATATAAAGGAGATTAGACCTGGTGCTGTTTCTGGTATCAGTTTTTTGATCAAATCATAATGGGAAAAGAATATGGTCTTGAGTGCGCTGACTCTGTTGCCAAAGTATTATACTGATGCTTTTTTTTTTTAATAGCTGTTATTCAAATACTTAAAAAGAGCAAAAGTAAGTAAGAAAACTCCACTGGATAATTTATGTTCATTCTGTGTTGTTCTTCATGTCACTTTCAAGGTTCTTAATTTTTTTTTTTTCTGGATGTGTGTTCATGTAGTATGTTTTTCACACTTGTGTTAGATGGAAGTGCACCTGATAAAAATTTTCAGTTTTATTTGCTGTAGTATCAATGTGACTTGCTTTGCTGCTCAATTCAAAATTTTGCTTTGTTAAAGTACAAATTAGACTTATTACCAGTTGAACTTGATTCTTAAGCCCATTTTGAAATTAGGAGATGTTTATCTCACTCTTATTCTTGTAATTTTTTTCTTTTTTAAAAAAACACTACAAAATTTCAAAGGGAACTATGAAATCTTAAATGGCTGCACTTACTATGTCTAGTTAAGTCTTTCTCCAAAAGAGAAAAAGGTAATGGGAAACTCCCACTTAAATGGATTTTGGATTGAACTACTCATATATGGAAATAGTTGACATATATATATGTGTTATAATATTTTTAAATGGGGATTGGTGGATACATTTCTGACTGTGTAACTGTAAAGTGCAACTTAATGCAGACTACGTTGTGACCTGCATTGCTTTTTTTAGACAGCTGTTGTGGAAGAGGTTTCATTTGACATTTGCGAAGTTAAGTATCACATTTTGCCTGAGAATATTGTAACCTACACCTACTACAGGTAGCACCTATGAGTGGCTGAGAAGAGTAAACAAAATAAATACGTGGATTTTTTTTGGTATTTCTTTACTGGATGTGGTAGGCAGCATTTAGAGCTTAGTTGCAGAACCAGTCATTTGCTTAAATATTTACAGATCATGCTGAAGTCTGCTTGTCTTGTAAAGGGTAGCATAATACTCTAAAAAAAGTGGGAAAAGTCTAAATCTTAAATGGATGCGACATTGTTGACTGCTGTGACAATATTTTTTAATTAGTCTTAAGAATAATTGTTCAGGTTTGTTTTTTTTAATTAGAATGTTGCATTATTTAATTTGGTTGTAAGTTATTAAAGTGTGAGTTAAATGTGTGAAAAGTCATGTTGGTGGGGCTGTTCTTTTTCAGAATAACAAAGACTTTAATAGATCAGGATGGTCCCAGTTGGAGGGAAAAGCTGCCACCAATTCCAGTTGTTCCAGTTGCTGCTCAGCTACACAGGTGGGATGGAGGAAGCCTCACTTCAGAGAATAAGCCAAGTACAGAGAGTAAGCCAAGTACTATAGACATCAACAGAGAAGAACAATTGCAGATGAATCGTAAGTATAGCTAATGCAAATATACATTCAGAAAAAAAAAAACCTAATTAGAAAATGGAATACATTTTAACAATGTCAAAGAAACTGCTTTAGAAAATAGTTTTTAGAGACCTTTGTGAATAGCCAAGGTAGATGACTGTCATTTACGTGATTGAGTTTAATGTGCTTTGTGGAGCACATTTATGATAATTTTCTTAAACCAAGTGGTGTAGTCTGCAGCGTATCATTTCTGAAGTTAAATAAAATCAGCAGAAATACTCATCAGCAAAATATCAGGATCACCAAAGCCCAACTCCTGGCCCTGCATGGGATACTCCAAGAGCCACACTGTGTGCCTGAGAGCAT
The DNA here is from genome assembly GCA_013397055.1 of Pachycephala philippinensis. NCBI lineage: Eukaryota > Metazoa > Chordata > Aves > Passeriformes > Pachycephala > Pachycephala philippinensis. The sequence goes on along the minus strand of VWZT01007450.1, from coordinate 204,741 downwards.
TGTCCATGTCCAAACCCTCCTTGAATTCTGTCAGCCTTGGTGCTGTGACCACTTCCCTGGGGACTGTTCCAGTGCCCAGCCACTCTCTGGGTGAGGAACCTTTTTGTGATACCCAACCTAAACCTCCCCTCGCTCCACTTCCTTGAGTCGTGTCACTGGTCACAAGAGTGAAGAGATCAGTTCCTGCCCCTCTGTTTCCCCTTGTGAAGATGTTGAAGACCTCAGCGAGGTCTCCCCTCAGTTTCCTCCAGGCTGGACAGACCAAGTGACCTCAGCCGCTCCTCATACAACTTCCCCTCCAGACCCTTCACCATGCTCGTTGCCCTCCTTTGGATGCTCTCTAATGGCTTCATGTCTTTCTTACATTGGGGTGCCCAAAACTGCACTTGAGGTGAGGCTGCCCCAGTGCAGAGCAGAGCAGGACAATCCCCTCCATTGCCTGGCTGGCGATGCTGTGCCTGATGCCCCTCAGGACACGAGCATTGGTGGTTTCCCTGACATCATAATACAGTTATAACACAGTTTTCTCCCAGAAAAACCACCACCCAAACAAACATCCAACTTTGGCAGAAGACATTCAGGAGACAGGTTTCAAAGATCTTCTGGACTTGTTATACATAATCAGTGAGTGCTGAACTCTAGGATAAACTAACTTCCTTCCTGACTTTTTTTTCCCCTTCATTGCAGTTTCCATTTTTCTCCAGTAAATAAGGTGAAGGAATCTCTCTGATTCGGTTGTTACTGCCATTAAACACTCTTCTTGCAAAGGCTTTAACCCTGTGATTCCTTATTCAAGTATTAATTGGTTTCCCTTTGAGTTTATTTCAGTATAAAGTAGTATTGAAGATAATCTCCCCTCGATTAATACAGGGCTGACTGCAGTTTGTAACTGGGCTGTTGGCCAAATGCGTAACAGTGATGGGGTATCTGTCTATAATGCATTACTGCAATACTGAATGTCCTCCAGTGGCAGCATTTTGATGCAAAACATGTCTCAGTCTATTTCAAATAGAGCAGGCTTTGTTTAGGCTTTGTTTTTAGAAATATTAAACAATGATTGTGTAACTGTTTTCTTCACTGAAGGCTGACTCTAAGGTTCTGGTTGTCTTCTCAGGCTTCTGCTGCACCAGTGAGACCTGACAGTGATAGCTGGTACTGAAAGGCTGCCAGCAATAATGTTCAGTCAGTAGTTAAACCTTACTGTTGGCTGACGCTTTTTTGCAACAATTGTGTGTTTTTCTTCGTGTCTTACAACTTGAGTTATAATTTAGTTGTGTGTTTCATGTAGTTTCTTTTTTCCCCAAGTCCACATGTAGTTTTCTGGCATAGGAAATTGCCATGTTTCTGTAAAAGAACTCAATGAGTTTAATTATTGGTTAAAATTGTTGGTTATATACAGTGTTGAAAACCTGAAGCTTGGCAAGGGGCTCATTCTTCAGGAGGGTGCAAAAGGTAAATTATGTCATGATGATTTACTTAGAGCTATGTTGCTAATTTTTGTTTGCTCACAACAGAGGCATGAAGCTGCAGTCAGAATCAGTTTTTCACTGCAAACACAGCTAAAAACTGTAGCCTAACCGAAAAGCATCTGCAGAAAATGATGTGGAATTAAGAAGGAATGGCAACTATGGAATAACACAGTATTAATTAAAAAAAAAAAAAGTGTAGTTAGGTGTTTCCAGGTTCCTCGCTGCATCTTTTGTAAATAGTTATTAACAGAGTATTACTGATGTATCCCTAACTCCAACTAATGTGATGATTTGTTTGTCATTGTCAATAATTGTGGTAGTGGATTGCAAAGAGAATATTAGATCAAATTATGGCTACCTTGGTGAGATGGTGGAGATGTGGAAGGCCTTTAATCCTGCTGATTAAATCTCCACCGTTGTAAAAGCAGGGTCTCAGTAGAGACAGGTGGGTCCTCTCTACCACACAGAAACTGTGAAAACTTAAAGCTGTCTGTTGCATTCCCATTATTTTCAGTGGAGTATTTACTGCTGGTGGATGGGGAAGTATTTGTTGAGCCAAATGCCTGTGGTGGTTTATGCCTTTGTTAGAGCAGCAGGGGAGGCTGGGGACAGGAGTGGCCTCGTGCAGACTGACAGAGCCTCCATTGCCAGGCGTTAATCTTTAGTCTGCACAGATCATTCAGCTACCCTTAATGAACTGACCTTACATAACACCGTGATCCTTTTGTGGTGTAGGTGAGGAAGCTATGGAGAAGTTCAAGAGGTTGAAAAATGAAGGGAATGATTTTGTAAAAATGGGGGAGTATGAAGAAGCTGCAAAGAAATACAGTGAGTGCATGAAGTTAAATACTGAGGAATGTACTGTCTACACTAACAGGTAAAGATCCAAAATCTAATGCTGCTTTGTGGGATAACAGTATTAATTTTCTCAATGGAAATAGAGATTTTGCGTCCCTTCACTTGTTGTGAAAAAGGGATTTTTTTTCCTACTTGCTAAGTGTCTATAATAACAAAATGGATTTCTTGTAAAACATTTTTCAAGGGGAGCAAGTATTAATGTCACTGATATGTATCTTAAAATCATCTATATAAATGGAGTAAGCAATAGTAGGTGTTATGATTAGCATAGCATTTTGCAGCATTTTTTGAGAATACTGGTATGATTTGAATTAAAAACTTAACATGCAGTAGCAGTATCTCAGATACAAAGAGTAATAATTCAGAGAAAATGTACATTCTGAGAAAAGTAAGAACACGGTCATACATCAGCATCATTTTAAAGGTTGACCTAATTCAGCAGTATAATTCTTTATGCTGTAATCTTATCAGCTTTTACAAACTAAGAAGGATTTGATTAGACCAGTACTTGAATAGGAGAGTTGCAAGTAATAATTAGGTACAGAGAGCAGTGTTGTTTATTTAATCCAGAGCACTTTTTTACCCAGAATGGCTGTATAAAATCCATATTACATTAACCACTGTACTATCATATTATACTAACATCGGCTCTGCTTTTAAAATACTTGCATATCTGCTTAACTTCATCAGTCATACTTGAATTTTGACTTTTATTGCAGGAATTGGCCTTCTCCAGTGATGTTCTTGATAGTTAATGGTTTTATGTACTTTAAAAAAAATCCATTGAGAACGAATTGTGTGAAGTGTTGTAATTAACATTTGTGAATCAGATAATGTTGGCATTACAGCACTGTAGAATTTACTTATATTGCAGTATATTCTGTTTTTCTGTGGTAGAGCTCTGTGTTACTTGAAACTGTTTAAATATGAAGAGGCTAAGCAGGATTGTGATCATGTTCTTCAGATAGAAGATTCTAATATTAAAGCTTTTTATAGAAGAGCACTAGCGTACAAAGGATTACAGGTGAGGAAAAAGAACATGGCAAGTATTCTTAAGCACTTCTAAACTTGCTTATCGTCTTCAAAGGCAATGAGGTAGTTGCTGTCAATGGGTGAATACGAAGTACTCAGTGTGACGATTTCTTACTTTGTAGAGCATTAGGCATACATAAAACATTACATAAATATTTTTGCTACATAAAAACCTGCATGTTGGTGTAATAATTTGAGAAAATACAAGAATATTGTAATAAATAAGGTTTGACTGGAGATTGATTAAGCAAGTTTCAAATCTGTTCTAATGTTCTAGTATTCTCCTTCTGGGTGTCTCAGTCTGTTTTATCTGTCAAGGAGTTTACTATAACTTTGCTGATGACAAATGGATACTCTCCAAGTCTGTCTTCATCTGTCCAAACTAAAATCTCAAGCTGTCTTGGCATCTGCTCATGTTTAAGTGCCTGACGTATTAAACCAGGGTTTTAATTATCGTTGTTTTCTCTCTCCCCCAAATGCATTACAGCCCTTTGTCAGTACTGTACTTTGTCACTCTGTGGCAGTGGCAGTACTCAGCCTTTTCCTCTCCACTTGCACTGTGGTGGTGTTTCTACAGCGCTCATCTTACATGCAGTTCTTAGAGTATCCTTTTACCTGATCATCATAATTGCAGACACATTGTTCATAACCATCCTGAATGTGACTTCAAATGTCACGTTCCATCGTTTGAACCATGTTGTTCTCTTTGTCCCTCCCTCTGGTGGTTCCCTATCTTCAGTGATGTTAAATTAGCCTTTACACTCCATAATTCTCCCATAGCAATCCTTGCTCTACCCATCAGCTCCTACTTGGTGTTGAATCACCAGCTTCTTGCTTCTGTAGGCTCATGATGGCAGCTCTCATCACCTGCTTTGTATTAAATTTACAAGTGTCTTTAAAAAAGCATCTGAAGTGCTTTCTTCCATGTTGCAGGAGTGGTCTGGAGGTCCACCAAGTTTTATCATCGTCCTTCAAATGAATGGACACTGACCTCAGACCTCCATTATGTTTGATGCCTTAACAAAAAAGTACCTGATGGTGTCTCGGGTTACAAATCACCTGAGAACCTGTTTCTGCTTAGCAGCATACCAGCCTATTCTCACCCCATGTTATAATTCCAAATGCCAGTCCTAGGATTGTGACACATTTGTTCCTCTGTTGCAGTAGCTATGAAATTTTGAAAGTGTGAGAAGTCCTAATTTTGTGTAATGTTTTTTCTGTAACTGTGCTAAGCTACCTGGTATTGATCATCTCTAACCTTATGTTGTTGAACTTTACAAAATGTCAATATAAATATGAGTACATAGGGATTCTACCAGGTAGAAAAAAGGGGTATTACACACTCGTGAAGAAGGTCGACAGTTGGAGAAATAACTTGTGCTATTTTTGTATTATTGAAGACAACCTGAAACATAGTGTTCATTAACTCCTTCAGAACAGTCTGAGCTGGGGACTCCCAAAATAATTTTGTTGTGGTTGGATTTAATGCCTTCATTATTGCTAATTTCAGGGATGCAAGTGATAGGTAAAACCAGAGAGAATAACAAAAGTGATCTGAAGTTGACAAATGACCCTGTAATGAAAAATTTTATGAGCTAAAGGCATGTAGTTTTGCAAAGACCTAGCTAAGGTGAGAAGTGTTGTGTATAAATAGCCAGACATTTAACCACAAAAACTGCAGTGGAATTTAATGTAGTAAATGAGGCGTTTTTTTACAGATTTACCGAGATGTAGTTAAGGGAAGATCAAGAAAAAATGTTAGTGAGATGCATTAGGCCTGTGACATAGGACACAGGACCCCAAACAGCATCTCCTACAGCTGGTAGTCCACTCTCTTGCTTTGGGTACAGTCATGTTGTATGATTTTTGTTGGGCAGTCTGGGAGGCTGCAGTTCCACATTCAGTAGAGTTGGTTGCTGACCTTTGTTACTGGTTTCAGAAGTCTGTTCCAGAATTTCATTTCTCTATAGTCGTGAATCCTCACAGCTGTAATTCAAATTATTTAACTTAATTAGTAGTGGCTTTCTGATGAAAGCAACCTGGCCCCTTTGTGCATTCCTTTGTTAGGGATACATAGTTCTCATCCTCTCACTCTTCCTTCATGACCTGGCAGGCTTCAGTTCACCTGCTGACGTCCTGCAGCCTCTCTGCACCTTGAATACTGGCCACCAGTGTGCAACAAAATACTCTCTGTGGGAAAGAATATGAGTGACTTGCACAGTGGCTCCTCTGTTACAGTTGAGGTGCTGAGGAAGTACCTCAGGTGGTTCATGAGGAATTTTTTTTTTTCCATGATGATGCAAATGGTTTAATAGTAACCTTACAATACTGCTGGGGAACAGAAGAAATACTACACTCACACAAGAAATTATGTTGGTCTTTTCCTGTCTGCATGGTCTTTTACTGTTTACTGCTGTGTTTCATCTTTATTTTTGATAGCCCAGCCCTTGAGATGTCTTGATTTTTCTATGTGATAATTCCAGTCTTCCTCAATTGATGCTATTAACTTCGTCTCTCCAGAAAATTTAGTCTAAAAAATAGTAATTCATATGGAAAAAATCAGAAATAAAGGCATTAAACAAATTACAGGACTGATTACTGAGGAACTGTGTCCTAATGCCACTCTGTCAGTGTGTTTGTCCTAATCTTGTTTAGCCCAGATTTCATAACATAATCCCAGCCTTCTCAAGTATTAGCAGAATTTCACTGTAAGAGATGGTCTGTTGGATTGGAGCCCAGGAAGATTAGATATATCTTTAATCAAAACTCAATTTAGCTCTCTTACTGGCAAAGCAAGTATGCAGACTTGCTGGACTCACATTATATTCATTGTGAAGCAGTGTTATAAGCAATTATGCTTAAAAGCAGTAAACTTCAATAATTTGCTCTCTGATACAGGGAATAGGTTTGTGAGAATAAATTATTTCATATTACATACTTAATTGGAAGTATTTAGTCACAGAGCATTAATTCAAACTCATTTCCTTTTTCCCCTCTAATGAAATTACAGTATCAGTATTCAGATTATTTTTGTCTACTCAGTGTCCAGATCCCAGTATGTTTTACCTTCCATACTTGTTTACGACAGTATGGTAGTTCAGATTAATTTTTCTAGTGATGTGCTTATGAGAAAAATATTTTCTTTTGTTTACAGAATTATGAAGCCAGTGTTGATGATTTCAACAAGGTACTTCTAATAGATCCAAATGTTCTTGAAGCACAAAAGGAATTAGAGGAGGTAACCCAACTGCTTGACCTTGACAGCAGTGCTGGAGCTGGCAGTCGGCAAAAGCAAGGGAAGAAAATAACCATACAAGAGGTGGTGTACCTGTTCATTTTTTAAAAGCAAACACAACAGAAGCCACACATTTGAAGAGATAACATTAAAGCTTTTGTGTGCCCATCTTGATCCCACCATCTTTGGAGGGATGGTGTTGTATTTTTCACATTATTTTGAGGGCATATTGGAGGATTTTTACATGTGATAAAGCTTGGACTGCTCACAAGTGTACTCAGAACTACAGCAGAAAGGGAAATAGTCCGTTTAGATGGCACTAAACTTGAGGTTGTGCTCCTTGTAAACAAAAGCTGCTTAAACTTTGAAATACATGTTTTACAGAATGCAGCTGTGAAATGGCAGTTTTGCTTTTGAAGTGTGTGCTTCTTGGGCAGCCTCTGGGGCTGTGCTGCCAGAGGTCTGTGGTCAGCAGATGTGCTGGCCCTAAAGTTATGGGTCTGAAAAATGAAATCCTACCCTAAAGAGCAAGAGTAAAACATATGTAGGATCTTACAAAAGAAACACAGGATATAATGTTATGTACAGGATCAAAACATTAGCTTTGCACAGTTCTGGGTAGAATTAGGTGATGAAAGGATTTTCTCAGTCATCTGATATTTTTGGATTGTAGCTTTGCTGGTCATTTAAGAATTCTTTTTCTCCTTTTCATTTAAAAATGTATAGTTAAAATACATAGTTACCCGTCTGTACAGTGATACTGTAATTAGATAATGTAATTTCAGAATGTGGTATAATGGAAGCTGCAGTTACTAATATAGGAAAAAAAAAACATTCTTGAAGTACTTCAGATTGTCACGAGCTCATGGATTTTATGTAACTGGAATAAGCTGGTATAGTGTTAGTTAAGCTCTGAGTTGTGACAAACAAAGGGACCTGGAAAGTGTTTAGAGGAAGTTTGGGAAGTGATCACATTGTTCAGAGACCAGCTAACTACATTACTGGCACTGGTAATTTTTCTAGGGGTGATGCAGGAAGCATTTGTATTTGCTGTCATAGTTACAACTGCCCCTGTGGAGAGGCTCCCCTCTTTTACCTGCTGTAGTACAAGGTAGTTCCATGAAAACAGACTGCAAAGAAAAATAAAATTAGAAAAATAATTTATCGTAATTATTCCATGTTAATTAAGCTATAAATATATAAAAGACAGTCAAAGTTTCTCCCTCGATTCTAAGCATTGTTGAAAAATAGAACAAAATGTCTGGAAGCCAAATGTAGTATTTTCCAAAAATTACTAGTCCCCTGTTCAATGCAATACAGTATCTGCAGACTTTTCAAAATACTTGGCATTGAGAAACCCTGTTCAGTAAGTTTTAGTCAGGTTGTACTAATTTCACAACTCTTGATGGCTTGAAATAGATTTTAGCAAATGTAGTTGGCCCCATAGTTAATTTTGGAGTGACTGATTCATGAAACTTGATAGAGGCTGCAGTCTCAGGAGAAGTGAAGTGTACAGTGAGGCAGTTTATCCATGCTGAGCTTTCTCCTTCCACAGCAAGACTCCAAACAACAACCTGATCCAGCTGCCATGTGCCTGTATGGCCATGGAGGCACAGCAGAGAGATGAAATGTGGCTGTCTGCTACCTTGACTCCAGTTCTCCTTGTCTTCTGGAACTTCGCATTTAATACATGTGTGGAACCCTCCTTTCTCCTCCAGCCCTCCTTTCTCCAGTGCTCTCCAGGTGTGATTCCTGGTGCAGTGCCAAGCAGTGAAAGGCAGTGTAAAATACACACTTTGGCTCTGAGCCTTTAAAGGTGAATTAGAGAGCTGCTGTTCTGGGGGGCAGTAGGACATGGAAGAACAGGGGTGCCTTCCTTCTGTGAAGAGCAGGATGCCAGCTTTAAGCCAGTGATCTGATGAATATATGCAGTTTGTGCAGTTCAGGTTATCTCTATGTCCACATTAAGTGACCTGTTGCCACTTTCTTTGTGAAGGTGACTGAACCTGATGAACAGGAACATGCTAAATCAGAAGATGCTGAGACTCATCATGTTCCTGCTGAGGAAGCTGTTCCAAAGCTTGTGCCACAAAAATCCTCTGAGAAACTCCATGTTTCAGAACCATCCAATGCTTATGACTTTGGTCAGATTGTAAATGCAGTGAATGCCAATAAGGATAAAGCTGCCTGTGCAGATCTTTTAACAATTACTGATCCAAAAAAATTGCCAGTGCTGCTAAGTAACAAACTTGAAGGAGAAATCCTTTTGATTTTTATCCAGTCATTGGAACATTATGTAGCTGGAAAAGATCCTGGCCTTGCATACCAGCACCTTTTCTACTTAAGCAAAGCAGAAAGATTTAAGGTAAGAACCTAGACTGAATGTGTACTTAAATTGGACAGAAATCTAAAGGAAATTTTCGTATCTTAAAAGGAAACAATGCACAGATTTTTGTATGTGTGTCAGATACTATGATTTTCAGTCAACCTGTGCTGATTATAAAATAATCTGTTGGGTTTTTTTTTCAGGTGGTGCTGGCCCTTCTTAGCAAAAATGAAAAACAAGAGGTGCAGCAACTGTTCGACTTACTTTCAGAAAGCCAGAGTGATCAGTACTCAATGGAAGATCTTCAGAGCCTTAAAAAGGTCTATGAACTTTAAGAAGTTAAATTTTTTTGGCTGCATGCATATAGTTCATGTTTAGAACATGAATGAATGAACTCTGCAGACTTGCCTGGATTCAAGTGGGTCTTTACTTGGACTGCTGGAATTCTATTTTGTTTTGACAGCATATGCACATTTGAAACTTGCTGCTCTTTTCTTCTTGTAGTTGTATACATCTCTAGAATTTAATGCCCATCCATGTTCAGTAAGAGAGTTCATTTCATTTGGCATACTAATTTTATTGAGACTGTTAATTATATACAGAAAAGTATATTTTACATTATATATGCAATGTGAAATGCCTTGATGGTACAATAGGTGAATACGCTTTTAGTCATCACTTGTTACATCATTTTGTGAGTTCTATGTTCTTGTGATAAAGAAGTGTCTTCAAGATACACGGGTCAGTTAGCAGTAACTTTGCTAAAAAGAGTTTACAAAAAGTATTAACATTTTTCAGAAAACTACTATAGGCCATCTGTTTGTTCACTATTCCTGGTCTTGTACAAAACAGATTTAAATATTTTGGCTCAATACATCTTAACAACAAAGGTGAATGAATAATATATTAGCTTGTCATGGAAACAATTATTAAATGGATGGATATGTTTTTAACAAGTGAGTAATTTTTAGTGCACAGCGAATTACTTTTTTTCCTGTGTGTGCCAGAGGATGGCTGGTTTTCAGACTTTTTGGGGGCAGTGACAGAAGAACAAGTGGCTGCACTTCACAAGAGAGATACTTAACTCTCAGTTTTGTAATCAGATTATTTAAAATACCAGCTAATTCTGTTTACGGATATATTTATAAAACTAAAAGTAAAACAATTTTTTGGACCAGTATGTTTTTTTAAAATTTCAGGCATTACCTATGTTTTATATTTGATTCTGACAAAGTTCCTTCAAAGGTGAAGCTTTTAAATTTTTTGAATACCCCAATGCCTTCTTTGCACAGGTGATATAAATGTATATCAGACTCACTTAGCACTGCAGAGATACCGTTAAGTATGTTGTTCTAATGAAAATTTCTCTCAGGTATATATTAATTAATAAAGTTTTTTTTCTTGAAAAGTACAATTATGGTTTCTTTTCTCATTCAGTATTCTTTAGGCTTATACTTCTGACATGTGGATTATGAATTTCATCTTGGAGTGCCAAAAATGAGGCTTTTAATTCCTGAAGCATCATCAGTACAACTGATACTTAGCAATTAACAGGTTTTCACTTTCTGTGTGTGTGATCTCCACAGATTAAGGCAGAGCCTGACCTTTGGCTGGTTGAGGATATAAAACACCAGCATTGCCTTCTGTCACTTTGGTCCTGCCTCATTCAGATTTCATTGAGCTTGGCTACTTTTTTAGACAGCGTTTGGGAGGGCCTGACGGACAGGCAGAACAGTTTCTAAAGACATGGAACTTAGAAAAAAATTGAATCAAACACTTGTAAGGGACTGTACTGCTGATTTGTCCTCAACAGCTCAAGCTAAGGGCACCAGTCTTCAAAACTGGAGAGGCAGCATTAGACCACTGGAAGGCATTCTGGGGGCATGGGGTGCAGAATGGAATATTTTTAGGTGTGGATTTCACCATTTGTTTGACAGGTAAGGGCTGCCTAAGTCTGGTCCTCTTGTCTTAGTCTGGGAAACTGCCTCACGACCAGCAGGAGAAATCTCTGCAGCCCCCAGCAGCTGCAGCTGAACAGCAAACGTGGGGTCACCTGCCACAGACAATGTCCTTGGCCAGGTGAGGCCGAGTGGCCGCTGCACAGAGGCAGCCACAGCATCCCAGGTGTGGCACGGGAGCCCTGCTGACCACAAGTAGCTCCTTGCTCACCCAGGGACTTGCTGCAGAACGTGTTTTGTGTCCCATCTGTGTCATGGTCAGCAGGAGACGCCATAGAGCTGCTGAATTACTGCTTTTCTCGCTGCTGGGCCAGGAGCTCATCTCCCCCTGGGCAGACACTCCTGGTCTGTATTTCCCCTCTGACTTTTGAACACTCCCCTATTTTAAATCTTGTTTCTGCTCTTTGCTCGGCCTTTATTTATGCTGCTTTTTTGTCTCCCTCTGCCCTCTGATCATAATCGCTGCTGCAGCTTTGGCTGCTCTGCCAGACAAAGGTAAGACTGTAGCTGCCACCCCAGCACTGCAGCGCACGTGGCACTGGCCTCAGTGTGGACGCAGCACCCAGAAAACAACAGAGTGGACAAAGGGGGGCAAGAGCACCCCAAATGTCTTACCTGGCTTTGTGGCAGGGAGATTCAAATCCCAGCACGGTGTTAAGCGCTTGGCTTGTCCCTGACCCCCTCAGTGTAAACATCCACCTCTGTAAAAACAAACCACCCCAAGCCACCAGCAGGACAAAAGCAGCAGAGCACTGGTTCTGCAGGTGATGGGAGCAGGGCAGTGAATGTGACCCTAGGGTGGCAATAATGCAGCCAATCACACACAAAGGACGTGTCCTGTCCAGCCGAGCTAACCAGGCCTGCACAGCCCCAGCTGCTCGTGGAGCACATGCCTGGTTTTCACACAAGAGAGAGGAAGAGTCATTCTGGAGCCACTAAAAATGCAGTCAGTGGCTAGGGAATAGCACGGGAACAGAGGGTCACACTGTTGTTATTTTGGTCCTTTCAAAGTATTTTTGACATTTTTCGAGAAGCCAGCCACCTCCAGGCTGAACAGGTGCTGTCACCCAAAGGGAACAGGTGCTCCCAGGGCTGAGTGTCAGCGTGGCTGGGTTGCTTCCCTGGCCAAAAAGCCGATGGACCACAGGGCCACCACTTTTTTCACTCTCCCTGCGTAGGGGTGCGGGCAGTGTTGAGAGCCCAGGTACTGGCAAACCACAGTCCCTGCTGTTATGTGGGACGTGTTTCCACTCATCAAAACCTGCTCCGCTTTATGTAATCCAGTTGCACAAATAAAGGGCTACGCCTGTGGCTGCCAGGCCTTTCGGAAGACTTAGACTTGTTCATTACAATAAACAAAACAACAGTTTTGAACAGCAGGGAACAAAGCTTCTTCCCCGCTGTACATCAAGATTTATAACCCAAGTCAGTGGAACTCTGCTCAGCGTCTGTGAGCTGCAGCTACCCAAGGGACAAAGGGCCAGCAGCTTGGAGCAGGGGCTTCCCCCAGCTGGCTGAAGGGGGATGAAATATCACACACCCCTGAGTCCTTGCTCATTCCCTGGGTGCCTGCCTGGGCCCTGCCCTCGGGAATTTAACATTTCAGTGGAGACGCAGCCTCCAGCTGTGGCAGTGCCATTTCCTTGCAACCCTGTGCCACTTTTCCATTGCTCCTTCTAAATGCCACCCTCGTAAATACAATCGGTGACATGAGAGGGGTTTCCCTTGTAAGCAGGAGGGATTTTAAGGGGATAAAGTGCCCATCACACAGAATGCTGTGCTCAGAAATGTCTTGAGAATGCAGCCTGTGAGGAAAAGGAAGCTTGAGCCCACACAACCCCATCAGCACTGGTCTGATGCCTAAACACAACCACTCCAATTTAGGCTGTTGGGAATTTTAATGTCCTTATTGTTGAAATGGAGGCAAAAATAGTCCTTTTGTCAAGGCAGCTCACCAGGATCTGGTGCAAGGAGAGCTGTGCCTTGCACCTTGCTCGGTTTGCCCCCTAAAACGCTTCCTGCTGGTCCCTGCGTGCAGGCAGGTGCTGAGACAGTCACATCTCAAAGATACTCACAGTTACCTGGCACATGAGCGAGGTGCAAGAGCAGATTCATCTCCAGAGCCGTCTTCCAAGACTTGGAGTTGTGTTCAGCACCGAAGTTCAGTGCCACCCATGAGGTTGTGGATCCAACTCCTCCTTTTCCTCCAGACCAGCTTCTTGATTACCAAGTACCTCAGAGCCACTTTTCTCTGATTCTCCTACCCTTTGAGACTGAAGGTAACAAAGACATTGTCACCACTCTGGGATTGTGCTTCTCACCCAGGTCAGGCCTGGGGGTCCTTCAGCCCTCGTGGGGAGACCATTTTGCTCCCACAGCAACACCAGATTATTCCATCTGAGACCAGTGTCTCACCTTTAGGACTGGCAGGAGTAGTCAAGGTGCTCTTCAGATCTTTGTCATTTCAGAAAGTCATTCTAAATAAATCTCAATGTCATTCCAAAATTTCTGCTCAAGACTGCCACAATTTCACCTGAATTAGATAGAATATTAATGGGTTTTAAGTTCATTAATTCTAGTATTTTTCAACCTTCTGCTTGATTATCTTTATAATGCATTATTATCCATGAGATAATTACTAAGTGGCATTACTAAGTAGGCAACTATTTAAAAATCAATCTGAATGACTGAAGAGATGCAAGTCAAAAAATCTTTATGCAACAGTAAAAAGTAATTAGCTCATACATGCAAAACTTTGTGACACTGATTGAATAAAAGGATGGATGTACAAGCCTAGATGCTTCGCTACAAAAGAGATGCAAACATCATGAGGAAAGCTTTTATCTATTTAATGTTGTAACTATCTCAAATAGTCTCAGATACAGCAGATATTAAAATAAATTTCCTTGAGATCAACAATCTGACATGAACTAGTCAAACTGGGCAGGAATCACGAAAAATATTTCTGAAAAAGAACCACCGTGTTGGGAGACCAGTTGTGAACTTGATCATTCCTGAGATTTATTTCAGTGAAGAAAAAAACCTTTGCTTTATTGAATTCTTACAACAGATCTGTAAATAAGAGAAGCATCTTCTGCATTAGTGTATTAATGGAAGTGTACATTTTAAAGATTCAAAATTTAGTGCTGCATTAAATTTATTGGTGCTGTTAAGACTGCCTCACATATGAAATATTACCTCTGAATTAAAAAATGTTACAGAATTAATCAGCAAAACAGTTTTCTGCTAAAAACTTATCTCCAGAAAAAACTTACCTGTATTTCAACGTTACCTCTTGAAGTGATGCATAAAATTATCAGATGATTTCAGAGGGACTGAAAATAATGGTACTAATTGATAAAATTTATTTACAAGAGTAAACCATATTTTCAATTATCTGCACAACAAAACTGAGGTCCTGAGAAATTAAGAGGTAGGTTTAAGCTTGCTGAAATAGCTCTTCCATCTGACAGAAGTATAACTTACATATGGGTTTGGGATGAGGCAATCCAGCTCAGGCTTCTGCAATGCATCCCCATGGGTTTTAGTTTCTCACTTCCCCAGCCTCTCATGATGCAGGTGAGAAAATGAGCCAAAGGAAGAGGCAGTTCAGCTGAGCAAAGAACACCAGGTGTTACCCAGAAACTCTGGCCAATCTGTGGTGTTTCAGAATGAACTCTGTGCAGGCCATGAACTGAGAAGAGCATCAGTTTAGATGGAGAAAGCAGAGTTTGAGTTTAGTCAGCGATCTGACTTGTGCCAAGATGGTGCAGTTTTGTTTAAAGAGCTCATGCCAGAACCACATCCCTCTCACAAAACCTCTTACTGTCCCGCCTGCCAGAGAGGCAGCTCAGATTTCTTTTCATCTTAGAGAAGCCTGAAGTCTTGTACAAAATGCAACTGACTTTAGATCTTACATTTCCAAGAATCAGAGCATTCAACTTCCAAAGCACACCTAATCAAATAAAAATATTTAAAGGCAGCACGAGGTAAGAGCAGTCAGCACCTTACTGGAAAAAAGGCTCCCTGGGAACACACACACACAAGGCTGATCAGCACATTAAACAACAGACCACTAGAAGTCAGTATTTAGACATTTATTTCAGATATGCAGTTTACACGCATATTATTGAGCAAAACCGAATTGCAAATATACAAATACCGTAACAAGCATTACCAAATAACATAACTGGCACTAGTGTTATAAGCTATTACTGAAACTGGTGAGGGTAAGTCATGGAAGAGGACTGTAGCTCATGGCATTCTTTTCATCCAACCAAACTTCCAGTAGCACCATAATGGCAATACATGAAACACAAGACAGAACATTGTTAACTGTTATTCTGAGATTCACAACTTTTTTTTCCATTTTAGTGAATTACTTAGCAAAAAAATGTTAACAGTGCAGGCGCTTTGGCCAACTTCAGCTTGTGTTCAGCTGTACATCTTCCATATGCAAAAGAAAAAGAAAAAAGCCAGCATATTTGGAACCCATCTTTGCACTTGGGCAGTCATTGCACTGCACTTAAGATTCTGGGACTGAAGACAGGCATGTCTTGCAAAGAGATGTCAAGTCCACTAAAGCCTGAGTGAGTCTTTGGTAGGCCAATATGTCATTATTATATCTACGACAGTCATTTTATTCACTAGGATTTTCTTTTGTGATCCAAGGTGGCCAAAGAGGACATTCTGGAAAACATTACAGTAAAATCCTCAAACGACCAGGCACTTCAAACCCAGTCTTTTCCAAAGGCACCAAGAATGGACGGGGCACCAATTTTCCCCCTAATGAAAGGTGACTGCATCTGCTTGTCTACAATGCTTATAAATCACTGGATTGTTATTTTACAGTTTTTATACACTATATAGTAGCCTTATCTGCTGCATGATTGGTTGCATGAATAAATAGGTAACCCCACTGTTCTATACAGGTGATGTCTCCATTCCACCATATATTAAGTACCAATTTCTTATGTTTTGAAATTATGTAAAAGCCATAACCTTGCTCAAAGTGTACACACATACAAACACTTCGACACAGGCTACATCCATCTGAAGATATGCAGGTCATTCTACATGCATTCTAAATACAGTGTGTCCAGTTATGAAACAAAATTATCATTCTGAATATTCACTGTTGAAGTATGTTTGTATAGGTCTCTGCAGGTCTTTGCTTCCCTTAAATTTAAGAGTTCACACAAGAATGGTTTTAAGTCACTAATGCTCAGCTAACACCCTTTATCCCAAACCCCATATTTTCCAAGTGAACAGTGCAGGACATATTATTCATTTCAGCATTTAACGTATTAAGAATTTACCAATTTTTATCTAAATACACCAAGTATACACTTTCAAGCAAAGTTGTGGCAAAAATACAAAACATGGACGTATTTGTACTGCTGTAATGCACTTGGTTAAAGCCTTCATGTCTCTTCACACAGGTCAAAGATCCATATGAAGTATTTTGCCTTATCAGACAAGTATATAGAAAATGCAGTTGTATCAAAACCTTGCTTCTGCTGGTCACCTGAAACTTACGAAGTCGCATATGATTCAACCAGCTTTCAGACAGGGTTCTTTAGTGGCAAAGATATTTTTGCAGCACTTATAGATTTAAATTTCAGTCTGAATAGCAGTGCTTAATTCCACAGCATGTTGTGAGTGGTTGTTGTTTGTTTCTTTCAGTGTTTCACCAACACGTAAATCTGCGTCTGTTGAAGATCCATTATTAATGCTTTCCTCAGCAATGTAACTCAGCTGTGGAACATCAGTGCTTGGGGCTGGTGGAACAGGCACAGGGATTCCACTTGGCTGTGGAGAGTTTTCCAAGCGATCATTTTCCACCTCTGGGAGAACACTGACTGTGGTAAAGCGAGTGTGATAGTCGCTGGAACCATGGCTACAGGAAGTTTTCATACTTTCCATATCTGAGCAACTGAACTCAGAGAAATGGCTGGAGTGCGAATCTGCTACCGATGGAATACTATCGCTCAGAGAGGGAGAGTCAAATTCACTGGAGTTTGTGCTTTGCTGTTCCAACAGCTGAGCATCCATGTCCTCTCTCGTCTCATTAATCTTCATGCTACTCTTCTTTCTCAGCTTACCTTTGCACTTCTTCCCCGCCGTGCTGTCCTTGGACCACTTGGTGGCGCCGGCTTTGCCTTCGGGCGGGCCGGAGCAGCCGGCGGAGCCGCGCCCGGCAGCGCTGCCGTCCTCCACGCTGCTGCTCCCGCTGTGGTGCCGGAACTTGGCTGGCTTGGATTCGATATCCACCTGCACTTCCAGGCTGTTGCCTTCCCTAGAACAGGGGAGAATCCGTGAGTGTACGGGGCCATCGGAGGGCGGAACAAACTCTTGTTTCTTTCCAACATACACAGTGAAAGCGAGAGGGATGTATCTTGTAAAGAGAAATATTTAACCAAATAAACAGCCCAAAGGAAAACACAAAGTCTGAAAGACCAAACGCTTTACTGAGCTACAGCAATGGCATTCCTCTTTGGAAATAACCCGGGCAAAATGTAAGCAGTCACATGCAATTCCATTTGTAACAAAATCTGCCATTTTTGAAGTGTGACCTTGAATGCAGAACAGCTGAGGCATGCTTAGAATATCCTTTAATACGCATGGCTTATAAATATTCTGTTTTCACCACATTTCTCTTACCTGTCCAAAGGGATGTAGGAGTTCAGGATGGATCCTGCCATTGCTTTGGTACTGGCGTTGTCACTAACTGTTCCCAAGCTAACTGTGCCAGATTCTCCACTCAGACTGTATCGTTCTTTCTGCACATCTGCTTGTACTTCCAGTCTTTGAGAGAAAGAGAGAGAGTTGCACATACTACCACAACAGTTAAAGCATACTAGCTGAAAATTAGTGTCACCTTGTAGATGGCAGTAAATAAATAAGTCAGTAATAGAGTTCCTGAGTCATTCCAGTACAGATGTGCTTAATTACCCTACTGACACATGTTCTCCGTTCCCACTGTCAAAAATGACTATTTTTTTATTAAAACCAAGCAAACAAAAACACCTCAAAGCAAAAACAGATTTATTTCCTAAAGGCATTAACCAAAAGTTCTGGATTCTTTCCCTCCTCAGATTTAAAAGGACAACTTCCAGGTTCAGCTACAGTTCTTTAGCAGATAGTACACTATACTCTAAAAACGGTAGAAACAATCAGAAGGGTACATAAATTCATGACAAGATAGTTCCCATGTTTCCCCTGCTGCAAATTACTACTAATCAAATAAGAGGCAGAGAACTGTGTTCTGTACTTTGCTTTATATTGTATTGCTATCAACTGCAACAGGAATAATAGAAACCTGAGCAATCTTAAGTTGGGCTCAGCAGATAAGCCAGAAATCAAATTACAAGCTTTTTTCCAAGTGTCTTGTTTATCTGTGTTCTGTCAGTGAAATTGTAATGGGTTTTTTTGTTTTTCACTCTCAGCTCTTTAAAGAAGAGGGTATGTATACCTCACTCAGCAGTCACAGCCTGAACACCTGTCCCAGCACAGGGGAACTCTTGATACTACCCCACTGTCTTTATAGCCTGGACTGCCAAATTACTCAAAACGAGCAGTGCTGGCAGCTGATTTAAGGAGCAAATTCCATCCTGAACCCTATATGCTAACAGTCATTTCTACATGCTCCCTTTCTCTTCAGGGTGCAGGAGAGCCAACTACCAGAAAGGTCCAAATTCACAGAAGGCACTGAGCATGTGACAAGAAGCTGCCACCTTGGCAAGGCCAGGTGCTCATCTGCTTCCCCTCCTGCCTGAAGTCATTTGGAAGCCACACTCCACCCAGGGGTTCTGAAGGCACAGCTTGGTGCCTGCAGATGACTGAACGAGTCAGCAGTTCTGACTTTTGGGTGAGGTGCACCAGAGAACAAAACTGCATTAGACACGAGCTGCCTCCCTCTGGCTCCTGCCTACAGGCAGCTCTCCTGGGGAAGCAGGAGAACAAGATCTCATGTCCCACTTACCCTAAAAAAAATCAAAGTCTTGAGGATTGTGGTCAGGCAGGATCTCTTGAAAAACATTAAGTTTTTTCAGGGATGAACTGTTTATCTCTCAGAGACAGTTCCTTTCAATAGGAACCAGTAGCAAAAAGCAAAAATGGGAAAACCGAGGAGGTGCAGTTCCTGTGCCCACACGCAGAGCAGGACGGAGCAGGGCTGGGAGCACGTCCCTCACCTGTTGAAGCAGTTCACCATGGCACTCCCCGAGAGGCTGCCCGTGATGCTGGCCCCAGCCAGGGCCATGGTGCTGGCTGTCTCGCTCAGGTTGTCCCGGATGGCTCCGATCCTGTCCATGTGGCTGCCGCTGGCGCTCAGGCTGCCCGTCAGCCCCCCGACGCTCCCCTCCCCTATGCTGGGGTTGTGCCGCGCCTCCGCCACCGAGGTGGTGTCTGGCAGAAACAAAGAGGGCTCGTCAGCTATGGAAGCAGCACTGAGCTGTTTCTAGAATGTGACCACAGAAGCTGTTTCTGAAATTATGCTGAGAAGAAGGATTTATAAAACATACTGTCACAAAAAAAGAACTTTGTCAAAAAAAAAAACAACAACAAAAAACCATAAACAACCAGAAATAATTTAAAAAGACACCTTTCTTGGAGCTGCTATAGTGGTTATGCCTGACATCACATACTTAAGATAGTAAAAAATTAACCATGGATAGGACAGGAAACATAGAGCAAAGGAATACAGAGAGACCCTATCACACAGGATAGTGCCATGTAATCAAATAATTGAAGCATCAGACCAGTCTTTAGTTTGCCCTATTAAAAATAAAAAATCTAACCAGCTTCCACAAACCAGGATTCTGAAAGAGCAACATTAATGCTATGTTAAAACTTTTACCCATGGAGAAGACCTCAGTCTGGCTTTGATTAAAATGGGCAAGAAACGCTTTAATACTTGTATTACACCCCAGCACAAAATGACACAGAGAGCTATTATCTGAGAAGTGCAATTTCAGCAATGAGCAGAAGCAGCCCCAAATGCAAATAACTACTCTAGTATCTAAGATAGAAAATACAAGTCACAAAGCCCATATTTATAGAAAATGGAACACTGAGTTTTCTTACCTACAGCTGCATTTGTTCCACCAACATTTATATCATTTTCATCATCAAATTCTATCCTGACACCTTTTCCATTGCCAGCTGACACACCACAGCCTCCACTTCGGCAGAGGGAAATTGGAACAACTCCATACACATAAGCCAGCATAATAGGAACACCAATACCTACAGAGGGAAGTGCAGTCTTTCATTAAAAGTGACTCTTATTTTAGAGCCTTTCATAAAGGCAATTTCATTTTCCAAGATTACTTAATATTTGATTTATATCACACTTGAAAGAGATCAGGAGGGAGCAAAATTAAGAAATATTGGTAAATCACTAAGGTGAAGTGACAGGAAAGTACTTTCAGCAGGCAGAATGTCCTCTGTCAGCACTGGTAGGAAGAGAAGCTTAATGGTTGATGAATTAACACTTTCAGTATGTCCACAACATAATTTATAAACAAAATTAAAGTATTTTAAAAATTCACAAAAGCTCCACTGGGGACTGTAATAATGTTCCACCTGAGAGGCAGAAATAGCAGAGATCAATTTCAAATGTTATTCAGCTAAAAATGTTAGTACTTCTACTGCTTTAATAAGGGGCTTCGATTTACATCCACTGAAGGCAGACATGGCTTTGCTATCAATTTAATACGACTTAACATTATTATTACTCTAGGATTTTTCAATATAAGTTTTCCTTAAAAGTAAACAATTCTGCAGAGCAGGGTGGCAGGAATTAAGGGGAACCAGTTAAAGGTACTGTAGACGAAAGCACACACAGATACACACACATGCATCCCACCACTTAGAGCTGACTGTGGAAGTCAGTCCTTTGGCATATGAATTAAATCATCCTATGGCTTTGCTGATGTAATTATACAGAAGGTGCAAAAATGAGCAGACAGAAAAATGTCAGGTTGGCACACTCTGAAAAAGCCAGCAGAGAAGCAGACCTAACAGAAAGGCTCCTCAGTCTAATCTAAAAGACAGGTTCCAATTACATGAAGTCTCCTTTAACTAGAAATTTCTCACATTCAAGGAGAACTCCATATTCTTATGGTCACTATTTTAGAAACCACACAATGCCCTGAGACTGGAGGCCGTGTGTTAATGGCAACGGAGCAAGAGCAAAACTCCACAAAATAAAACCCAACTGCTTTCCCTGAAAAGCCACATTTCATCTCTGTTCAGGAATAAGACATGGCTTGAGAGAAATGAAGTAAGGCAGACCTATAAATACAACTATGAGACTTTGTGTCCCACCACCTGTTTAGCAGGGATCTGACACCACAGCCACATGAGAACAATGCAATGCACACTGACACCAGTTTCATGGCTGGCATATCCTCATTTGCACAGTGGTCCACCATTGACAACAGGCAGTTTAAAGTCACAGCTTCTTGGCCAATTTAAACCAGCACTTGCTAAAAGTGGCCCAGTCTTCTGAAGGTTACTCATTACTCTCTGAGCAGTGATTCTGGCACAAGGGGAACACTGCAGACAACACTGTGTGTACAGGGGGATGATCCAGCTTAAAACTAAATGGTGGGTCTTAGCGTGGGTCAGCTTACGGTGCAACTGTGAAGATGCCTGTGCTGCAACAAAGAAGCAAGGCAGTGCCAGGCAAGTCCCCTCCTTTCAAAAAAAATCTGGGTTTACAGTGATCTTGCAATTACCTGGAAAGATGAGACAACTACTTTGTAAGGAACAGCAAGATTTTCTTTAAATGCTATCCTCAACAATCACCATGAGAAAGAGTGTGATGCAATTTGAACTGACTCCCAGAGCCAAACAAGTGGTTTGTCAACTACTGCAATGTTAAGTGTAAGAGACCGAGAGAAGTTTGATAGGAAGTTATTAAAGTATGAATAGACTCTGTGGCAACAGTTTTTTTCTTGGTCATTTAAAAAACCTTTACATATTTCAATCTTAAAAGCCAGATGCGACAATGTGGAAACTTCAGTTTTCAAGATAAAAATTACTTTTACTTCTTCAGGAAATGCTACATTAAAATCAAGTACTCTATTCTTGAGTCTGCCCCAATAAATGTATAACCTCAGACTCCTCCTTGTCTTGGTTCCCTCACCTTAAAAGGAAACTACAGCACTTATCTCAGCTGTGTTATTCATGAGTGTTTATAGAGTTCTGGTTGCAAGGTGCTACCAAGACACAAAATAGTAGTATTTGCTTACCTACAGTTACTGCAGCTACGACTGGAGAAACAATTACAGATAAGGTTACACCACCTGCTATAGCCAAGTTTCGTTTGTGCTTTGAAATGTCTTTGCCTTCGTATCGATTGTGAATCTTGAAAGAAGAAAAGAAAGGGGGTTTAGAGTATTATCAACATCAATAATACATTGCTGCACGGATGGAAGAAGTGACATGGTTTGGAGCTGTATCTGGTTCTCTTCCAGAGAGACCACATTCTAGGTCATGCTTTATTTCTTATCTCAAAGAAAATTAAATTTATACATACCATAATTTTTGGGAACCTCTTACAAGTAAGAAGTTCTCTCATTCAGCAATTAAGCATTTATTCTCAGCCTCAAGTTTGAAGAGCTAAGTAACTGAAGAGCTTTGTTTAATCATTACTCCAGCTTACATGGCGGGGAAAAGTTAGACAAAATTTCAGGATAAAAATTGCCACATGTGATCAAATTGACACTTCTTACTCCCAGTCATCTTTTCCCTGAACAGTATGGAGTTAAATCTTTCAGAGATTACTAGATCTCTGATGGAAACAGGCTGACATAACAGAGCTATGAGAGAGCCTTCAGCATACATAGTCTGGAAGGAGGGGGAAAGCAAGAACTCTGTTGCTCCAGCACCCCCTCATGACAGGCTGTTGAGACAGGAAATGTTTTTGCAAACCTGAGTCTGTTTACTGAGGAAACTGCTACTCAAACTTCTTACTGATGGTTCAAGTCTGCGATAACTCTGAAATATGACTGCCTTAAACTTATCTGCCACAAATCCCACATGAACCTGAAAGGCCTTTAAAGATCATTGCTGTACAGAGATTTCCCACATTTTTGTGTTTCGTTCACTCTCTCTAGAAACATGGTTTCTCAGAGGTAGCACTACATCTGTCATCATTCTTGGCTAAGATATAATTACAAAGGAACAACAGGTATCTTAATGGCTGTCACAAAGCCAAGTTAATCCTCACTCCATCTAAGGAAGAACACAAGAGATGAGGACCCAAGAAGATAATGACAAAAAATGAGCTGGATGTCATGCTCTTTAAACTATCATGTTATTGAATGCTGTGCTTTCTAAAATATAATTTCAATTAGAGATTTGGTAGGGTTGTTCTCATTTTGGAATAAACAAAGTCTTTGTATTTGTTCAGGCAAGACAGGCAAGGAAAGGGCAGAGAAGGCACTGTGCAAAGAGAATGCATTTACTTGCTCTGAGGTACATTATACAGAGAGAAACACGGAGCGAGGGAGCACCTGAATACTGAACATGCCTATGGATTAAAAAGGAAAAATTGAACATGGACACTCTCACAATACGAGTGTGTAAGAATTACAAACCCAGAAAGATTAGGTTTCACGGGGCTCTGAGCAATTAACAGGATTGCCTCAGGCGCTGAATTTTACTGTTATGGACAATTATAACTCCCAAAACAAAAGGCATAATACAACAAACAGACATCCATAGAGGTTACTGGATTCCTTAAACACAAGGCAAAAAAAAAAAAAAGAATGGAAGGAAGAGGTTACAGAATAGAAACTGATTTAAAACATCAAGATAAAAGGTTACACTGGTAGAAGCTACTATGAAATAAGAAACTTCCGAATATTGACTAAATAATAAAGA
Source organism: Pachycephala philippinensis (assembly GCA_013397055.1). Lineage (NCBI taxonomy): Eukaryota > Metazoa > Chordata > Aves > Passeriformes > Pachycephala > Pachycephala philippinensis. The sequence goes on along the minus strand of VWZT01007450.1, from coordinate 180,966 downwards.
ATAACCAAACAAAAATACTAGGCCAGAAGAGAGATTTCAATAAACACAGAAACCTATTAGGTTACAAGACTTATATCTATAAAACCAGAGCACTAGCACTTCCTCAAGGAAACTCTATCAAAGCACAAGCACAAACTCTTCCAATACAAAGGACAGACAGAATGTTGAAACAGAACAATGAAGCTTCTCTGACCAAAGCAGCAGCAGCAGCATTAAGAAAATAGAAAGTAGGTCAGATTACTATGAATGGGTATAGAAGAACAGCATGAGGGTGTTAGGCCAAAATCAGAAAGGTTAAAATAGAGGAGACAAAAAGCAAAGGATATCATAAGTCAAGGAGAAATTATTCTACGAGTACAGTGCTAGTAAGAGGAAGACCAAATTGGATCAATTTGCTGTTTAACAAAAATGAAAGACAGCCAGCAAATGAAACTGGAGACCTGTTCCTATTTTCTTTTCCCTTCAGTTGTCATTGAAGATCAACTGCGAGCCAGACAACTGGTGACAAAGAAGTAAGATCTGTACAAATACAGCAGATTGGAGCGTACTTACATGAGCTGATCTGAAAAATATCTAAGCAGGCTCAATTTCAGAGTCACTAATGGTAATTTTGGAAAATTATTAGTAGTCGATGTCTGATAAAAAATTCCAGGGAAACTGGAAATGGTTAAATGGCAATGATAATCTTAAAAAGGGTACAAACCAAGAAGCTGAGGAACTAAAAGACCACTGAACTGAACTTTCATTTCCTGAAAATTGGGAACTTGTAGACATCAAAGCAAAGGTAGGAAACAAAAAGGTCACACTGATTTTTTTTTTTTTTTTTTTAAAGTAGAAAACATGCCAATTTAATTTTCTCCTGTAACAAGGTAACTTAGCGTTGAGGATGGGGAGAAACAGATGTCACACACTGACTAATGAAATTCTTACATTCTTGTATGACACTCAAGCAGGTTATAATGGTCCGGACTGAAAAAAATGGATGAGAGAAATCTACTAAGCTTCATGTGAAACTACAGAAAACATGTGAATAGTCATTAGGTTTTGTAACTACCCAAATTGAGACTCTTCACTCCGTACTTGTTTCCAAGAGATATGCTTGAGATCCAAGAGTATTGAACATTTTCATTAATGTGGAAGATGGCAGGAGAAGAATATGTGTGTTGAAATTCAGGGCAATACAGTTTGGCATGGTTGCAAGAATGCCAGAGTTCACTCCAGTTGTGAGATGCTGAAAAAATGGTCTGAAATGACCAGATGTAGCTGAATGGCCTGAAGTGACCAGATGCAGCTGAATGGCAATGACTTCAAGACCACCCTTAAGAAGAAGCCAATTGCCTGAATTACCAGTACAGTGGGAAAGGGTTTGTGTTTCAGAGTACACAAAACGAAAATAGCATGCTGTTGAAGAAGAGGTAACTGGTAGTTACTGGCACAGAATCACCCTTTCACTTTACTCAGCAGTAGTAATGCTGCAGCTTCTCTGCTGTATTCAAACTGGCCAAAACAAAGGTGGCATGAACAACTACCAGGAAATCCAGAAGAGGAGAATCAGAAACCTAAACCAGTGTGGTTTTTTGACAGTTTGTCAAGAAAAGCTGGAAGTGCTAGGTTTGTTAAGAATGGACTTAAAACATTTAATATGTAATGGCATATTGCAAAACAAAAGGATTCTCTACATCAGCTGAAGAATAGGGCAGTAGGAATTTAATGTAAATTCTCTTCCTATACCAATGTTAAAACCAATAAACTTTTCTACAAAAACCAAGCTTGAAGGGCCTGTGGGATCTCCATCATCAGATGTTTTGAAGTGCAAACGTGTGACAGGGGTCACAGAGAAATAACCACTAAGCACTGGGGTACAACAGAAATTGTCATGAGGATGCCCTCACAGACTAATGACTTGAGACTTTAATACGTGAAAGGTGCTCTGTGTAGGGTCCTATCCCAAAATAGAATGAGAAAAGCTAATCATGCAAATGTAATTTGAAACAAGTAACTGCTGCCTTTTTCCTCTTCTCACTTATAAGGTTCCAACGACTGTATGGGACTTAGCTATAACAGAATAAAAGGGTCAAAAACCAACTGTAGCAGAAACTAGGGTACTTGCTTGAAAGAAAAGGATTAAATAAATACAGTGGAAAAGTTGCACCCCTGAACTTTTTGTCTAGCTGACACATGCCCCCTTCCCTACCCAATAAATGCAGAATTACGAGTCTGTGCCAGTCACTGTGAGAATCCATGCTGATAAAAGCAGAAAAACAAATCTTCCAAGCCATTATTTCAAAAAGCCCATTTCCAAAAGATCTAGATAACTTATTACTATATCCTAAATTACATATAAGAGTTTGTTGATTACTTTATAGTAAAAGCTATTATATTTTTTAAGAGGAAATATATCATCAACTGCCTTCTGATTAACACAATCATTTCTAGCTCCTTCCCAGAAGTAGTAAAATGAAGACAGGCTAGCTAGCACTGAACACTGCTCCACATTGGTGGACTGGCCCAAGGCAATTAACAAGGTGCTGAGTATAAATGCTTAAATATGTGCATGCACAAACCTGAACTAGCATAATTTTGTATTAAAATTCTGGTAAGTATCTGCTTTTAAGGGAAAAAAAAACCAAACCTTTTTGTCTTCCTGGTCCTCTAAAGATCGTTTAATTCTAACGGACACAAGGGGAACCAGAGATTAAAAACAGAGTAATTTTGAAAAAGCATGCAGGAGCTTTCATGGCAAGATGCAAAACTGGAAATTGTTCAGTGTTTTGCTCTGCATGTTTTAAGAGAAACTAGATTCTTAAAAACACTGTTTTTCGTTCCCGTACAACTGACACAAATATCCTTCAACAAAGCAGGGATTGGTTGGTTTGGTATTTTGGAGATTGATTGGGTTTTTGTTTTGTTTTTTTTCTCTAGAGGCCAGTTAAGATACCCAACTGAACACAGTATCACCCAAGCCATACAACAGAAAGTAAAACCTGAAGCATGTTGGGAGTTGAAGCACTTTTTACCTTACGTCCCACATATACAGGAATTCCAATAATCATAGCAGGAATAGCAATGCCAGCTATTAAGGCAATTCCTACAGGAGCTCCAACGAGTGTCCCTAGTTGCCATAGGATTTTCTTCTTCCGGCTCCATGGTTTCTTCCCCCAAAATGTGCAACCTGATGGGCTAATAAAAAGAAATAAGAAAACTGTAAAGAAACTGTAAATAAATCAACATAGCTATACACTACTGAACATTTGCCTAGTTACAAAATTATTGTCCTTAGGTTCAAGTTACAGACGTTATGGATACCAAACCATCAGTTATTCAGATTGTTTTTTGCCTTGACAGCGTATTTTGCAATGTAACAAGCAGCATATTGCATATTGCCACACACCAATCCATGGTTCACAGTAACTTATGATCAGAATTTTTGTATTGCCTAACACAAAGACAATACAGCAGTATTAAGACATCAGTAAAAAGAGGGTGTGTTAATCTAAAATACTTGATTTGTACTAAAAACATGTTGTATGCATAAAACTTACAAAATATTTTAAAATAAAAATTAATAAAGAACTAATTCAAATACATGTATTGAAAACTAACTTAATTCTCTGATATGGATACTTCAAGTGTGATTCTCTACTCTGAGAGGAAGAAAGCCAGACTTAGAGCACTTGGGAATCTCCTGCTAAATACTTTAGAAAACAAATTACCAAGCACAGAGAATTTTTTTAAATTAAATGTACCTTAAATAGTGTAAATCTGAGATCTCTTTCATACATAGCCAACAGAATTCACAGCCACAGACAGCACAAGTCATATGATTGCAGCTTCCATCATTCATTTTTATTATATAAGCAGCACAGCGTGGGCATGGCTTTATGTCATCAGCTGTTTAAAAATGAACATTAAAATCATATCAGTTCCTTAGACAAGCAAATATAATCACAATACAGACATACATTTGGGAAAACTGATTGAACCATTATCTGAAAAACTGAGGAAGTTTTTTTATAAGGTTGCTTTACAAATCTTCATTTGGCAATGACTTGGTATCAAATTTGTTTTTACAAACCTTGGACTGAGCAAAACTAATGAAAACAAAGTGTATTAGACCCCATTCAAGTAACTGAATAGTTAATGCATACTCTCTATTCAAGGATTTTCTAAGCTTAATGAAATATATATTGGAGTCTGACATTAAATATGTATGCTAACACAGGACTGATAATAAGGTCTCTTTAAATATAATCCTCTTTTACATTTCAAGTTATGAATCTTATACTTGAATATTCAGTCTCCACTCCGTTAACGTATCTTAAATCCAGCTCCCCGTTCACATTAATGTACTTCTCTGGTATTGCCAACCTCCTCTTGAGTCCTTTTCACAGCCCTACTTTATACTTACTTACTCCCTAGAAAAATATACAGAAGAAAACTCTGGAGAATCTCCATGTTCCCAAGTCAAATGTGGAAAAATGAGGTTAAGTGACCAGCTCTGTCAAACAAGGGGTCATTGAGCAACAGAGAAATAAACACACACTACAGTTAGGATCTTTATTCCTGGTTAGCACCTGCACTTTGGGACAAGCTATTTATTCACAGCAGCAGAAACACCCTGCAGCTCCTAGTGCAGAACTCCAAGTCTACTGCCTCAGTGCTACTAGGCAGGGCAAAGGGAAAGGAGAGCTCATACTTAATAGAAAGAATACCTAAAGAGGTGCAAAACCAGCAGAAGAAAGTACCTCTACCAACTCCAGTGCACAAGGAGTAAGCAGCTGTAAGGATTCATTAGCTACTCCCACATGGGAGCACATGCACAACCTACAGGGCAGTAAGTAAACTGAGCAAGTTCTTCAGCACAGGAAAGGCAGAGCTACTGCTCTTCAGGCTGAGACAAACTGAAAGGGTACGGAAAGGAGCTGGTGTGCTAATTTATTTAGCTTATTTTAAAATTTATTTGAAAGCTAGAGCAAGATGCCAATTTTTAGGGCAAGATGGAATGCATTGTTAAAATAAGCCAGTGCAAACTACAAATTAGAGACTCTCAAGTCTGGGGCTGGATTGGGGAAAAACAGCTCTAACTACAAGGTGCATCTGACACTCTTTACCCCAAATATTGACCTTGCTTGTATAGGCAGACACAAAAGCTGCCAAATAAGTAAGAGTTTGATGTAATTCAGAGCCAGTTCCTATCAACAGCAAATTGGAATCTTGATGTGCTAAATACTACTCTGAATAGCTTATCCTCTTTTTGGGGAATTACAAACAAGCTCAGCTTTAAGAGATGGAATTGTTTGCTTTTGGGTAGACAAGACAGATGAGCATTTCCTAGAAAACCAGAAATTAGTACTAACAAAGACGTCAAACATCAGAGCTGGCATCAGAGTAATAGTCTTTTTGAAAACAGAAAATCAGTGGTTACGAGTTTTAATTTTAACAGCTGGGAAATTTCACCTACAGCGGAGAAAATGAGTACCAGTGTGTAAGTGATACAACTAAAGAAGTCAACATGCTAAACATGGGGGCTGCCTTGCAGCAAGTTCATTTGATTTCATGTTTTTCAACTACAAAGTAAGAACTTGAAATGATGACAAGCTTTTAAGACTTAAGTCAGATGTTCTGGTCACACAGTACTTCAAAGTGTAACATTTAAAATTTTAATTCCAATTTAGACTTATTATTTTATGTTTCTGAAAGACAAAGCACCTAATATCTATCTACCATGTCATTATTCCATTCTTTCCTTTTCTAGGGTTAATTGTGCAAATGTACAAAAGAGATGTTTTACAGACACAGCCCACTAATAATAAATACCTGCTGCTCCAGATTCCTGGCTGTAACTAATAGATGAAGAACGAATTGTTCTCAGGCGCAGACTCTGAGCTCTCTCCTGGCGAGCAGCATCGCAGGTCTGGTTGGGATGCCAAATTTGCTTACAGTGGTAGCAAAACTCAGTTCCACAGCCTTCTCGTCCACACATCAGTTTGGGGCAGCTGGCACATCCAAACGCGATCACAGCGTATCTTGAATGATCAACAGGGGCAAGAGAGAATTTTGTTAATAAAACCAGTTCTAAGTATAGAACAAAGCTGACAATACAGCTTCAGAGCAGCTGAAGCAGGTACAAAGGCAGTGAACATCAGAAGCTGACTACCTCCTTCAGGAGGTGGCCAGCACCTGTTCCTGAACACTTCTCCCCACAATTCTATTGCCATTGCATCAGATTAAGATTGTACAGAAATACTATAATCACTGCAACACTCACTCACCTCTGCTCCATGCAGTATTCAAATATACTGTATTTAAAGCTGAATGCAATACTGTAAGTTTTACAGTCACAAAGAAACCACACTTCAGAAGAACGAGACAATAAAGCCAAAAAAGGTGTTTAAGCAATGAGGAAAAGTTATAGTTTCAAAAGTGTCCCAGTCACTGTGGGCATGTGTAAGCTTGACCCTGTCTATAATGAGGGAGGACCCCTGCTAAGTGGTCTGCAGTGTAACCTATAGCTGTAATGACATCTGATTTGGCACTGCAAGAGGTTTTAGGATTTTACTAGTTGCCTTTTATCATGAATACCACTATTTACTTTAAATAGATGTTTGTTAACTCTTTGTATTTTAAAATGTCAAAACAACAAACCAAGTATTTTACAAATAGGATTTTGGTTTCTCAATAATTAAGGCATTTTTAAAAATACATTTCAAACTGTAAATGCAGAAATTGGTAAGAGTTCAGTGTCTCGATGCCACCTTTACTCTAACAATACCACAGAGCTAAAAACCTCCAAGAATGCTGAAACTACACTATTTTGTAATCAGACACTACATGAACAGTTCTATACAATGAGAGTTGTAGTGACAAATCTATTCCTTCACTAGACCTCCATTTCAAAGTTCACATGATAAAAACACAGACAATGTGTTCATATTAATAGTAAATACAAACATATGTATGTATGTTTCTTAGTTCTTACCCATTGTAGCTTTTTTCAATGATTTGATGCAATAGCTTTCTTTTAAATATATAATACTAACTCCACTAGTATGAACATTTAAAACAGATGTATGGTTTTATTCACATGAACAGGGTCCCTGAGTAGACTTCAACAGATTTATAATTTATAAGACTTAAGTTTCTGTCTGTTGAAATGAAGGCAATTTTATTTTAAAAGACTGAATTGTTTATTTTGACCCCCTGTCCATTTTGTAACAGTTGCATAAATTAACTCAAAATATTCTTTATTAGTAATAATACTTTAAAAATTGTTCCCACACCTAGCTTAAAATTTAGCTACTTTTATTTAAGAGTACCTGCAAATCCTATCACTTTCATTATTGTTTTAAAACAGCACGTTTGAGGTTCCCCCCAAGAAATTTTGCAAACAAATAGGACTTTCAACCTTTAACTTACAGATGATGCAGTTACAAATGAGATACATACTTGTCTGTTTGCAAATATTTCTTGCTTTCTAAGTAGAGATTTATTTCAATAATTGCTAGACTCTTCTATATTGCTGCCAAGTTAATCAGCTTCATTTTCCCCACTTTCTGCAAACTGAAGAGATAATTGCTTTGCATGTACACAGAAACTCTGATCCAAACATTTCTTCAACATACAGGGACATATTCAAGGCTTGCTGATGTTAGACCAAAAAAATTTCAAGTGTAAGACACAGAATAAAGTACCAATTTATATCCTGCCTCCTTCCTATCACTAACAGAACACAGGCACACCCCTGAAAGCACTCCCTATTCGGGACTGATGTATTTGGCACACCTTTAGAAAGTAATTTTTCAGACCAGAGCAAATCTCAGTTCAAACTGTACAGGATTACAGGTTTCATTTTAACATTTGCATTCTTTTTAAACAGGATGTGAAAGTCCAAAGTCCTTGTTTAGATTGAGAGAAGGGACAACCAACCAAACTCAATGTAATACTCAGTAAAACAAAAAACAGAGGCAGTGGGCAATTAATTGAAGGCTGCACAGTGAAAAGACTGATGAAGAATTTGTACTCTTTTGCATGATGTGCTTTTTGCTTGATAAAGGTATGAAAATCTAGGAATCGCTTCTCTCTTCTAATGATGTCAGCACTACAATCTCAGAGCAAAACCATTAAATAATTCAAGTAGAAGACAGAACACATTTGGAATACTGATTCAGTAATGCTTGTTAAAATGACACTGGAGAACTGGTATGAAAACAGAATATAAAAATATTGGTCTAGGAGAAGGCTCATGAGGTTTCCTTATCAGTGCTCCTTCCGCAGGGAAGGATCACCCACACAACAGTGTCTCCTATCAAGCCACTGCCGGTAGGTTACAGCTGGTCCAGGCTTTTACAGCGTTTCAGGTAACAACAATGATCAGGATGCATTTGAGCTTGCAACAAAAGCTGAGGATGAAGCAGCCCAGGGTCAGAAACTCTGCGGTGCCAGTGGTATGGACCATTCTGGCACTGGGCTGCTATAGTGCAGGAGACCCCTCAGCTCCCAGGCAGCCCATCCAGGGCAGAGCTGCTGCAGCAGAGGTTCTCCTCCAAACTCATCTGCAGTTCTCCTGTTGGGAGGACAAGACGTTCCCCACCGGGACAGAAGTCAATAGCAATACACTTGGTACTGCAGATAACTTTGCTTCAAGAGCTGTTTGGTTCATGTTTTGCTGTCCCTAGGAGTTGTTTTTACCCAAACAGAGTTGAAACAGAGAGGAAAAAGTTATTTACTTCTTAACTATTAACTGTTGTTTCCTTAGAACCCAGGAGACCAATGATGTAAAAAAAACCCCAGTGTTTTAACAGACTGATCTAGTTTCCCTCCATTTTTTCATTTCAAGGATCAAAGTTTTTATAATTATTTGCTCTTCATCTGGTCCAGATTTTTGCCTTAGTGTGATGCCCAAACCCTGAAACAATACTACATGAGATGTCTGATCAATGCTGAGAAGAGTTGAAGCACTGCTGTGCACCATCCATTTTTTACCTATTTGTGCAGTAATTTTTTCCTACCAAAATGCTCCACTTTGCAGCAATTTCCTATTTATTACACTACTTTTTTCTAATCTTGGAGTCAATTTCAGGAAATGATGCTGCCCTCTGAAGTTATTGCACCTCTCCTACTTTGGGATTAATTGCAAATTTAGTAAATGCATTCCATCCAGCTCCTTCATGAAATATTTGATCCATACTAAAAGGTCATAACCCTAATGCATTCCACCTGTACTACATTTCAAGAACTGTTCAGAAAAAGAAAAACCCTCAGCTTTAATTGCATATTGTACAACTTGATTAGCTGCCAAAGCAATTAGAAACTGCGACTGCTGTTGCACCACATAATTATTAAAGCAAATGCCTGCTGAAGTTTGTGTGTACTGTGTATCATGCATCATCTCTGAACAGTGTTTGTTCTGTGTGAACAGTGTTCTGTGGAACTCTTGAGTAGTGTTTGCTTCCCTAAACCTTACACCTGTACAGTTCCTTCCTTCATCTTCCTTCTAAGCTCCACCACAACATTAAACCCCTGTTATTACTTTCTATACCACTCCCACTTCTCCTTCCTACCTCCCCCTCTGTGTGCTTTCCCTCAGTTAGGCACATACAGACTTGTCAGACAGTGCTGTGCTGGCTGCCTGAAAGCCAAATTTGAATTTTTAACTGGGGGATTCATACACAGGTATTACTCTTGCTGGAGGCACTACTGATGGTTTTTCTTTTGTTCGAGCAATATGCCCTTTTCCCAAAACTACTTAGATTAACTTTTGCTGAATGCTCAAACCCCGCTGCCCAACATATCTAAAGGGCTCTGAAGGTTTCAAAACAATCAGAAGGATAGGAAAAAGACAAAACATGATTGCAGGAGCTCTTGTTTGTTTAGGATGACCACCAGAAACAGTGATCCTCCTGAGAAGTACCCAAATAGCCAACTTTATTCCACTTTAAACTGGTAATGAGAATTCAGTAAGGAGGCAGTATCTGTGCATTAAAAGCAGAATTCATCTATCACTGTGAAGCATTTCCCTGCCACTTTAATTATATTAGGAAAAATCCTGGTATCAGAAGTGCAACATAAGGTTGCCCATGCAGTATGAGTTTCTTCCCTTCACACAGACATTGGCAGTATATTGTATATACTGGCCATATACCGTATTTTCCACAGGACTCCCCTCCCAGAGTATGGAGCATGCAACAAGCAGTTCTGGAGCAATGATTTAAATACTTGTTGCATGCTAATACATTGTTGTGGTCCCACACGATTGCACGGAACTTTTACGTTGCTCTGAAGACCCACTCTTTATTTTTATCATGGTGTTACCCTTAGCAATTATCATCACGGTTTCTGACCATTGAAAGATACTTAGGAGGTTTTTTTTAAAAAAACAGGTAAGAAAATTGAAGTATAAAAACCAAAACAGGTTAAACAAACCTGCCTTAGTCTACTTAATTAAGTACTAAAAAAGTATCTGAACCACTGAAACATGGTTTAATAGAAAATACTTTAACAGTTCTTAAACGCTTCTCCTCGGCTTGAATAACAACTGTAAAACAAAAACTCAGGGCAAAGCACACTTCTGCCTCTCAAGTAATACCTTCCAGTTTGGTTTTTTTTTTCCTGCAGTATCAAAATATGAAGAGTAAGCTGTATTGGCTTTGTCCATATGCCTTTGTTACAAGCTCATGCAACCAAAACATCCCTCAAGTTATTTTTCCTTCTGTCCTCAAACTATGCCACAGCAATGCCATCCACTTTGGACCAGATATGAAACTATCATGTTTCCTGTCCCTGCTTTTGACTTGCATTAGCAAATTCTGTTTCTTTCAAAGTATGAAAGCAAAATCATATTTGAAATAAGTCCTAAACATTAAGCACCTGGTTATTAATATTGGAGTATTTAATCTACCTAACAGTCAGTCCTATTTTGCTCGTTCTCTTGCAACATTCTTCCTTTTCTTCATTCTACTTATTGCTCATCTGGGAGACTTTGAAACAGAGCTGTCATCCTCTGAGTTTTTTGTGTGCACTGCACACCTGGATTGCAGTCATGGCTATAATCTTTAAGCAGTATGATAACACAAACAATCTCTAAAAAAGCAGCTTGCTGAAGAATGGCATTATGAGACACCAGCAGCAGAAAAGCATGATGAGCTGCTGCTCAGTAGTATTCAGCCTACTTCGAATTCAGCATGGTTTTAGAACTGTTTAAAGTATTAAAGCAAAGTTAAAACATTATGTTCCCCAGATAATGAGCAGGAACAAGCTGATTATCTTACATCAGAATCCTGCTGACAGGCAACAAGTGCTGTCTCAACCAGCCACAAGATGGAAGATATTTGAAGCAGGAGAGAGGCATTTTAATTCAAAGAAAAGCTTAAGTCACTTTTCACAGTTAAAAAGCCGAAATACCCGCTGTGCTTTAACAAATTAAGTTAAACTACAGTCACCACATTTTCAATTCTCTTTAGTTTTGCACCATTGCCTTGGCAGTGCAACATCTAAATTTCTTTCTCCTGCTGTAAATAAGTGGCAGGCATCTACCAATAAAAGTTTCTTGACATTGCTGAAATTCTCCCTGTGCAAAAAAAAAGAAAAACCTACTTGAGAGAGTGTTTTATTTTGGAAGGTGGTTGTGGCTTGAGTGGTTCTTATTGTTGTTTTCATTTTCATTTGTTTTGATTTGTCTTTTTTTTTTTAAGAGAATTCTGCCTGCTACCTACTCATACAACTGTAACAACACACTAAGTAAAACAAGTAACTTCAAAAATCATAATGCTGTGAAAATTATGGATTTGCACTGTCACTTTTTTTTGCAAATATAGGAAAAATACATACCCACAATCTGGAGCTGGGCACCACCTACAATCAGGATCCGCAACCAGCCATCGCCTAAGCATAAACTCTTCATATTTTTCCATCAAGATGTCATCATTTAATATCAAACGAATATCATGAGGATTAAAACGTTCTGAGCATTCTGGGCAGCTAATATTAACTCTGCTCTCAGAGATTTCTATCCGGAGATACTGACGCAAGCAATCCACACAAGATCTATGGTGGCAAGTCATTATCTCCGGGAACCTGTCCTTGGAGTGCCGCAAAAGGCACAAGGGGCATTCCATGAAGTCTCCACTTGGTTTGCTGCTAGAGGTTGTTCCGTTATCAGAAGAGGTACACGTGGAGAAAATAGAGTTTTTGTCTGTACACATTTCTGAATGAATACTTTCAATACTTGCAATTCCATCAACACCTCCATTTAAATCCCTAGACTTGCGTTTCGTGTCTTTTTTTCTCCGAAAAAGTGAGCCCAATGAAATTCTTCTTTTCTTTGGTGCCTTTTTAACCGATGGCAAGCTCACAGATGAAGCAGAAGACTGGAGGTCCCGATCAGAGCCCATTTGCCGATGTAAACTCATGTCTAGGTCACTCATCAGAAAGGGGTTAAATTTCATATACAATCCTAATCATTTTTAAGGATCAAACAGAGGCAGAGGATACAGGCATATTATTATGTAATCCAGTTTGAGAGTCTTCATGCAGAAAATTCACACGTATCTGCTTCCAGCAGATTCTTCAGAAGAATTCCCTGTATTAGGAGGAGAGATGAAAAAAAAGCAGGATTAGAATCAAAACCATCACTATTGGTTTTGAAAGGTCACAGCACTCTAGTGACCTGTTATTCCTATTACTACCATCTTTTCCTTTCCATCTGACCCAATACCTCTTTCTGTCAGCTTTTTCTAGCCTTTACATCCTTCTTATCTTAACAAGCCTGAAATTGCCTTCTGGTCAAGGACTATCTTTGTTACACTTAATCAGTGCAGAGAACAGCATCTGCACTCCCCTGCTCCCTTAAGGAGTGTGTGCATGTGTCTATGCATGTGTAGAGATTACCAAAACTCAGGTGACAACTAAGTAAATGTGTAAATTCTTCTGTAAAGCTTAGCAACAGGCTTCCAGCATTGGAAACTTTTCTGTTTTCTCTACCTTACATTTTCTGCACATGTGATAAGGTCAAGTACAAATCCAATACAGTTAATTAGAAGAAAGATTTCTCAGTGTGTTTTGAATCCATTTAGACTGACAGTAAAAATTAAATCACTGTGGCTAAACAGCTGAAGATATTCTCAAAATCTGAGGGTTCTCAGAGAAGTATGCCTATTTATAGCATAAGGCATCTGAATATTTCAGGGAGCAGAACTGCAGAGTGAGTGACAGCCAACACTGTTTGATTATATAGAAGTTGAAGGGCATGGCAAAGACTACAGTCAAGGTGACAACATCTGAATTTTTTATCAGATGTATTTCTGTTAAAAAAAAAAAAGCCCCCAAACCAGATTCCCATCACGTATCAAACTTCAGTTATGTACAAGATGACACCAAGGATTTCCTTCTGTTCTCTGCTGCTTAACTCACTGCACAGTGAGAAGAGAGAGAAAGAAAGAACTCTTCCTATTTTCCTCTGACAGAGGAAAAAAGCGGCAGACTATCTCCAACCAAAACCACTAACTTCTCCCCAAATATCCAATTATTCCCACTTCTTGGAAGCTTGACTGTACAAGAGGATTTTTTTTAAACTTTTGGTAAACTGCATCTGTAACAGAAGAATGAGAAGGCATTTCTTATGTGGCACCAGTGTTGCATACCTGCATGCAATTACTGCCAGCATCCTTTCTTTCCTCAGGGTTTCCCAACTTACCCCCCAGAAAGGTGTGAATGGGTTTCTGTGACTTTACCAAAAGATAAAATCAGAAACTGGATACTAAAACTAAGTCCAAAGGTAGAAACAAAGGCATGTAGAGATGAATGCCTCTGTTTGTAAGAGCTAAGCAGTCTGCACACCAGTTAGAGACTGGCACAAATCCAAACGCGTGCTGTAGTCTCCGGGATGGGATCACGGAGCTGCATGGGTCAAGACTAGGCAAGTTTCAGAGGATGGCTGACCGGCAGCGGAAACAGGAATCCCTCTCCAAAGAGGAAACACAGGAATAGCCCACAGGCTGTCCATCTCACCACAGCAATGCACGCAGCAGGACCCACTGCTGGGCCCACTTCAGACCACCACAGGTAGCTGTTATGTATTTACTAGCCAGTAGCCAAGACAACACTACTCAAATTAGACTACCACCCAGTATAGCAGTACTCCACAAGAATATTACTTTCCTCAAGCATAAAAATTAAAAAGATAAGAGAGAAAAGGAAAGAAAAACAAGCCCACAAAAAAACCCCAACCAAAAAACCTGTACATCTCCTGGTTGATAAAAAGAGGTCTTACATTTTGAGCCCCTAGAGTTTTTTTGGAATTAAAAAGCCACTATATTCTATTTTTCAAATGCTGAATTATTACTCCTTTCTTCTCTCTTCTTTTTTTTTCTAATAAAGGAAAATCTTACCACTGTGAACATACTCAAAAAATAATCTTCGTTTACTCCCAGAGTCTAAAATAAAGCATCTAAATATTTCAAGAACATAATATACTCTTCCTTCCCTCCTAAGGGAACGTTTTTAGCCGAAAAATCTAGTCAAAAGGAATCTTGGATGCTTTACCTGCTCCTGTTCCCAAAACAAATTTAATAATTTTGCAGCCGCTGTTTCTCATTAAATGAACTAAAACACTCCCTGACCGAAAAAAAAAAGGGGGGGAAACTGAAAAAAACTGCTCCATAATTTTGACAGAAGAAGACATCCTTCCCTCCAGGATCTTGGTATGATGTTGTATCATAGATAGACACAACTGGTAGATGATGTCTGAAATATACCACAGATATAGCCCATGGCTGACAATAAAGTTATATGTTTAGAAGTGCACGAATAACCTTAAAAGCATTTTTATAATTGGATAATTGTTAACATTGGTATGTTCACACATACACTACCAGGGCAGAGGAAAGTGCCATCCTCCTAAACCAAGGGAGTTCATGAACAAAACGAACAGCAAGCAAAGCATTCATTTCAGGCAAAAAGTCATTTGCTGTTGTTTGTTTTGGTGGGGGGGTTTTTTGTGTTTTTGTTTGTTTTTAAAAATAAAATAGAAAAAGGTAGGAAGTAAACACAGTAACACAGCCAAGTCTATGACTACAAGCCTTCCCCTCCTCCCTTTCTCTGGAGAGGAAAGAATGTGTAGTACAGCATTTCTGCCAGTTCCAACAGATGTACAAAATCAAGAAATAGCAGCTCTGGTGATGAACCAGTTGTACTTTTTTTAAATAAATGAAGATTCTCCCATGCTGTAAAAAAAGAGACCAGTATGTCCCACAGTTCTCTTTGCATAATGGAATCTGATAAGCAGTCTCTCTAAAATAGCAGATTGCTTTTCTAAGGAAAACAGTTAAACTTTGACAGGATTTTTAAAAAGAGAAGTTGTTATTCAGTTATTTCAGACAATCATCAATTATGCTCTTTAGATTTAAAAGCATAAAACTAATTTTAAAAGCCATGCTCTTCCTTATATAGTAATTTTGGACTGACATTCTAATGACGTTCAAAGATGACTTTGCCGAAGTGAAAAGATTCAGCAGATGATTTATTACAGGAAAAAATGAAGACAAATGTTACAATGCTAATAATGATCAGAGCTGTACAAAATCATAAAAGCTTTACTAGCACAATCTGGAGCACTGGCCAGTTCTCATGTTGCCCAACCCAACACAGCATCTGCATGTTCCTGCTGACAAAAAGAAGTAAAAAATACTTGATTCTGTACAGCCAGAGAACACAATGCCCATATTATTCCAGTCACAATGAGTCCACATGAAGGGGATGTGCTGTGTGCAAACTGAAGCTCCGAAATCCAACTACTTGAAATGAGCTGAGACACACAAACTATGGCAATAATAAACAATCGGATTTTGAGGCAACATCCTTGCAAGTTTTGCGTTGCTCTCACTGACCAGTATAAACTCTGTCAACACACAGAAGAAACTAATATGGGCAACAGCAAAGGGACAGAAAAACCAGAGTGCAAATCTTAAAAATTTAAGTTCACCACTGTTCTCAACATTTCCTCAAAAGCACTTACTGACTACAGAAAAACCGTATTTCTGGCTTCCCGCCATGCCCAAAGCCCTACCACAAATCCGAATTCCAGCCATGTTTTGCATTCTGCTCATGCCACACACTTACCACAAAACACAGTTGCCACAGCACAAATGCACCTTGTCATTTGAAGATGCATAAATGACATTTACAGTTGCAACTCACCTAAAGCTCAGTATTAAGCTTGTATCTGTTCCTTCTGCAACCCTGCCTAAACTATTTGCTAGGAAAGCCTAATTAGCATGCATTTAATTTCCTTCAATAGCTCTTTTCAACCATGCTCCTTTAAGAAAATGCTATTGCTGACCATATAATGGAGGGGGAGGGAAAGGAAATGGGAATAATCTTGCAAACGGAGAAGATTTCAACTCAAGAGAGCTGAAAAGACTGGAGTGACGAGTATCTTCTAATATGGCTCTCCATGGCACAATCTTTGCTTTTCTCATCAATTTCAAAACACTCTGGAAATGCCCTAAGGGCAGCTGAGAATAACCCTGCTGATTTTGCAAGGAAAGAGTGACAAAGGCCTACCTCCATAAGCCAGCTGCTGGGCGAGACTAGCTCCCTCACGCTCCTAACTGTCCTCCAGACACATCAGAGGCACAAGCTCAGCATGCTCTTCCATGACATGCTCAACCTGCTGTACGGGGGCAAAAAATCAGAGTCTGCAATCAGGACAAACAGCTTCACATAGGTTTGCAAAACAAAGGCAGGCTTAAACATTTGTGTAGGAAAGGAGAAAACCCACCATAAACAGATGTAACTACATCCTCACTAAAACCCCTTAAATATTCCCTTGTGTAACTGGTGCTTAAATGGCAAATCTAGACTTCTCCTGTTCCAGACAAACTCTCTTCATCTTAGGCATTTGCTCCTCCAACAATTTAACCAAGCGCCAACTCTGTTAGCATCGTGAAAGCTACTTCTTGATTAAAACTGACTACTAATAGCTTCCTTTCTGACATCTGCAATTCCCAACATCTATACTCTCTAGCTGCATTCTGAAGTGCACTGATCCAGCTTAAAGAGAGCTGTAAAAAAAAACCTTCTGAGCTCGAATTTCAACCACTATCACAGATCACTTCTGCCTCCCTCTTCCAATGAGCATCTCCTGTCAATCACACAGCATCCTAAGATTTCTAAGCTGAGATGTTCTTAACATAGAGGTATCTCTAACTATCTAAAAGAGGCATCAAAAACAAATTTTCCTTTTCATTTAATCCATGGTCTAAGAACTATAAAATGTAAAACAAAAATATGCAAAACCTGAAGCTACTAAATGAAATACCAATGCATATGATTTTGAAACGGCAAGCAAGTACCTCATCTCAATGGCCATTCTTTAAATGTCAGCTCATTCCACAACAGTTTTTAAAAGTGGGGGAAAAATACAAACACTTTCGCCTGAGGATTTTTAAAGAATACACCCCTACTCACGAGGCTTTACACGTGCCTCAGGTTCAAGTATACATCTGGCATTGCTTACGTTATAGACTGAGGAACAGCCTGGAAAAGTTTAACATCTTCAACAAGTTTAAATTTTGACATCTGTGTGCCTCTGTAACACTCTGTCCCATTAAAAACATCTCACCATAGTCATGTCAATGCACATGGTGTCAGGGCATGTTAGGACTGTTACTTGGTTTTATTACAGATGATTTAGTACAAGCAGAACCAACACTTTGCAACTTGGAAGAAAACAGATGGAAATTATGTTGAAACAACAAAGGTTCTGGCAGAACCTTTATATGCACTAAGATGAAAAATAAAATCCTTTAATGGTAACATAATACAGCACACAGTGTTAGGCAAATGCATATTGTGCAGGTGAAATGCTTAACTGCAACAATTAGCAGAATACCTTTATGACTCCTTCAATACATTTCCCTTCATAAACTAAAATCAAGAATAGCAACACATTCCACATAATCTTTCAAAGACTGTAAAGACACTTCAACTTAATTTGTTTGGCATTTTTGATGTCTCCTAATTTTGATTTCTAATAAAAGGCGAAATAAAGGGTTGATAGTATTTGAATTAAACTGAAAAGTTAATTCTACAGAAGAAACGTAACCAATTTGTATCAGAAGATTTCTCAAGCTTTTCACACAAACTCAGACATACAGATACTTATCAAACATTTACAGTGATTTGTTACAGTATGATGTACAGGATGCAAAAGAAGTCATCAAAGCCTCATAAATAATTCATTTAAATCAAACTGAACTGTGTAAAACTACTTTCAATATATACTCATGTAAATTTTACTTCATTATGACTATTCTCCTTCGAAAAAGCGCACCAATATGGTAGTTTACATTTTATGAAAGTCTCACCTTTCAGACCCTTTTGCAAGAAGGTATCTTTCACTTTCTATCATGCTTTGTTCTAAGAGCCACATACGTGAATGCTTCTCTTAAAGCATGAAGAACATTTATTACAGAAGTTACCAGAGTTGCTCCTACTAGTAGTAAATCCTTTCCAGAGTGAAAATTACTTGATCATTTAGTTAATTACATCTCATTTCTTTATGCTTAGAATGGACTACTGATAGTTGCAGAGGTGCAGAGGCCATTATTTCAAAATCAGAATTCCCAAATCCACAATTAACCCAAGTTTTTAAAAACCTTTAGAAATCTGCCATGTCAAGATTTAAACTTCACATATCATCTTTAAATGACAGAAGAACAGCTGCAGTGAAATTACATCACTTCTTTAATTTATGTAAATCCAAAAGCTGGGAGCAGAGTGCCCAGCAAGTACCATACCAAGCATTCACTCACTAATTTCACATTGGAGCTCACAGTGGGGTCAGTGAAGGTGCTGACAAGATCTGGGACATGCCCATATCAGCACAGTAAGCAGAACAGGGTAGGGCCCTTATCCCTAATTTGTGAGGAAGTCAAACCCCCTGGAATAAGCCAGCTTGGCACATGTAGGCCATCACACCAGTGCCAAGTGAGGAACAAGGGATCTTCCAGGAGCAAAAGAAGTTGCTTTAACATACGGAAGTTTCTACAGTGCATAGTCAGTAATAATTAGTCTCTCCTGACTTCTTATGGGGAGATTTAGATTAGATGTTAGGAAGAAATTCTTTACTCAGAGGATAGTGAGGCACTGGCACAGGTTGCCCAGAGAAGCTGTGGATGCCCCATTCCTAAAAGTGTTCTGGGCCAGGTTGCATGGGGCTCTCTGATCAACCTCATCTAGTGGGTGGTATCCCTGCCCATGCAGGGCAGAGGGGCTGGGGAGCAAGATTATCTTTAACGTCCCTTGCAGCCCACATAATTCTATGATTCGATGTTATTAAAAACCCCTGATATTCATGGATACTGTTATACAAGAATTAAGAGAAGAGCATTTATGAGACAGAGATTAAATTATCTCTACTGCACTGTTACCATGTCTCAGTTTGTTCTGACTGCACTTCATTTTTCCTTAAGGTCCTGTGTCAATTATCTGGAAATTCTATTTTCCACTTACAGAACAAAGCAATATTGTTTGTAAAACAATGACACAAACAGACTGACTATGAACCCACTTGGGCTCAAGGCCTGAGAGAGTCAGACTGACCAGGCACAAAAATCAAAAGACTGACAGTATTTAAAATACAGAGAAGCCTACAGAATTGCCAAAAGTGAACTGATACACAATGTTCTGTTTTAAAATTCTCAATGGTATGTAGCACATGACAAACCAATCCTGACAGCTAGAAAAATCTTGAACGGCTTATTAGAAAAAAAAGTTATGCTTCTTCCTTAGAAATTTATGAGCAATACATCCTGTATCATGTGTCCATGACAGCTGCTATTAGGAAAGGAAGTCTTGCAAGCTGCTCAACTCATTCTGAAAGTCTCTGAACAAATGACTGGCAACTGCAGCAAAACTGTTCCTCTTGCAGATAATGCCTGTGAAGAAGAGAGTACACTCAAAGTGCCTCCCTTGGTCTGGTGGCAAAAGGGAAAGAATTCCTTCAATTCTAAAAACATTAATTTTCCAAACCAGCAGCATTAAATCTGGGTATACTGTGTGCAGTGGTGGACCAAAGCTAAGAACTCAGTGGAGAGATGCTTTCTATTTGTGTACCTGCAGGCCTGCGTCTGTTGCAAAAAAGACTATTCGCAATTTTCCTTATCTAACTCAGCAGAGCAATCAATCTCAGTTCAACCACGCACTCACTTGCGTGTCTAAAGCTTCTCCTATGCACTGTGGTGCATTCTGCAAACAAATGTACACCAAACTCTGCCAAGAGGAAACCGAAGTCCTGGAAACACTGAGGGGAAAAAAAAAACACAACAAAACCAAACAGGAAGCAAAACAAAGATCACCAAAACGTTTAACTATTTTAATCCTTTAATCATTAAAATCCTAACACTAGGATAATGTTTTCCTTGCAAAAACTAATTGGAATGTATCCTCTTAGTGCAATGAGGGGCATGTATTTTCACTTCTGAATATTGTGCAGAGATTTATTTTTATGTATCCATATCTATATATGGAGATATAAGCAATGTTCTAAAATATTTGACTTGCTAGTGGTCTGAAAAGTGAAAGCAACACTAAGGGATTTAAAAAGTGCACAAGGTGCCTCTGCCTATGTACCAAAAAAAGAGGTTTAATCTAACTGTATTAATACTTTCATTCCTGAAGTTGCTTTTTATTGTACACTATACATTGCAAAATAATCAGAGTAAAGACAACAAAAGACAGTTTTTGTTTCCTGCAGTGTCCCCAGTCCTGCAAGTGGAAAACATTGCAACACTTCTGAATGCTGAGATCATTCCTACAGAAAACTGTTCCAAAATGAAAATAACCAATACCAACAAACGTCCAGAATAAGCAGATTTAATTTCAGGTCTGTAATTTTGCCTGGTCAAACAGTAATGGCTACATACTGAATTCTGACAAGCTTTTGTTTTCAAGCAGGCTTACAATTCAGCCCCACTATAAAAACAAACCAAATAAAGTGTACCAAGATACAAGGTGGGACAAATACTGCACTAGAGGGATCTGGAACCATGAGCAGAAGTTCCAGAGAGAGCACAGAGAATTTGAAGAGCATACCAGAGACAGCCGCTTGAGGGGATATATAAGAGCTTACAGATTGCAGTTCCTGGCTCCTAATGATTTTTAAATTCAGCAAGAGCCAGAGTTTCTGTCTTGTGCTGAGGGAAGATATTATTGACTGTCTGACTGGCAACATCTTCCAGCTCTGTTTTATCTCTGGCATAACCAACCTCTACTTTGGAGGCAGGGGAGACAAATAAAAAATACAGAAAAACAACTCACAAACACCAACTACCCCCCCTTCCCCCCCGCCCCGATCTTGAAATAGCTTTGCCTCAAACTAAGAAATGCTGGAAGCTATTAATAGATTACTTTTTTAAACATTTGGTGCTATTTTACCATTTTAAGCCCCCTCATATATACAGATATACTTTGCATAAAACTTTTAAAGTAAACTAATTAAAAGGGACCAAGTTAGTAACAGTTTTGAATTCTTCCAGCGACATCAAGTTAGGCTGACTAAATGAGACCTTACCATGAGGATAGATAAGAACTTGGTCACAGTTTCTGAAAGTCACTGTGACAACTCACGGTAACTTACTTTGCCAGTATCTCAGCCCTTGAGAACTGGGTAACTGCCCTGCATTGGTCTCTTTTGATATATCTCTTTACAGAGAACTAGTAATTTTGGTAAATATAATTCAATATAAAACTTTCAGAAAAGCTTGGATGACTGAGTGAATAATCCATGCCTGTCTATTCTAGCAGCAGCAAGTCGAGGATACAGACAGAAACTATGACAGAGTTTTCTGAACTCTGTTATGGCTAATGCCACAACTTCTGAAACTGCCCTCAGGTCAGGTACGAAGTTGCACCAGACTAACCAACCGCTCCTGCTCACTCAAGAGGTGAGATTAGGTCAAAACCTAGCAAAACACATTCAATTCTCCTCCAGCCTGACCTATTAATTTATTCTGTCAGTGTGTTAACTGTAAAATCTTGCATTGATAGATTTCAAATCACCAAGTCAGTTTTTGGTAATGGTAGTTCTACGCTGCAATATCAAATACAGCCCAAGATCAAAAAAAAAAAAACAAAAAAAAAAAAAAAAACAAAAACAAAAAAACAAAAAAAAAAAAAAAAAAACCAAAAAAACAAACCAAAAACGAACTACTGAGAGAAAAAGAGACAAAAACAAAGACAGGGAAAGGTCTAGCCAGGGAAATAAAAATACTCCATCCTGCCAGAAACACTGCCTGTAGCTTCCAGACAGGAAACTCACTGCCTCCAGAAAAACCATTGGCGTCAGGAAATGGCAGAAGTACCATGAAACCTATCTCACAGCTGAACCTAATGTAAAATGAAAGGAGAACATTAGAAAAGGAAGGTAAAGACAAACCAACTAGCCACAGATCTTTGCTTATGAATACACTAGGTGAAAATTTAAATCTTACTGATGTGTGTGTGGAGGAAAGAATTAATGGAAAAGATTATTCTAGTCCTGCTGAAAATAAATAAATAAAAAACACCAGGTTGAAAAGATAGAACCCATTCAGCACAAGAGAAGGGGAATGATCTAGCAGCATTTACAGGCAGACTCCAATAGCATTGTAAATAGTGTAAACACTAGTTAAAAAGCACAAAGCAAGAAAAAGCTGAATGCCAGTCATTTAAAGTGCATCTGATGCTGTACTAACCTATGCTGGAAATACAATACGTGCCAATAGGAGGAGTTATTCTGCCAGCACAATTATCCCACCTCCAACAACATCATACTATGCCAAAAGATATGCTATGTCAGCACACAGCAGGATTTAGCCAGGTTGATGAGAGTTTTTCCAACATTTTTCACTGACATCAACACAGACTGAGGAGTAAGCAGAGTTTCTCTATGCAAAACAACTCCTGCACCAAATGGGTAGAAAAGTCATCGCAAACACACCCACTCATGGCTTTAAAGACCTAATCTTGTGAAACTTTCTCAGTCTTTATTGCCTTGTTAATGGTGTCCAAGCATGAATCCACACAGGGGAGTTTGTGAATCCTCTGCAAGCCACTGCATTAGCCAGAGGCCTGGTGTCAGGTGACACACTGGGTCACAGAGTGCTGACAAAACCCTGGCAGTGCTGCCACGTTCTGGATGGTCAGAAAGCTTCATGCCAAACTTTAAAAAATGAATACTCAAAAGTTTCCTGCTATGCTTCATAATTTACCAACAGAACACAAAGTCAAAAAACGCCACAGAGGACCTACAGCGATGTTCCTCTGCCAGCTGAGGATGCTGCAGCAGTTCTTAGTGCTTAGTGACACAAATGAGTGTGTCAAGATGTAGCTGCACTATTCCACTTACTCTATTACTTTTAAATTAGTGAATTACACCTCCATTGCCAGGCCTCACAACACAGTTGTATTCTGAAATACAACTCCCTTACCCTCATGCTTTTGAAGAGGGATTGCAAAGCCTTCTCCCCTCCACTCACCCCCTCACATTCAAACTCACATACTCTTTCTGTGTTGGATGTTACTTTTTTCCTCCAAAGCATCATCTTAAACAGCTCTTTCTACATAACTATGGAAACATCATTAGTTGGGCCCCTTTGTGCAACAGACCATGACACATCATCTATTTCCAACAATTACAGGTAGAAAATACGAAGCAAGCATAATGCAATTCCTAGAAAAGCTACTGTGCTTTTTTTCTCCATCATTTAGAACAGCTAAACACTTCCTAATTATAGTCTCCAAACAAACCTGTATTATTTCAGGTTCTGAGGTAAAACCATACTTTGTGGTTTTTAAATAGTAACACTGGTAATGTGCCTTCAACTGTACCCTTTTTAGTAAATCTTTAAAAAACCCCAACATGTTAAGTCAGATTTAAAAGCTTCCTAGACCACAGAAACATCAGATTTGGTAAACTGAATTAGTACAGAAGGTGCTACCTCTAGCCATGACTACCTGTTAGCCTAAACCTGAGATACAGCCCTCAAAGGCTGAGATTATTTTTTCCTTTAAAAAGCAGTGTAAATGATTTGCAAACACTACAAAAGCTTCTTGTTTATTTTTAAAATCAGCTGCAATCCTACAGCTTGACTCTGAATCCTGTCACAGTGACATCCAGAGTTCTGGTCTGATGGCCTTACATATAGCTTTCCTGAGCTGTTTGCATCCAGATAAACCTCAGATGAAACAAAACCTTAAACTGAATATAACACACAGGCTTTCATATTTGTTTTCAAGTTGAAGATATTTGTTTAATCAGCAATAACAGAAGTCAAATCGCAGTTCATCTTAAAAATAAAATACCTGTTTCTCTGGTGGATCATAAAATCACAGTGCCTTTGAGCCCTTGCTTTCTTTCTACTTGCAAGTTAACCATTAAGAATTTCAAATTGCAGTAGATGATTACTGATTTATTTTCTTTTTGCTTATCTAAACCTAGTGTTAACACTGG
>VWZT01007450.1:132603-156452 GCA_013397055.1 Pachycephala philippinensis | reverse complement strand
CAATAGATTTCGTTTGCCTCTAAAACACATCTTCATTTGCAACACCAGCAAAGAACTGTTACTGTAATCGAAGTGTAAAGAGCTACAAGCAATATCCTGCCAGCCAATTGTGTCAGGCACAAATATTTACAGAATATTCTGAAATGCCTGTAATAAACAAACGGGACAAAACATAGTTTATCAAGTACATTTTCTACCCACAAAAGAAATACGGCGAGTATTAGGCTCCAAGGACGACTCCAGCGACACCCCCCAAACACTGTTTCCATTCCAGCGTGCCATTATTCCAGAGCAGAGCGACTGAATGTGCGCAAAGCAAAACCTTACCCTAACTTTGCTGACGTCAGAGTTTTCTTGCCAGCAGACGCTTTAGAAATAGTTACATTAAGTCTCCATTGTGCTGTGTAACTCAGAGCTTGCATTCCTGAATCGGAAAACGAATGCAAAAGAGCAGGAAGAGGGGGAGGACAAATTCAATTTTTCAGACCGAGATTACAGCTGTATCTGGCACAGTCTGTCCATGTGACTGGCTCGCTTTGCAGGCTTCAGGTAAATTCTGTGTGTCAAGCAGAGCCAGGAAGGGAACAAAGCAGTGGCAGGAGGAGCCGCAGAGGTCAGCGGCGGCCGGAGAGCAGCGGGCGGAGAGCAGCGCTGCCCCGTGCGCGCCCTCCCGCCCGGCGGGCAGCACCAGCCCCCGCCTGGCACACCTTGTGCTTCGGGCCGCACCGCCTGACCCGGACACAACGAGGGCAGGCGGCACTGCATCTGCCGCCTTTTTCACCTTCCAAAAACCAACCAGATGCCTCAAGTAAGAAACATTCGAATTATTCTAAAAACAGAAACCAGAGCCAAAGCTAACAGTTTGTACACTCTTGCAGATTGCTGAAGACTAAGGGATTGCTGAAACTGCCTGCAGACACTGGTCCGTGGTGGTGGCAGAATAGCTCACACTGGCTGCCTGGGGAATGAACAGTAATACTAAAAAGATATCTAAAAATAACTCAGAAGTCTCCCCTATTCACTACTTTTTTTTTTTTTTTTTTAACAGTGACCAGGGCTCACCTTTGCGCAAATCGAACACCAGTAACATTCGGAATTTTAACTCAGAAATGTCGCATTCGCTTACTTTTTTCTACACAAAAACATGAAGGCACATTCACAAGTGTGACGGCTCATGACATAGATCCTCACACTCGAGTCTGTAAGCAAAAGGACCCTGCAACCATCTTCATGCCTTACTCTCAGCACCCCATACGTTTATAGTAAAAGGCTCCTCATCTCAGTCAGAGCTTCTACCTGACACCCAGCAAGTTCCAGATGAAACAGAAAAACCCTCACTGAGGACAGCATTCTGAAACAGATTTACAACATGGATTTTATAAACCTGCACTGAACACTCAAAGATAATGACACTTAGCTTCCACAGCCCCTGACATGTGTCTGTTCATTAATGAAAATCATCTTTGGGAAAAAACTGAGCATCTGACAGAGACACCAGACACACCAGAGATGATGTTGATATTTGAACAAAAACCAACACAAAGAGTTTCAACTTTCGTGTTTACAAAGGGCCACGTCTGTCTCTAGATAACCTGGCGACACTGTCAAACATTACTGAGTTAACTGTAGCTTACTATCCTGTTCCAGCTCAGTGCACTGTGATCTGGACAAACCTGTATTTGTATTTGCTATCTCCCAGCAAGACCAGATCAGTACAAAATACCTGGAAATTATGCCAGCTGTTCTTTAGAAAGTCTGGATTTCACAGCTTTCTTCCCCTCAACTCTAAGGATTACTACACAGGTAGAACTCCTAGGCTCTAGTCTGAACCCATATCTTTCTTTTGGCCATTTAAACCAATTTTAAAAATGTGGTATGTTTTCTCAGAGTGGGTGGGGAGGAAGAAACAGCCAGAATAAACAAACTCTGAAAGTATTTAAGATTTCAAGAATGGAGTGTTACCACCAGCTCCATTTTTCAGGCAGCACAGAAGTGCCTACAGCAAACGTGAAACGCATCTGTGCAAGAGATTATTTTTTTCTGCAAGTCTGCTTTATAATGCAGGGCGAAACTTCAACAGAATGAATAAATATTCTTGAGACAATTGTTTCATATTCAGTCTGAAATGTACCTCGCTAGCCTTGTTACACTGCAGTATGTGTGTGGTTTCCTTGCTACAGCTAGCATGAGACAAAAATGAATCATACTCTCTACCAGTGCCAGAACAGAGAATAAAACAAATGCAATCACTGTTATTGAGGAACAAAAGTCCCCTACAAAAATGTGAGTTGCACATCTGTTTCCATTGTAGGATTAACTTTTTCAGTGACCTGAGAAATAAGGCATATAAAATGTCAAAAAAGTTCTAGTAGTCTAGAAGTGAGACATTTTAATCAGAACATTTTAACATAGGTAAGTTGATAAAACAGAAGCTTTTATGATTTAATAGTTATTTAGAAGCTTCAAGTCTATGATTGAAAACAGTAGATAATAAATTCTATTCTGAAAAAAATGCAGTTTCTTTAACATTTCTGGTATATGGTCTATTTTCAGTAAGGGGAGCTTATTCTGTTTTCTAAACAATTACTCAACACTGCACAGGAAAAAAAAAAAGGCTGTAACTGAAAAGTTATTCATAAATTAATTCTGAAGTTCTTTTAGCTGTTCCTTCGTTCACTTCTTTCATGGTCACATCTTTTAGGATCACCATTATGAACAAAGGTGTTCATAACAATTCACTTTCTGTCCTTATTTCTGACCTTTCTGATTTGCAATCCCACTGTTCACCACTCATCCTCAAATAATTCCAGTGACAGAAAATTATCAAATACTGTATGAAAGAACATAAATAATTCTTCACTCTTTTAAAGTTGTGTGCAACTACAGAAGTACTCTGCTGCAGTTTTAGCCAGTATTATTAAACAATCCTCCTCTGAAGAACAAATCTGTTGTCATCTTGCAGCTGTCACAGCAGTACAACTGTGAGAGTTGTGTGATGGAACTTAAGGAAGCTGAAAGGCCAAGGCACATTTAAAAGGATTCAAACATCAAAACAGGTAGAGATTATGAATGATAAATGCAAATAAATTAGAAGAGCAATCTGCCAGGTCAACTTACATGTCACAACACTATGTCGAAAAGGACTGTTACAGCTCACAACACTTACATTACTTACTTATACTGGTAACTTAAAATTAAACGTATGCTGAGTGCAGCCTTTTTAAAGACCTGGTGGTCAGGCTGACTGTTCCATACTGGGAAGGTAACAGCTACACTAAAAACCATACCATTTTGTTTAAATTTCAGTTTTGATATAACTGAAGTAGTTTTTATCTGCCCACACTTTCCCATTAGAGAAGTTACGGTGCCTTCAGCTGCATTTGCAGCAACAGAAGAGCAAAGCATTCCTAAAACTTAAAAGGTTTCCCTGTCTTGGTACAATCCCTCTCCTTTCTCTCCAAATGTCCAGTCACAAAGTAACCTTAGAAGCCACAAACCTAGAAGACTGTTCTGCTGAGAAAAAAGGAGGGAGAAGAAAAATGAGAAAGAGAAAAGAAATCTGAAATGGGTGGAATGAAAGATAACCTACGATAAAAGGCACAAGTCTATACAACTGACACATAGATGCAGTATTGTTTGTTCACTAATTTGACCTCACCAAAGTGGCATACAAATTACTGAGAGAAGGGAAAGAGAGGGAGGATGTGACACAAATTGTTCTCAGGACAGCAAGAAAAAACCCCACATATATCTAGAAGTTGCCTTGTCCTTATTATGTACTCACTGGTGTAGAGTAATTGTGTAAGTGACATCTACTCCTTTCTTAAGTTTGGCTAGATAACAAAGAAGGAAATTAATATAAAAGTTTGGATCATGTCTATGATTCAGCATTCCTGACAACTCTGTCTTCTACTTCGACTTTCTACCTTAGTAAAAAACACTTTTTCTAATCCTTTTACATTTGTCTACAGTATCAAGATGCACCAAGAAAACTGAGCTACCAAGTCTTCTTCTAGCAATGAGGACAATAAAACTGTTAGACGACTTTTTCACGCAGAACCATTTCCTAGAGTGTGCTTAATTATAGTACATTAAAGTTCTACACAGCCATGCCATACCTGGCAAAAACAAGTGAAAGCTATTGTAATCACACCACTGCTAATGTGATTATAGGAGACAAAAATCTTACCCTCTTTCTGCCCCCTAGAAAGTCCTTTCCCCAATAAATAAATTATCTTGTGACCTACAATATTATCAAATACTCTTCGGGTAACAGAGGCACACAAACCTACACTAAGAAGTATGAAGACATTTAATATTGCACACCAGAGTGCTCAAAAATTAAGGATTCCAGAAAGCAAGCTGTCCATAAAAACTAAATTCAGCATCCCCCATCCAGTCAATTGACAGTATAGCTGATGTACTGGAATGCAATGCAAATGGTGGTCCAGTTCCAGCACCTATGATGTCTAGCTGTGATACCTGATCCTTGTCACCATTTCCAGGGACATCAGGACATCTCCTCCCCTGTCCACAACAAAGATCCAACTACCAGGATAGGCAGATGCAGATTAAGTGGGGCCAGTTGCTTCCCACCCAAGCAGTGGTAAGTATAGCACCAGGCAGGTGAGCTCCAGTAAGAGAAGCTGGAAGACTACTGCTGAATGCCACTTAGTGCTCTAGCAGTCATTTCCAGGCCTTGGGGAGATCCTAAAGGCTGTGCCCAGCAGCTGAACTTCCTGTAGAATCACAGAGACATACTGATTTTTCTGGAGCTGGCCTCATTCCAGCAACAGCTTTTTCTCATTTCCATACTAAATGAGGCTCCATATCTACATGTTGTGTATTTTTTGCTTTATACATCATTATACAATACTGAATTCACAAATACCACACAAATCCTTAAGATATTTTTACCAGTTTAAAGGCTTCAAAATCATTAACAAATCAATCTTCAAAGCAGTCCTGTGAAATCTTCATAGAAATTCTGCAATGGAAGATTACTTTTCCAAATTTGCAAAATGGGAAACAGACACCAAAGCTAATGCTGTCACCTGAAATAAGATTAAGATATTGTGGGCTGCCAAAGCTGTAAGGCTGTTTTGCATCAATATAGGACCTTATAGGGTCAAAACTTAGGTTGAGCACTGACAGCACTGACCTGCTGATCAACACCTGAATGTCTAAAGATGGGCACACACGAAAGCACATAACTACTCTAATAAGGGCCTTGCCCAACACCACAAACACTCTACAAATGAGGTGCCACAGACTCCTTGTTCTAGCAGTCCCTATCTTAAGTTTATATCCCAGCACACTCCAAATAACATGGCTATTGTCTAATGATTTAAACACCAATAATATTTTTTCTGTTGTCAGGACATGAGAATGTTCTCTTACACAAATTTTAGGCAATTTAATAGTTTGCAGACACCAAGTGACAAGATTTAGCTAGCATTAACTAGAATTAGTTTCTCTTTGAAACTTCTATCCCCGTGACAGATTTCATCAACACTGGCCAATGGGTTTCTAAAGAGGACAACAAACCTAGAAGAATGCCTTCTCTCAAGGACACTACAGTCTGCTACAGCATGTTTTGAACTAGGGGTTGTGGAATACATCTCAAAGGAGGAACCCTGTGAAATAAATCCATGCTCCTGCAACAGCAGACACAGGTGGTAGCTGAGAGGGCTGTGCATGGCAAAGTTTCATATAAACCTTTCCATCCCTCCTCCCCAGATGATGGTCAATAATTAGCAGGGGTTAAGGACCTGTGAACAGTCTCTTATTTTCTTTTATCATTTTCTTTTGCAGGTGCTCAAGTTTGAGAGCAAAAATGTGAAATAGGGAAAGCTATCATAAAAAGATGTGGTTTAAAAGCAGCTGTTTCAGTCTACGTCACCCTCAGCTCCTTCATGCAACCTCTCCTTCCTGCTCTTCCTCACTTATCCCTTTTCCTTCTACCTCTTCTGTTGCCTCTACCCATCACGTTTTCCTATACCTCCTTTGGACTGAAGGTAGACCGCTCCCACTTTGTCTGAAGCCTCTCATCCTGATAGAGAATCAAGAGCAGAAGGAAGCATTCCCCCTTCTCACGTGGGTCTCTCATCACTGACTTGATGCCCAGCAGCTGTGATGCAACATTTAAGGATCTCACCACTTGCTACAATGGGTGAAAAAGTGTGGCTGTATGTGAAATGTTCAGAATTTTGGTGTCAAAGCAATCAATCAGTCTTCAAAGAAAATGCTCAAAACCACTTTCTAAAAATTTGCCATTCCTTGCAAGTTTTCAGAGAGATAGAATAAAGATGGAGCAAGGCTTCTCTCAGAAAATAAAAGCAAAAGAAAATGAAAAAAAAACCCCGACCTCTGATCAAAAACACAGACATTATAACATTCTCAGAGCAGTTGCACTGCGCTGTATTTTTAAACATTAAGAAACCTTTGCTCTGCGTTCTCAGCAACAGTATTTGGCGGCGTTTTTTGTTTGTTTGTTTTACTATCCAAGTTGAGCTGCAAAATATAAATGCTTCAGACCAACTACATTTTGAATGAAATATAACCAAAAACCTGAATGCCTGGTTTCATAATCTGAGGTAGTATCTTACATAAATAAGATTAATGTCAGTTCTAAGTATTGTATACACAATACTTAGAGCTCCTAACAAACTCCTAAAAAGAGGAATTCTTTAATGTTTACTTGACGTAGTAGCCCCATTCCAAATGAATACCTACCAAGACCATTTCCACTGCATCATACACTTATAGCACATATAAGTGCATTTTTTTGTATCTAGTATCAATTCTGAAAACAAAGCATGAAGAGAAAGGACGCATCACTCATTTTACAGATAGATGTTTGAAGCAGACAGATAATGTGACTTGCCAAACTCTCACAGAGACAATGCACAGAACAGCTGATGATGGACAGAGGAGAACGTGTCTTACCTCACAGCCAGAATGGGAGGGCAGCAATGATCAGCCTCCTCTGTCTGAGCTGCTAAGCATTAAGCCACAATAACTCCACAATTTGTACTCACCTGCTTGTATATTAATATATGTAGCACACCGGTCCACTCATCATAGTGGGCTGTCCTTAAAAACACTTATAAATCCCACCAGCATTTGGAAGAGAAATAAAGCATGCTTTTTCCTCCTTCATATGTAACTCCATCATGTCTCAAACATCCACAGACTGTGTCAGTACAAACAACTCTTTCTCCCTTTTTTCTCCTGCTCATTTTACAGTACAATATCCTCCACAGGGCTGACATCGTTGGAGAAAGACCCCTTACATTTTCCTTTGCTCAGCAAAATATATGGTCTGTAATGGCAGCCTGGAAGTATTTAGTGCCATTCAACAGTACATCTTTCTCATCCTTGAAGGAAAAGACATACATATATAGAAGGAAAGACAAACACTTGATAAAAAACGGACAAAAACAATTTGAAAGAACTTAATGTACTGACTTCTTCAAGAGAAAAGTGTTGATAACTTCAGAAGGAAAGGTCGTGATTAAACGATTTTAAATTATTTGTTTCTCCAAAGTGACACAATCTTCCCTAACCAAGAAATAAATATGTCAAAGGCCAATCCAGCTATATTATCATTTTAACTAATTCAGAAATATAAGTTCTAAAAGGATTTCAATAATATACTACTGTAATCCCAAATTTAATTTTTAAAAAGCTATTTAAGCAATTACTTAATTTGATTATGTTTTGGAAAAGAAACTGCAAACTTCCAACTGTCTAATTCATAAATTTGCAAATTAGAGCATGAACTACAACATCATGAAAAAAACCCTGTTGGAAGTGCTCAGGGAGGGGATGTAGCTTTTGTCTAAGACATATTCTTTCAATACACCCTTAAATGCCAATCTATATTTTACTCAAATATAAATCATACAAGAATGTATTAAAATGTTACAATTTTAATACATTTCAAGATATCTGTAACCATGAGAAAACACACGCAGTTATTTAAATAAATCAACATTCCTGGCTACCCTTCAAGTTCACCAGAATGTAACAAGTCACTCCCGGTTTCCTGAGTTCAGGATCCTGTCTCCAGCGTATGTAAGACTCCATGGTGCAAATGACAGGTGAAACAAATCTTCTATTGTGCCCAGGCCCTAAACACGAACTTTTAACTTGTCAGAGTGGTTTCAGATCCAAAAAGTACATTTATCTCCCAGCCAGTATGTTCTAGTACCTTCTATACTGGCATCCATGTAAATACCAAATCTCTCTCAGTCCTGTAAATACCCAAGAAATTCTATGGCAATGAGCCCAATAGCTTAATGAGACACAGCTCAAAAAACTGCTCCTTCTAAAATCAGTATTTAATTTGCTACTAATCTGACTGAATGTGTTCTTGTTCTCACACTATAATATGAGGACAGAAGTTCTAACTTATCCTAATCTTTCTCATATGAGAACTGAATTTGCACCTGGAAAGATGTGAAGCCTTGGAACAGCAGTGTTAGCCAGGGAGGCAAGTGCATCACCAGAGACTGACACAGGGAAGTACTGTCTAAATCTTTGCATCACTTACAGGCACACACAGCCACCTGTAATACAGTAAATTACATATTTTCTAGATTTACAAACCAACAGTTGGAGAACACTTGTTTCTCCTTTTGTCAGTGATTAGCAGAAAAACAGGAAATTAATCAGGCTGAAATAAATCTTGAGAAGAAACACCATGAAATTTTTTGGTCTTACGTAAGATTCATTATTTTTTAAAGTAACGGGAACTTCAACAGACAAATTGATCTAAAAATCATAGTTTTAACAGATAGTAGAGTAACTATGGATTGTTCAGAAAAGGAAAACAGATTTGGGTCTTCCTTTTCTTTTTATTATGTCATATCACAGGTGTCCCCAGTCCTTCCAATGCATCATGGCCCATATACAAGTCCACTGACTGATGGAACACCAGCCAGGATAAGAAAGACAGGAGAGCTGCCAAACAAGCATCACTGCCAAATTACAGTGAACCCTTCATTTTCTTTCCAGCTTTGCCACACAACAGGCTTTATTTCCAACATCTCTGGGCCTCCATTTTACAGATACGTTGTTGATAATGCATTTACATTTCACTAGGACTTCTTTCAATGAACTGTGAGAAGTAACATACAATGACAATGACAACAAGTTCTGAAATCCCTTTCCCATGCAAGTGCAAAATCCTGTCATCTTTGAGCACTATTTCTTCTGGTCTGTCCCATCTGTTATTTAAGAGGAGTGAAAAATAACCATGTTTTTAAAAAAAAAAAAAAAAAAGGAAGTTAGCTGTTCAAGAGAATGCCTTTCCACAAAAAATTAAAATGGCAATCAATAGCCAGATTATTTTGACTCATGATGTCACATGACATTTTAAGACTGCTGTCTAATTGCACATACAGAAGAACAACAGAACCACCCTATAACCCCAACTAGAGACCCCAATAATCACTTGAATTTCAACTTTGCACCAAAATATTCTCCCCACCCCCCTCCAATCAAAACTCATCTATGGGGGAAAGAAATGAACAAAATTGCATCCTGAGCAGGTACAGTTTTTGTCTTAATAATAAATTTCATGGCAAACTGACAGCACATTTTTTTCTTATTTGTGAAGCATTATTAAAGGTGTGATAGAACCGCCCTGGAGCATGCTGGATGTCTTTTGGCTGACACTAGTATCAGTTTCAGTGATTTAATTCCAGGCTGCAGAGTCTTCACCAGCCACCCAGAGGGGTCAGAAACGAACTTGTCTCCCCAAACCAACATATAATTTATGTCCTTTCCCAGTCTGGGCTGAGGAAGGAACTTGGATTCAGATTGGTTTCATTTTAAAAGGGGAGGGTAAACCTGAACTCCTGTCAATCACTATATCAGCTACCGAGAAAAAAAGGAATACAGCAGGAGCATTCTGATCCTCTGCATATCACTAAACTTTCTTTGTTTTCCTTTACAGCAAAGGGTGAAATAACTCCCTCCTACTTCCATATTGCCTTCTCATTACATATAACATCTGTAGTAGTCCAGACATTTTATCAAAATAATTGAATTTTTTAAAAAAATCTAATATTGTAATACCAATCCAGTTATTCAAAAGAATTATTTTTATTCCAAATCTTATTTTTCCTCATTATTTTAAATGCCTCAGAAATATATTAATTAGATATAGAATAGTCTGCAAGCACAACTGGCAAGAAGGAGAATTTTTAAACCGATGCCTTGGCTCTCAGATGTTCTAGTAACTCAAAGTCTGACTTTTAAAAAGAGTGTTAGTATACAATTTTTGCTGAGGAACAAGCTAGTTAAAAGTGTTAAACTACACATATGACCTTTAAGTTAAAATTTTATGGCCATGTAAATATGCATTAGTATTTCGGTTTTCCAACAAATGTGTTTTTGTTGGGTTTTTAAAATCCTTCCCAAAATACCAAATACACGATGGAAAGCAATACACTGTATTACAATGTAAGTGTACTAACTTATTCTAACCAATAAACAAGCCTGTGAAGAAGGCTTCTATCCTAGTGAAACAAAGTACAGTCTCATCTAGCTATGACAAAGATTTCTTATGCCCAATAATTTCACAGTTTTGATGCAAACATTTAATGTTATGCTCTGAATAAAGGCAAGAGGAAGTCAGACTAATTACTGAGCCAGGGAAAACATTAGGTTTATAAAACATAGTCCTTGTATTTGTATGTAGTTCACACCTGGTCTGGCTTGTCAACAAGAATAAAATATTTCACTAATCATGGACTTGATAAATGTTTCTTGAAAGCTACCAAAAAGCTGCTGTGAAATAGAGCTGAACTGGTAAAAATCTTGGAAATTATGTTATTTCCAGGAGATTGATGAAAGCACTTTATTACAGAGCGTAATATCAAAGGAGCACACGTTAATAAACAGTTTTGGTAACAGACCAAAGCAAACAAAAAGCATCATGTTTTTTAAAATGCTAACCACACACTTACAGAGACACAGCAAGAATATTAAACACATGGCATCCCAAGAGAATGCAGGGAAGCAGTCCTCACAGGTCAGATTTGCAGAAGAAATGAACTGGCAGTGAAATCTAAACATGACAGAATTTCAGGAGCATTCAATACTGTAGCTGTAGTAAGAAAAGTGAAAACAAATGGGTGTCCAACACTTTTGCATATTTGTGTGCATATATCAGCTTCTTTAAAAATCAAGTATCTGCAGACATCCTAATTAAGCAACTTTTGCTAGTAAAAACTATTGTACTTTAATTATATTCTTCAAGTAATGTCCTGGTTAAGCAGAACATGAGATAGATGCTATCTAGTCTGTTTTTGGGATATTCTGGGTAAGGAGTCACTAAAGGAGAGAAGACACTGCCCTGCAGTATTACTACAAAAAAAAAAAATTATCTGTATTGCCTCTTTAACCAGGGAGCTCATCTCCATGGAAAACTTCTCTTTTTATGCAACTATAATAAAGATATGCCAAATTAGAATAAGTCCAGTAAACCTTTTCCAACAAAATTCACAGAATCAGTTATGTTGGAAAAGACACCCAAAATCATTGAGTCCGAGCGTTAACCTAACACTACTACGTCCACCACTAAACCATGTCCCTAATATAATCTAAGTTGAGGTGTCCTACAGTAATAGTTCTTTTCCTGTGAAAGACTCAAGATGAAAATCCCTTCAGATTTATACACATGAATAAAAAATGTAACATGGGAAGGTATGTTTAGTTTTTATTTATTTAAGAAAGGAAAGTGAAGTTGTTTCACTTTTGAAGGAAGTACTTTGAAGTCAGGAGCTTCACTGTTTACTTGAAACCATTTATTTCCTCCTCCAGTTCCAAAGAAAACCGTTACACAAATACATTAGAGGAAGCAGGTGTATAATTTCATTGAAAAGCTATTTAAACTTCTGAAAAACAAACTTTCTGTCAGCACAGGAGATCTTTCAAGCATTTCCTTATGTTACCTGCTAGAACATATAATTTAATATTTATCTTGCTACTTTATTAAAAGTAAGCAACCACGGGGTATTATTTCACAGTACCAGCAAGCAATGCTCTATGGCCCTAAGCACAAAATAAAATGATCACAAGTGCCAAGAAAAGACCAATGTCACTTCAAGCTGTAAATATATGAAGAAAATCCTCAGCATCACCAAAATAATATGGTAAAATACCTAGGGACATGATTGTTAAAACAAACAAACAATACAACTCGCCCCTTTAAGCTAGATTGCATAATTCCATGAGATACTACATCACTTGTTTTCAATGTGCCCTCAGTTTTAGTTCAAATATACTTCTTCCTTTATAAATCAGTTATCACTGAAGTTACAGTAACATCTGGACTTGTTCAAGACTAATTAAGCTAAATATAGCTTTAAGAAATGTATTTCAGCAGGAGAACATACATTTACAAAATTGTATTAATGTGCAATTAGGCAGCTTGCAGGTTTTTTGTATTTTAATATAATTTCTTCCAACAATGCACAAAGCAACTTGGTGTGGACAGAGACACAGCAGGTCTACATGAATGTAGGTAGGTAGGTAGATAGATAGACAGATAGATAGATATGGATGCATTTTAAAATATTAAAATATTTAAATACTAAAGAGAATACAACTTTTCCAATGTACAGAGCAAGACGCTATGGTATAGAGGGACTTTATGCTCGGTAAGCTTCACTACATATTTTCAGAATCCTACAGAAGCAGCCCACACTGACTTAGCTTCAAAGGGTTAAATTAGTACAAGCAGTGGCCCATGGTGTCTCTTGTTGCAGGTTAACCCACCCTGAAGCAGAAATTCAGAACAGGACCACCTTTCACTCTTCACAGAGAGGTCACGTACTTGGTTTAAACTGCCTGTAATAGAGGTTTAAGCGAAATCTTTCAATCTGAGTAAGAGCAAGGACACTCACTGCATTATATTGATGGCTGTGGGTTAGTACATTCCAAGAGAAGGGCATTAATAAATAGAAGGTATAACATTTTAAATTACTGTGGCTATTTGCTAAAGTAACAACATCCTGCTAGCAGCCAAGTTTCCAAACTAGCCTGTACACTATTCTGTGGGACTAACTCCCAAAGGCAATCATTTACCAGAACTCACTCTATAGATGCCAGATACCAGCAACACACAAAAGAGTACAGCAGTCCTACAAAAGGCAGCAGCAGGCTTTTAAAGCAAGGATGGATATAGCACCTCATGGTTAAACAGCAGATGTTATGGGGGAGGAGAATGTAAGCGCACAGTCAGATTAAGTCAAATTGGAAAAATATAACCATGCTATTGAAAACAGAAAATAAAGTAGTAAGTTAAATGCACTGTGACTCACCCCATTTTTACAGTTTAGCAAGTAATTTACTTCAAAAGACAGTAATTTCTTGTTAAAAGAAAGGCTAGTTATTATTATGACTGCCTGACACTTCCCACTCTAACATCCTATTTTCCAACCTGCTTAGAATCTTCTCAAGCAAACTGGGCTGAAAGTTATATACTAGAATCTTCTTCAGAACTCTTATTTCAACCAAAGTACTTAAGACAATAACAAAAAACCACCACAGCTCAAAAAACCACAACAATCTAATGAATAAAATTATCCTGCAAGAGAAAATAAATCAAAAACTTGCAGTATTTTCTCTGGAAATGTTTAGCCCTAGCACACTCTGAAGCTGGAATTTGAATTCTGCCCTGTGTAACTTGGATGTACATTTCATTACCCTTCCAGCAATGTGAATATATCCATGCTTGCAAGTTTTCGGGAATGTGAGAAGATACCCAGTCTTCAGCAAAGAGCGTTGTTGCTGAGGGACAGCTTTCCTCAGAGCGTGTATTTTATCTGCTAATATCTCTACTAAACCTGATCCAGCCTACAACTTAATAGAATCTTCCTTTCACTTCCAGGTTAAAAATATGCTGGATCAAAGTACCAGAAAATAAAGATAGGAAGCTGACTTATCCTTTCCAACACCCAGCTAATAAGTGGCAGCAATGTAGAAGAAACTTCAATCAAATGTGGAGGGGGTAGGAATTCAACCATGTTGCAATTCTAACAATAGTCAAAGTGGTGGCTACCAGAAAGGCGACTGAAGTCTGCACCAAAACTGGATGGTTGAACAGCAACTCCATCAGAGCATGCTAAAGAGAAACATGTAAGAAAAAAATGGGGATTGCAGAGTGAGGAAACCAACAGCTGTTGTTTGGGGGAGTAATCTGTGCACTTCAGCACAAGTAAGAGATTATATATGAGAGACAGAATGGACTGGCTGATCACAAACACTAGATGAAAATAAGCTAACAAAGGCAAGAAAGAGATTCTATGGAGTAGTTGAACAGGGAACAGAGAGGAAAAGCATCTCCAAGTCACAGGAGAGAAAAAACAAAGACATCAGATTAGGTATTGAAAAGGATATGATTTTAGATCAGCTAGGGTATCATCCTAACAAAAATCTTAACTGGCTAAATATGAATAGGATTTGCATAAAACACTGTTAATGATGCAGAAAGTAAAAGTTACATTGCCAGTGACAAAAAAAGCAGCAAAAGCAGCTTGTGCTGTCAAAGCCAAGTCTTCCTCTACTGCCCATCCTCTACAGTCCAAAGACATCCATAAAACACTCTACACAAGCACATGGATCATACTGTCTCGGGTCAATCCCTATAAAGCATGACAGAGTATTATTAGATACTACTAGCTCAAATAGCAGCAGTCTGCCTAGTGAGTAGCTTCCAAACCTCCTGATATGACTGCAATTATTATTTTTAATGGCTAGAAAACAACACACAAAGTACACTAGAAATAATTCTCTTTACTTGATGAAGTTGCGTTTGGAAATGATTGCTGAAGTACGTTATGACAGTTTAACTGCATGGCTTTTATCCCTTTCCCCCCCTGTAGTATTTTTGCCTGGTGCACACTTACCAGGTCACCGGTCAGGATTTTATTTGTTCTTACTCACTGTGCCCCCCATAAAAATAAATACATAAACAAATAAGTAACTACTGCATAATACTACATTGAAAGCAGAAACTGATTTCCTCATAAGTCATTGCAGAGCACCAATACATTAGATTAATATTGCTGAAATAGCCAAAAAACATACTCATTCCACTTAAGTAGCGTGGTTATTATCCCTGTTAACAGATACAGTATTAGAACGTGATTAAGGATTAATTTATTTACCACCTCAGGTGCCTGACCTGAGATAGCCTAAATGAAACTAAGTTCTTGGGCATGTTGCACAGCAAATATGTTCAAAGATACCTGCAGTATCAATTGTGTACACACATCCCCACCTCCACCAAACACAGCCAAGATTCAGGTGCCTTTATCAGACAAGATAAAAATCTTTTTTTTCTCTATTTGCATTATATCTCTTATTCAATGGAGATAACTGCCCTAGAGACTAGGTTTATTTCTGCCCAAGGCAGATGGATGCCCCAGTAGACAGGGCAACTGTATTCTGAAGAATGCTTCTGCAGGGGAAGAACAAACCAAAAAACCACAGCTGTATAATTAAGAAAAGTAACTTAATTAAGGTAGGTACAAAAAATAATCCAACTATGGTTGCTTCTTCAACTTTAATTCTGGCCTTTCTTAACATTTGAGAATTTTACCTGAAACCTTAAAATTACAATTAATTGCAAGCAGTGGCAGAATCAATTTCACTTTTCATTTACATGTGCAATCCTTCACATTACAAAGCCTGGGCAAATAAGTCATGTAATTGCTGCAGAAGCCATACCTTGCCATTTCTAGTATTTCTAGTACACTCATCATCATGGTTTCTGCAAAACACAGTTAAACTACCAGCATCCTAAAGCTACCTTCCCTGTCTTTAAAATAGACAGAGTTCTTGCATTCTATGCACTATGAAAACCTGAGCCATTCTTCACCTACAAAATGCATCATTTTGCAGAATGCACATTGGGTAAGTTAAAGTTACTGCAAGTGGGTACTGGCTTCGCTAACACATGCTCAAAGCCATACTCCAGTCAACTATTTTTATGACCTGACACTTGTGATAATGAAGTTAAATCTAATAAACCCCCTTTTTTGGAAGAAAATCAGATCACCAAAACAAGGCTTCATCATCTAATACTCCAAAATCACCCATATCCAGGTACTAATCTATAGTAACACTGTACAAAGCACCTATTTCAGGGATGAACTTTAAAGGTGAATAGTTGTAACTTCAAAAGGACTGTATTTTACAGAGAGCTTCACTACCCACAGTGCATTTTTACACATAAAAGCATCAATCTACCCAAGGCTTCCCATAAAGTGTTGTATTTCTGTTCACTGTACTGCCAACTGGAAGCTCCTTCCTTTCAGGATTCTAATTTACTCTCTCACTGAATGATTTTTAGCACAATAAAACTATTCATCTGCATACTTAGAGGTGCATTTTCACCATTTCATGAGGAATACCAACCACATCAAATATTCTTTATTACCAATACTTTTTATTATTTTTATCCACCAGAGAGAAACAAAAGCAAACTTACAGATAGTTTAAGAGAATCCATCCCACAAATGCAGCGTACTGTGGCTTTACATTAATTGTGCATATGCAGTTTTCCGTAAAGTGGCTTTAAAAAGCATACAGTGCAAACATCCCTACAGCTTGTGAAAGATAATTTAGGTTGCAACTGTGACTTACAAATTATTTGTTACCCTTAAAACAGAAAGATAATATTGTATGACCTTTGAGATAAGAAAAAGGATATGACTGTATAGCCCTAATAAAAAACCAGCAATACCTCACACCTCAGAAACAAAACAGAAAAAAGGAACAATGAAAACAAAACCATGCCACTGTCTTCATATTTTACCCAATCAACAGTTCTTGGTCTAGATCCAGCCACGATATTATGCTGATTAGGACAGGGTGTAGGAGGTAGGAAGAAACCGTTTTCACTGCTTACAGTTTTAAAGAAAAAGCTGTAGCATTGCTGGGCAGGACTAAACAGGATGCTTCTATTTCTTAACTCATTCCCCAGTAAAAACACCTCCTGCAAAGCTTAAACTTATCTTTTGCTCTTGAATTAATCTGGCACATCACATACCTTATCTACTAACTAAGTTAAACACTGAAAACAGGGAAGTTTGTTCTTCCTTTCCCAGACATGCAGGCAGCATGTAATCCTAATAATCTAAATTCTTGCAAAGCAGGATATTTCTCTTTGTTTATCCTTGTTCTCTTTTCATGAGTTACTTAATCCATTACCTAATTCATCTTGGAATCATCTTTAATTGTTAATAATGGAAAGACTCAGGACTCCTGTGCTGAGTTTACAGGCTCTCTTCTTTTCTTGCCCTGGCTGAATTTCTGCCTGGTGTCAGGTCACAGAAGGCGAAGTCTACTTTTCTGCAGCTATGCACAACCACCATAGACAAAGTCCAAACAAAGTATACTGGCACACAAAGGGAAAAAATTGCAATAGCAAATAGGAACAGGAAGGTGAAGAAAGACAGGCGATAAAAAAGACCCCCAACTAGTCACACGGGAACTTTGGGAGAAAAATACTTTTGGTCATTAGGTACTAAAACCCCTCAATCAAAATACAGATGGCTTAAAACCATGCTGGTGTGAAATGAAGAGTAGCGTGCACAACAGCTTTTCAGGTTTCTCCTCTGTGTTGTCCCACAGATAAAACTTCCACTGACTGCAAAATCTTAACACTTCAGTAAAGCAACAGCCTGGCTTCATAGACTGTAAGCACTAAGGTTTCCTTTGCTTAAAAAGGAGCTAGAAGTTTGATACCTCCATCTCTGACCCTGAGTAAAAGGGCTCCTGGTCTCCCAAGACATATTTTTAGAAGTATCATGTAAAGGAAAGCTTAACCTCTTCTTTTGAAAAAAGCAAACTCAACCAAAAAGTAAGTATCAGATGCCGCTTCACAGGTAAAATTAAAGTGAAAAGATAGCTGCTTGTCTCAGTAAACTGAAGCAAGGTCTTCAACTCAGGAAACAAAAAGTAATTTAAAAGGCTTTATTGTGTTTATATTTGACTTAA
The DNA here is from genome assembly GCA_013397055.1 of Pachycephala philippinensis. Classification (NCBI taxonomy): domain Eukaryota; kingdom Metazoa; phylum Chordata; class Aves; order Passeriformes; genus Pachycephala; species Pachycephala philippinensis. The sequence goes on along the minus strand of VWZT01007450.1, from coordinate 138,431 downwards.
TAGTATAGTAGAACACAAAATCAGAGCACCTCCATCAGGACACACAGTGGAGAACACTTTGATTAATTTTTTGAATACACAATCTAAAAATAAAGTAACCTTGAACACACTCCACCTTCCAGACACATTTCTTTGCATTGATCAATGTATTAGATTGCTTATTACAGCAACATTAAAGGCAGACCCAGAGTAAGATACTTCCCAATGGCTGACCGGAAGAAAATGTTTCTTATCAGGCTTGATTTTTGCCAGTAGGATGATGTCACTACAATCATTATTTATTCCCATCCAAATGTTCTTCCACTATCAGAAGTCCGAGGGACACCTGGAAGTTCCCTACATAGTGCATTTTGATATGAAGGAGAAAAGCCAAACAGTATGTTGCAACAACCACTCTGTCAGCACCTTCACTTACTATATACAGTTCCTGTACAGATGTTAATTAATACTCACTAAAACATTTACTGTGAAAGTCCTATTAGATCTTGATACAAGGAAGAGCTGCAACAATGAATATGGGCTTGGCATATGGCCCCAATTTTCAGGTCATAAAAGCCTAAAGCACCCCTCAACTATCTAATTTACACAAAATAAAAGCCTTCTATTTCCTAAAAAAAAAGTGTAAATGTTTCTTCCCAGATAGAGTTCTGAATGACGATACTGCAGACGATCTGCCAAAACATCCCTCCCCTTGTCCAGTTTCACAGAAATATACAGTAAGTTCTGTACTTTTAGCAAAGGAAACAGAAGAATGACGCATTTAGGCATGGCAACACCAATAGTCTTTTCCTCTGGAATGTAACTGTTATGGTGCTAAGAAAGACTCTTATTTGTCTAAGAGCAGTTAACAAGGTTATTTTATATAAATACCTAAAAATAAAAACAAGGCATAGCAGCATCAGTGCTGTGGTGCCACCACATCCAAAACACTAGCCAGGCAGTGCTGCGAAAGCCCCGTGCCTCAACTAAAAAACCTTCAGTCCCACCCGAACCTCCACTGTTCAGAAGATCCCCCAAGGTGCAAGACCACTTTGCATTCCCTAAAAAACATTTCTTGAAAACACACGCAAGGTATATTTGTCTCACCAGAAGTAGTACTCAATGCCCTAAACACTACAGCTGGAATAGTCTGATAGATTAAGCATTTTAGGATAAAAATAGAACTTGATTACTTGATGTGGCTCACAGAGTTTGGTTTTACGTGAAAAATCTGATCATTAACCAGGAAACTTAAAAGTGATAATTTTATTTATTAAGGATATGCAGCATCAGTGAAACACGAGAACAAAGCAACATGATTCTTACTGCATATAATTTCCCCAGAGTTTGTCCTTTTGTTGAAGCAGTTCTTCATCCACTAAATGGAACAACAGAAGGGGACAGCCAGGAGCTCCAATTTAGAGTAAACTCTAATCTGCCTTATGGGAGCAGCTAAAGGACCTATGGAAAAATGTTTGTTTAACAGTAATTTGTCTCAACTATAAATGGAAGCAGAACAGAACTGACATAGTCCCACAATGACAGTTTGTGCTGAACAATAACAGGATACTTGCATTAACAGAGTCGTGCTCTATTTAGGAAGCAAAAACAAGTGACTATACCAAACTCAATTGGTACAAATATTTATTTCTGCAAGATGCCCTTCAAATGCCTTGCTGAAGACATCATTAGGGGATATGCTGGCCTCTCAAGAGAGGAAGTTTTAATGCCTGAGGAAACACCTGTATATATGAAACTTTAAGCTCATTTCATTACGTCATTTTGCTAAGTTGCTTTAGGTTAAAATAACTCTTATATCAGCTTTCCAGCCTGGTGCAGTATGTCTAGATGCAAAGTGAATCTTTGCAAATTTGCCCTTTAAAAAAAAAAAAAAAAAAAAAAAAAGCAACAACTATTCTCATCTTGTAAATGGTAATTACAGTGTTTGGCTACCTGTCCAACAGGAGGCTACCAGTTGCCCAGCAGGTGACTGACTTCAATCCACAGTTTAAGAGTGGAAAAGCCTACAGTAATCTTTCCATTACAAAAAAAGTAACCTAAAATGAAAGTACTCCTACTTTTTCTATTTCCATGGATAAGCCTCAAGGTATAGTTAATTCTTTTAAGAAGTATGTTACAACATCAATGAAGTTAAAGCAAAACAGGCACTCAAAGCCCTTCTCCCTTGCCTTAATGATGAAAGATGTAAGGGTGGTATCACAAATGACATCTCACAGCTCACCTATGGGGCTTTTCTTCCTTGTCCAAATTTTACTTTGAAGAACTCAAAGACCATTCTAAAGCTGGTATAAGACATGCTCACAACAGGAAGAAAATTTCTTGTAGAGCCCTGTAATATTCTAGTCCCACACAACATATACAGCTCTTTTTAGATACCCATTGCTTTGGTTTGGATCCTTGAGTCAGTACTTGCACTAAGAGAAAAAAACCCAAAAAAACCAAGCAACCCATGCTAGAGAAAGACCAGCAACCAAAACCAAGGTAAAGCACGGTTATGAAGTGCTTGAGAACTGCCAGAAATGTACACGAAACAATCAAGACCACTGGAGAAAAGACTAAGCCACCTCATGACTCATAGGAGCGAAGTCTCTTCCACAAAGTCTCTTTTCATCAACTAAAAAGTACACTTGCAAGAAAATCTGCGATAATGAGGTGAACATTAGTTTACCAAAGTTTGGAAGAAATCTCTCAATCCATGAATATCAGCAGTAGACTAAATACATATTTATTATCACAATGCACCAAGAAATAAAATAAATTAAAAAAAAATGCCTGAAGAAATCTGTTGAAGTAATCCTTCAAGTGAATACTTAAGAGGGAAGAGCGTAATTCTACTCTGAATTCTATTTTTAAGTTTCTTTCTGAGTTAAACTACAACACAACAGTATCTGAAGTGCAATCTATATACAATACACAAAGGTGTAAGTTTTTCTTTAAAGATTATTTCATTGATGATTTAAAATACAAACTACTTGAAATTAACTAAAATTAGAATAAAAATTCCACTTCAGAGACTCAGAAGTCTCTGACTTCTGAGAAAAGTCTCAGAAAAGGCAGAAAGGAAGTCTCCTCTTGTGAAAAATAGGAACACGAAGAAAAACCCCAAACAACTGGTTTAAGAGGTACTGATACAGCCTCTTCCATATTCTTCCCACTGGCGGAAAAAAAAGGTACATTGCAACACTAATAAAAACCATCAGTTCTCTAAGACTCAATGGAACTTTTTACCTTCTTGGTGGAAGTCTACCTCCAGGTGCAATTCACATGCTTTTAGCAGTAAGATCCAACACCATTCTCAGTGTCTTGAAGCTGCATTAGGTATGCCAATTCATTCAGCTATACATCTTCCATCAGTTAACACAGAAGGCACAATGGGAACAGAGCTAAGATAAACACAAGACAAAAATCTGAAATCAACTTCTTTATGGATAAGCCAGTGTTAGAATTAATACTTTTATTAATCAAAGAGCTTTCGCTGACCCTCAGAAAGAATTGGACTGACTCACATCTGAGCTACAAACCAGAAATCACACTAAGAGCAGAACCCAAAACACGTACCCATCAACTTGTTTAATTCAGGTATTAAAACTTATTCTGCTGGGCTGGTACATTATGTTTACATACAATTCAGAAAACAAATCCCAAAGCTAATGTGGATGTCTGACCATGGGCCAGAGTGAACAGACCCCATAATGGAGACCACAAGCTTGGCTAAAGGCCATCAGAGGACAGTGCTCCAGAGCACTGTAGTTGTACTTCAGAGCTCAGAGATCTTTCTTAGTGCTTCGAAACCAGGATTCAGAAGTCCTATGAAAAGACTGAGGCATCCTACATTGTCATCCTGGAAGGAAGGGGGATGGTGTGTGTGTGTTAGATCTTTGTAAGGAATACTTTAATAAGACTAAGCACGGATCAAAGAGGCACAATAAACAGGGGAGAAAACCCTACATACTGGACTAGTTAGGAAGAATCACCCACTCACTGAACAAATTCAGTCTGAAATTTTTCTCGTGGGGAATAGTAACTAAGTGCTGTTAATTAAGAATATGGGAAAAAAAGCATATACCATATCTTTTCCACCACAAAAGGCTCTACCCAACCGCCAAAAGAAATCAAGGGTTTGTGTTCTTTCACAGGTTGATAATATTCACATCAACCAAGTTTTCCTAATGCATTTATTAATGCCAACTGGGAATCCCATAGCTAAGGGAGTTTTAATGATTCATTTACTAATGGAGAGACCAGAATTTGTACACACTACAAAGGTAAACAAATACATCTGTCAAGCATCTTCTTTCCTCCTGAGCCTCAGCTAGCACAATTAATCAATATCTGATGATTGTTCTGCATAAGGAATATGTCATTTGTCTGACAGATTTAAGTTGAAGGGGAGAGAAGAAAACCACACTTAAACATTTCAACTCCTTCTTTTAGAAATGATGATCTGATGTCCACAAACTCAAAAACAGCTGACAACACAAACATAACAGCTAGAATTCAGCATTTTATAAACGCTGAATTGTATAAAATGCAGTTGAAACTGGCATACTTCAAGAAATATGCACACAGAAGAGTTACACATACGTATGCCTTTTACTGGACTCGCTTTTATGATTAGCATTATCATCATTATGCAAAAGTGAAACTTTCATTTTTTGGACAAATAGGCTGAGTTTACATGCAATTAAAAATAAAAAAGTGCTTTCTCAGCTTTCTGAAAGCTTGAAGTACAAGCATTTAAATGTTTACAGTTAAATAAGTACCAGATTTTGTAAACTGTTAAGTAATGTTACACAGCCATCATTTCTAAGCATTCAACTGAAATCTGCTAGCTGGGCAATTCACAATTTTACTTCAGTCTGACGTGGATATTAAACTAAAAAACTTTTTTTTCCTTTGAATTTAATGAGAAACATTTAATTGGATACTGAAATATGGTTCTTCAACTGACAAAAAGATTATTTTAAAAAAACATCAAAGGGGGAAATTAATTTTAAAAAATGAATTTATGTTTAGCTTTGTCTCCAGAATTAAACCCTGCAAGATGCGTTTCCCCAAAGTGCCCTTAATAAAATAATGCTATCCTTGATAATAGTTGAGAAAGCACTAATCAGTACCAATACCAACTACAGTATTTTAACAGAAACAAGATTTGTTGTGCTCCTCATGAAGAAACACAGGCACATATCCAACAAGCAACCACAAGGGCATGAAGGCTTCAAATTTTGATTTCTGTGCTCAGCAGTAACAGCACTCTACTACTGTCCCTTTGGCATATCCCTGTAACTCCATTCCACTACTACCCCTCTGGCAAATCCCCATTTCTTTCTGTCAAGAGGCAGTACCGGAGCAGAAGGAGAAAGGCAGAAGGACGCCTTCCCTTTGCCAGCCATCCTCTTTGCCAACCTCTTCAGCTCACTTACATGCACGCTGGCTTTCACACAGTTTGTTACCAATTCTTCCCTATCTTTCGAACGTGAGCCTGCAGTAGCTGCTGTGTGTGTATAGCAAACTGCCAGGTGGAAAACTCCCAGCTTTGCAGAAGGACCTGTGCAAGGAAAACACTCGTCAGGACGCGGGCTATTCCCATTGCTTGTCCCCCACCGCCTTCACAGCCGAGATGCAGTATCCCTGCAAACTCCTCCACTCCTCCGACCACCGGATCCGGGGTGGGCAACACACCACAGAGAGGTCAACTAGAAACTCGCAGGGGGGAGGGTGCGAACGGTGCCCCCGGGGTGCGCTGGAGGCCCGGGAGCTGCTCGCGCTCCTCTCCCTGTGCCAGGTCTCCCGGTGCCCCCAAGTTCAAGTGCCGGAGTTCCCAGGCC
>VWZT01007450.1:93261-131970 GCA_013397055.1 Pachycephala philippinensis | reverse complement strand
GCCAGCCCCGGCGCGGTGCGGGGGATGCTCGGAGCCGGCGGGGTGGGTGCGGTGTCTCTGCCCCCGTGGCGGGGAACGCCGCAGCGCTGCCAGCTGCAGCAGCAGCACAAGGTACAGCGTTACATGTATGTACAATTCCGTGGGCTTCACACCCATGGAAATGGAAAAGTGCGAGGCGAAGAATGAATTATCGGGGTGTTTCAATAGGGTCGTGCTGCTGAGCGCTGATTCACTTGCCAAAATGACAAAACCCTGTTTTCGTGCTGTGAGATCCAGATTTAGCTTCTTTTCGCCCCGCTTGCCATTTGAAACAGAAGCCACCTCAGAATTTGCCCAGAAGCCCCCAGCTTTTCCTTCGTGGCATGGCCTGTTCTGCATTTAGCTGCGGTCAGCCTCGGGCTTCTTGGGCGCCGGCGTCCAGCAGCCGCAGCCCTGGGCTGCCTCCGGCCGACCTGCATCGCTCACCCGTCCCTGAGTTCGGCTTCTCTGTATCCTTTTGCTGCCGACCTCCATGCCGTCTTCCACGGGATTCCCTCCTTCTGCAACCCTATCGTAGCTGCCGCCCTCTCCCACAGCCTGCTCGCTGCTCCTGACCTCCACTTCTGGCCCAATTCCCAATCTCCTCTGGCATGTTTCAGAATTCTCTGCATACATTATTATTACATTGGGTTTAAATCGTGTGCTTTTTTTTTTCCCTAGTTAATCATTCATACTGTCTCACGTCGTCTCAGAATTCTGTGGAACTGGAGCTGATCCTGTGCTTATGACTGGTGGTTCTTCTGTTAAGTTGGTATGAAACCTGAAAGCTTACTCTGGAAAAAGTTATTAATCACCCAGCCTGCATCTAACACGTGCAAAGACAGTAAAATGAATAAAATGTACCATGCTTTTCCTGTGGGATTTGCAATGTACCATCAGTTAAATGCTTGCACGTATACTTACCTTTATTTATGTGCATAGTTCCATTTAAGTCAATAGGACTACTTCCAGTACATCAAATTGAAAGTAAATACAAGTCATTCCATGGTGAGATACTTAATCTGAAATGACAGAATAGGCAATTACAACAAACAGGGACGGGAAGTGGAAAATAAGGGTAACAGCAATGAGATTATACTGGAATTTTGGCATGATGTGTACAAACCACGGCAGTTCCCTCTTTGCTTGTGAAAGCCAGTGGCTAGGTGAGTTGCTCAGGCTCCAGCACTCCAAACACGTACCTGTCACTTAGGGTGTGTAAGTGGTGCCATTGTGTTCAGCTGGATAAGATATACAGAAGTTCATTACATACAATAACTTGTGGAGTAAAGTCTGGGACACTTTGTTATGTATGGGATTTGATACAGAAAAAGGGAATTAGAGAAAGGGAAGGAGAAAAAGACAAGAATGGAGGTGTGTGAGGGGAAGAAAATGAAGACAGAAACAAAAAGATTAGCATATAGAATAGCATGCTAGGATAGTGAACAAATTTTGGAATAGCAACAACAAACCATTCTACCAGCTCAAATGTGCAGCTACCAATAAAACAAAAACCAGCCAGCAAAGCAATGCAGTAATGTATTACTTTCTAAATGTCCAGAGGGATTCAGCAAATCAGTACAAATGTTCTGAAATCTCTTGGCTAATGCTGGAGAATAGAAGGGGAACAGAGCCCAGGTGTTTTAAAATTCTGCACTGAGACATTGAGCAGTCACTGTGGTGGTCAGATGGTTTATCCTTGAAGCTGATGAGGGACAAAGCAAACCTCCAGCCAGCCACCCTCCTGAGAGCTTGGCAGTAGAGAGCCTGCAGCCACGTAGGTGCTTTTCATCAGAAGTATTCAAAATAGTCAATTAACCAAATACACTAAGCATAGGAAAGAAAGAAAACCTTTTCTGCACAAGCTGTAGACCAAAACTGACAGTTGTTTGTTTGCTTGCTTGCTAGCTTATTGTTATAGAACAGGATGACAAAGAGGTATTAAGGAAAAGTAGGGGCTACTCAAATTCTTTAGCAGAGAGGAAATACCTTATGCGCACTGCATTTGGTGAGGCATGCAAGATTTAAGAATGCAAACTAGCCTGTCTTTCCAAAACACTTTCTGAAGAACATCTAGGGTTTAACCTTTGTGGGTATTTAATTCAGTTGCTGGCAGAAAAGTACAAAGTGTTATGTCATGATAGAAAAATACTGCCCTCCAAGCAAAGCATCTGGTATGTTCTAAGGAGGCAAAAGCACACACAACATGCTGTCAAACGTGGAAGGATAAAAATCATATCAGCATGAAGAGAGGTGAGCACAGAGGACTGAGGAAGGAAAATGCTTTTTCTGTCTGTGGTAAGGAATGGAGAAAAGGGTATGAGATGGACAACCTCATCTCAATTTTGTATATCCTTCTCATAATCTCTGCTTATCTGGACTGCTGGCCTCAGTGTAATTTCAATATTTACATATGAAACACTGCTATCTCATAAGGTAGTGTAAAATCAGCGCCTTGGGCCAGAATTTGATGTGTTGGTGGTCTTTTCTTTAAAGTTATGTTTGAAGAGTATCAAATACGATGGGTAAATGTTTCCATGTCTCTCATCCCACATCTGAGTTTCCCTTTGAAGTCTTTTATCTGAGTATTCAACCATCACCTTCAATATAAAATGGGCAAAGCCAAACTCTATTTTTGTATAGGTAATTTCATGTATCCTGCAGGCTCTGTCATCATCTGGTCTCCAGTCCATCATTTTTAGGGAAAAACCTGTCCTCAAACCTTCCCATTTTGACACACACATTTGTGTCCTTGATCTTTCTTTTGGCTTGTTCTGAAGAGCACCCTTTGTTGGAAGATTTGGAAGATTCACCACTCTCCTACGTTTTCCAGCTCAGCTGTCTCGCCAATTTCTTTTTTTTCCTGGAGACTTTATTTTTAGCACCCCTGATTTTACTGATCTGTCTTACAGTGTTGCCCCACAGATGGCTGCATTTGCACAAAAAGCATTGCAGAAGATTGATGTGGCAGCAGGAACAAGTGGCATAGGGAAGGAAGAGAACTGTCTAGATCAATTTTGCCGCTGGAAAAAATGTAGTATGGAAATGCATTCTGACTTGCAACTAAAGAAGAAAGGGTAAAAGCCTTTGATAAATTAAAATATCTGCAATATGCATGAATAGCAAAACAGAGATCAGGCATGCAAAAATAGGAAACATTAAAAAATACCACTATATAACTGATAAATATTATATATAAATACAGCTAAGAGACAAATTGCACAGGACAGGAGTAAGTGTTGAATACCATCAGGTTTCTGTTTGCCCATTGTGAAAGATTGTTTGCCATGCACTGATTGTCATCAATTGTATTGAATGCAGTAGATTAAAAAAAACCAACTAATACCTCTGTACCATGATGACAAGGCTAGGATAATGGATTACTGACAAATAGAGCTATCTAATGTAGATGCAATCTCACTGATCCAAATTACAAAGTGGAAAGATACCAGTAAATAATGTGCAAGCTGATAACTTTCCAAATTTTTTGGCATGTCATAAAACATTAAAGATGAAGGCTTCCATAGCCATTTCAAACATCTCAGATATCTTAGAATTACATCATCTGATCTAATCAGTTTCTGTAGTAGTCAATAAGAAAAAGTAAAAGTAGAAAATTTATCATATATGGAACTGCAGTCCCTAGAACATGCCTACTGCAAGAAAGAAAATTTGTTTAAATGAATAAAATAGGTTTATTTCCAGCCCCAATGACAGAGAATAAAAATAGGTTGAGAAATCTGGGTGCCTGAATCCAAAAAGTGCTCCTAAACACATATAAGATGTCAGTCAATTTACAAGACTCCAAAAGTCTGCAAAAGACTACTATATGAGTTTAACATTTCTCAAATGCCTAAAACTCCACTCCTAGATGTAATATTTAAGCTCTGGAGGTAAGGAGTTGCAGGATGCAAAAATGATACCTGTGTATTTTCTTGGAGTTAGCCATTTTTAAAGGCCAGTTTGCTATCACTGTCAGTATCCTTAGAGAACTTCAGTATTTTCATTTAGAAAAATAAATGAAAACCAAGGAAGAGTTACACTGCGAAAAGCAGCAGACTATCATTTCTGTTGCACAACACTGTTTCCATTCTAGTCTCCTGAGCTTTCCTCCTCTGTTAGTCAGAACAGCCTGAAATTTCTGTTTTTCTGGGTTCAAAAGTTATGTGCTTATTCTCTGCCCAAAGGTGAAATTGTTTCTGGAAAGCTTGAGCAAGAATGTAGTCTGAGAACAGTGGGATAGGGGGAAATGTTGCATAAAGGTAAAAGTGCTTTAGGGTTTTCTAAATAACTTTTTCATCACAATGAAGAGATGTGAAGAGATGAAAATCATGGTGGAAATAACCCTGCTGGGGGAAGACCTATACTTTTTCTAAAGCTGGTCTCAAATGAGTCCTTCAAGCAGCATATACAGTCCATCTTTGTCAGAGCCAGGGAGCATTTAGACTTGAGACAAAGGGCAAGTATCTGCTCAGATTGAGCTGTCTTTTGAGTCACAAACAGCTCCTCCATATTTTCATGGTGACACACTGACTGCACCCTGAAGTCCTGCCCCATTACTGCCTAATTCTTCATGGGCTGGCTCATCTGCAGTATATCTACAGGTTCCCTCACAAATAAACTGGGACTGGGGAGGCTGGTGAGGGAGCGGCTTGATGCCCATGGGTGCCCCACTTCAGTGTGCACTGTGGCCACACTCTGCTATTGGTGGTGTGAGACCTCCAGATGTGTCACAGCAGGCCTTTGTGGCCTTCTCTCTCTGCACGTCCTCGTGACACAGTTAAGTATCACAGGCATTTAAAAATATAAACCATCTATATGATAATGAGGGGCCTCTGTCAACTGTCCATGGGATGTACAGAAGCAGAGTGTTTCTCCTCAAGAGCACCTTACAATATCTGCTGACCTGCCTCAAGTCCATGGCCAGGAGGTCAGTGGACCTGAAGGCAGCATGTGTTTGCAGCCAGGGTTCCAGCTGCCAGCCTGGACAGCAGAAGGGAGGGATTCTGGGCAGGCATGACATGGCACACCCCATAGTCACATGCTGTCACGTGCCATCATGCCGGCTGTTCAATGTCCTACATGAGCACACATTGCACAAAGACAGTGAGCAAGTTGTCCTTCTCGGCTGGACAGGGAGTGTACAACCTCTGACCCTCCTGTGGCCACAAAACCATCTTGTCAGGGAGCAGCACAGGCCAGGGACTCCCCATGGTGGCAGGGCAGGACCTGGCTGCCAGGGCCTGTCCCACCATTCCAGCCCTAAGCCAGGCAGCTGGAGGGCACTGGGGCAGCCCCAGCCCTGGAAAGCCCCATCCCTGGCTATTGGGCACCTCCGTGGGGACAGGCTGAGGCCAGGTTGGGACATGAACCCACAGGTGTGCCTGGCTCAGTAAGACCTATTGTCAGGGCAGGGGCTGATGGCTCCATGGGGTCCTGGGCCATGGGCAGGCACCTCAGGGTCCCAACACACCCTTATGGAGAGACTCCATATGGCTTTGCCTCTGGCTGACTTCAAGAAGCACTCACAGAAGCAGAGCTCTCTGCAGGAGCATTGTGTGCAGTTGGCTTGGTGGATGAAAAGGACAGAGGTGGTGAGGACTGGTTGCCCTTAGCCCCTGCTTAGGGAACACATTTTCTCATAAAATAGCTGTGAGAGCCAACAGCAAGCAGCAGTGGGACACCAGAACTCCGTGCACAGAGAGCTTTTCAGGAGTGTGTCATCCCTCCTGGCCTCACCAGGGCAGACAAGCCGTAAGAGAGAGCCGCTTGCTCTACGTGGGGAGCTGCAAACACAGCTCTGCCCGATTGTCTGGCAATTCCCACTTACGGTAAAACATTCTGCAGCCCCAGCCACTGCCAAGGGCAGAGGACATGAGCAGAGCACTCTGATGCAGCCTGGTTCTCCCCAGCATTGGCAGGTAAATCCTACAACTACAGTGCTCTCCTCTATGCACGGAGGCCAGCACTGGGGTGGCCATTTCGCCATGAGCATCGTGACTGTACCTTCCTTCCTGCCAACATCACTGGCACGTTTGCACTTTATTGTGATTGTTCTCAGCGTGACCCTCATAAAGCAGCAATTCTGGCCTTTACCTCTTGCCCAGAAGTCTCTGTTGTCTCTCCTTCCTCAAGCTAGCCAGAACCAGGCCTTCCAGGAGTGTGAAACTCTTGCTTCCTTGCATGAAGCTGACCCCAGACACAAGTTAATAACAGCAATTTCCTGTGGTCAGGAGCACCCAATTCCAATACTCTCTCCAACAGTTTCCAAGACTTTAAGCCTCTTTTGCGTCACACAAAGAGGTCAGTGACTGCAGTGCTGTGAGTTTACCCAGGAATGGTACATAATTAAATCTTTGACAGAGAGCTCTAAATACTGTTTTTGATTCACGGTAGGCAGCATTCCAGGACATGCCTAGGTTGACCATGATGCTATGTGACCAGAAGAGAACTGCTGGCCTCAAATGTCTTCTCCTCATGCAAGAGAAGTACCTGAAGCAGCCAAAGAACAGTCATACCATGTGCCTAAGAGCATCATGCAAACACTTCTTGTCAGGCTTGGTGCTGTGCCCACTTCCCTGGGGATCCTGTTCCAGTGCCCAATCAGCCTCTGGGTGAAGAAACTTTTTCTAATATCCAACCTAAACCTCCCCTGACACAGCTTCAGGCCATTCCCATGGGTCCTGTCACTGGGTCCACAGAGAAGAGATCAGTGCCTGCCCCTCCTCTTCCCCTCATGGGGAAGTTGTAACTGCAGTGAGGTCTTCCCTCAGTGTCCTCTTCTCCAGGCTGAACAGACCAAGTGACCTCAGCCACTCCTCATACAGCTTCCCCTCAAGGCCCTGTGTGGGGGACTTTATGTGTGTTTGCATTGATGTCAAAGTGAGGAAAATGCTGTGATGTGTTTTCTTCTACCTGCTGTCCAACAAGGTCCCCAGGAGCTGGTACTCCATCCAGCTTCATCTCTGCTCTGCTACAAGTGGAGTGCTACAGTTTTTGGATGATGTGCTGACTGTGCCTCTCCTTCTCAAAAAGAAAACAAAATTTATTTAAAATATATAGAACATGTTTGAGGCCATACTTGTTAATTTCTGGAACCAGAACTAGCCTTTTTATTTTCATTCTAGAATTTTCCTACTGTCCCAAAGTAATCAAGTCAGGAATCAGAGGATTTGGCTTCTCTGAGGACTGTGTCTGCCTCAAGTTCTACAGAAGGTATTGTGTGTATTGTAGGTACTGGTGTTGCTTCCTTTTTTCCCTTTTCTTTTTCCTTGGCTTGTCTTCACAGGGTTTTTTCCCCTGATTCCTTTCTATTTTTGCATTAGATCAACTGAACACATGACACCTAAGACTACACTCACTGTGCCCCCTGCTCCACCCCCTGCACTCAATTCTGGCCAAGATATACGGACAGAGATTTCCTCTCACCCAAGGGTAATGAGTCACAAAGTCTGGATGATTAGAAGGAAGGGTTAGGGTTTCACCTGCCTTATGGGAGATCATTTTCTCCTTCAGATATCATTCCTAATCCTACACTCACTGCAGATGCACTCTACTACAAGACCTGCAGGAGTGAGTCCTCCGTGGAGACTGAAGAGCTATTCGTGTCTTTATGGAAGGTGTTTATGCACCACATTTATCCCTAAAGGGTTAGCATTGACATTTGGCACTGAAACTTGTTTAATTTTTTTTGGTGGTGGTGGTGGTTTTTTTGTTTCAAGTTTTGATAAAGTTTAACCACTGAGATAGTCCAGGCTTCTGCTTGAAGCAACAAAAGGGCAGCCATACTGCTCAGTGAGCAGGCTCTCTGATGTTGTTGGGGGCTTTATCTATAATGCAGGATGTGTAAATGCATTTGAACCGGTTCTACTTGGGTTCAGCTGGCTGTGCAAGCACAGAGCTCAGTGAAGAACAACAGCTCACCAGCCTTCCAGGCTGTGAAGTGCTCTGGGTTGTTGCAGCATTAGTGCTGACACTGAGTTGGTCAAGATCTTGTGATCCTAGTCTTTCCACTGTTGCTCGATTTTAAATTTTTTTTTGCCTTCACTTCCCTAGGGAATACTGAGATTGTGAGATTTGGTACAAAATTATTCCCTGCAACAGTAACTGGCAACATACATCTCTGCTTATGTGGCGGTCTCTCTGCAATGCCAGGGCTGTGTTTTAAGCTTTAGGTCATCCCAGTTCACCACCTATTTATCTGTCAGGTCTGGGCCATGAAATATAGAAGCTGAAGTTATTGGTGACTGGAATTCATTATTACACCCAGATACTTAGCTGACACATACAAAAGGTTTGGTAAGTTTACGATCAATAAGAAGTTCATGTAACTACAGAGCTGAAGAAGACAACAAGCAAATGACACATTCTACTAACCACTGACCAGGGAAGAATATGCACCTCCACACATGTATTCAGTCTTCATGGGAGAGTGGTTCCTCTGAAGCCTCTGATGTTGCCTGCTACTGGAGACAGGGCTCAGTGGAGTAACTACTTTAGATGTAATGAGAGATACTCCAGTGACATCAGTGGAAATCCTTTTCATGGTGCTGAATTACAGCTTGACAGCAGCAATCTCATGACACACTCCTTCTGATTCTGCACCTGCATCCTGACAACTGTATTGCTTGGTTACATGAAAACAATATCACTGCCTAAGGGGAAGACAAAATGACAATAAATTTATTTTTATGAAATCTTTGGATTCTTTGCCATCTCCCATTTGCTTTCTGTATTTTTTTGATTCTTCTTTTTTGCAGGCTTTTACATTTATTGTGACAATCTTTTCACTGCTTGCAATTTTCCATTGCTCTGATGTGATTGCTTTCCCACTTGCAATTTCTTTCTATGTGCTGCTAGAATTTAGAAACTAGGGTCACCATTAACATTTTTCTAGGTTGCAACTGCCAGGAGTGAAACACCTCCCCATCCCAAAAGTGAGTTTAATGTAGTTATCACAGGTTTGAAGGGATGCTGCTTATTTTAGTTTTGCTGACAAAAAAGGGGAAAATCTCACAAATTGGGTTCATATCATCTGTTATAAGTATGTTTGAAGACTAATTTTTAATTTTTTTTTTACTTGCCATGGTAAGACAAAACTTGGAGCCTGACCACCTGCAATTAGGACATGAAGGATGTACCATAGTGTTCTGAAGACTGGAGACACTTAAACAGTTTATATTCTGACACTGAAGACATAGGTGAGTGTAAATATTTTAGGCAGGTCACTTTTGTGTGATATACTGTAGCCTCATGTGAGCTAGTCTCAGAAGAAGCTGTATGAATCACGTTCTGGCTTCATCTGCCTTTCTTCTTTCAGTGTAGAGAAAGCACAGATTATGATCTTAGATTCAACCTTACCATTTGAATAGTTGAGGTTAAGTAAGATGAATTCTGCCCTCAGATTAACCAAATATCAGAAAAGATATCAAGCGTTCCTTTTTTTGTTCCCCCACAACATTACTAAAAATCTAGGTAGTGATCCTTGCAGAATTATTTGATAAAGTAAATGCTCATACTTAAAAGCAAAATGCTATGATTAGTCTGTGATGATAGCTTATATAGTTTAATTTGCAAATAGACTCTTATCCCATTTCTCTGACCCTTAAACCAGTTTGTCCACAGCTGGAGGATTCTGTCAGCCAAATCACAACAGGCAACTGGAGGGAAGCAGTGAGAGAACCTCTTTGCAAGGATTTTTTTTTTTTTCTTTTTTTTTTTTTTTCTGTGCAGAGATGTCAGCTAGCTGGTTGGTAGTTTTTATTCCTCTTTATTCCATGTGAAACCTTGCTTTAATGCCTCTGCAGTACCAGAGATGTGTAAGGGTCAAGCCACAGAACTTGTACAGCCAGGTCCCTCAGCCATTGAGAGTGCCTCATGTGGGCTTAAAGTATGTCAGGACTAAGGGAGGGTCAGAATAAGTAGAATGAGAAAGTACAAAATCATAGGTCTTTGCACCATACTGAACTGTCATTTTCATGCTTGTCATAGAATCACCCTCAATACTCATAGGTTAGGAAGAGTCCAGAGAGGAAAGAGTTAACATCCTCTCAATGCTGTGTCCATGATGGCTTGTTTTCTTTTTGTCTAACTGCTAAGCAAAATGCAAGTTGCATAAATAGAAACACTGAATATAGACTGCAGGAGATTATTTTAGCACCGTATGAAGACATGATGCCAGTGAATCTGTAATTTGAATATATATTTTTGTTGCAAGATCTAGTGTTCTGTTTTACACATAGGCACACACACATAGCAAGAGCAATGAGGCTGTCAGTTCTGGCCATCTCAATAGTGTTGCAGAGTTCTGAAGAAGATGACAAAACACTGCATTCAGTTGAGAAATCAATTTAAGCAGAATGGTTAGAGAAAATAGATTGTTATCTATAGAAAAGGGAAGTTAAGGGCAAGTGGAACTTCACTGAAGTGTGCTCTGTGTTGGAGAAAAGAGAGAAGTTCTATGCCACAAATGAAGTTGAGCTTAATCAAGTTGAGCAATTAAACTTGTTGAGCTAGTTTAATTGCAAGAAAAATAATCAATTATATCTAAATATTAAGTTTCCTGAAACTGAAATGGATACTGGCAGAATAGAAGGTACTTACATACCAATATCAAAGAAATAGTCACAATAGTTCATATATAGAATTAAGTAGCAGGGCAACAAGAAAGCCATGTGTAATATTTTAACAGGAGTTAGGCAAATCTTTGGGTGTCCAAACTGATTAGTGCTCATATTGCTGAAGAAAAGCACCTAGATGTTATCTTCTGGGCATTTTCCATTTCAAAGTTCCTTCATCCTTATTGCCTGTGGATATCTTCACATTATAATGTTTCGATCGGCAATTTTTTTGATCAATATATAAAACTGGTCATTGGTGTATATCTAATCCTAGTGCCATTCTCTAGAGCCAGGTAAATGAAAGGCAGTTTAAAAATAGTTACATGGAAGAAAATGCTTTCTTTTCCTTCTTTCATATGCACAGATAGGCTTGGAAGAGAGTGTTGATGACTTTTACTTTCCTTTGGGAAATAGGGGGAGATTTTCCAACTGGCTTGGCCAGAGTTTGCTGGAGCACAGCCCTGCCATGAACTCCTAGTTCTCTGCAGCTTGCTCACTTCCCCAACTCTTATGTACCTTCCAATTTAATGAGATTATTTTCCCTTGGTGTTTTGCAGGTTTTTCCTGTCCCTTCTTGTTTTTCAGTGGAGTAATCATGCTTACTAATATCTTATCCAAAAGGCCAAGACTTCAGTACAGCTTTGGAAATACTGCATGATGTGGACTTTCGTTTGCCTCTTGTTTGTACCTGCCTTTAAACTATTAATAGGAAAATTCAGAAAAAAACCACCATAACTTAACACATATAATACTCTACTAAATATTTTTTTCCTGCTGAAACTAAGGATGATGTCTCAATGTCAGTGCACAGAGCAATAGGGAGACCAATTCTTTTCAAACCGTCTAGAAATTTCTTATTGTGACCTATGGAGAGCTGCCTGGTGGTCCCCACAGATTTGTCTGATCACGTGTTGCTGGCTCCTCATCTTTTCCAGCTGCTAGCTTCTAGTAAAAGCAGGGGGAAAATGGTATTCCACAGAAGTAATGAATACAGCTGCCCCAGGGGCATTATGTGAATTTGTACCAGAGAAAATGTGATCTCCACAACCCTGGAAGCAGGGGAGACAGAATTTGCAAGACAGTCCCTCTGACCTGTGATCTACCATATGGAAAAGTTGGACATTTGAGTGCACTTTTAAATCCTAGTTTGATTAACCTCTTTGTAGTCATTCTTTACCCTCATCTTCCTCTCTACAGTTGCAATATACTATTCTAAAGTACTTCTCCTCTAAATCTAGATCCCTGGAACGTACATGTAGGATAAGAACCTTAGCTCCTGAGGCTAAGGATCTTATCCCATTACCCTGCCAATGCAGGCTTTTTTGATAGTCCTACTCTTAATCTAATTACTTCTCCAGTCCAGTTTGAAATTTTCTCAGTCAATGTAGAATTCAAACAGAACTGTAGGCTGTATGAATAAGCCTAGCCTAATGGGAATTTGTTCTGACTAAAGGTCAGGTTTGGCCTCTGAAGAACTGTGTAGTAATGAGTGTTTGGTTCCCTTGAAAATTGCAATTGTATGGAAATGTCACAAGAATACATGCATCTTTATTTAAAGAACTGGGATTTTTTTTCCTCTGGGTTGTTTAAAGCCACATGATTGAGGTATTTTACAGTGCAGCTGTTACAGATGACTCTGACATAATCTCCTTTAGTATGAAAGAGAGGCATGGAAAGTAAGAGATCTTCAGGTAAGAGAAAAATCTGTCAAAACTGTGCTTAGGGCTTGTCATTTACTTTTTTCAGAAGAAGACTTTGGTCAATCCTGCCTTAGCACCCAAGCGACAGCACGGCAGGCTGGAGAGCTGAGAGGTTCAGCCTGCCTCCACACACAGGCCTCTGACGGGCTGCTGGGGCTCTGCCTCCTGATACCCCCCTCACCTCCAAGCACTGAAGCCAGGGAGAGCCCCTGTTGTACTACAGCCTCTTTCATGGTACTCACTTGGTGTCCCATACCAAATTCAAGGTCCTATTTAATGAAATTCTCTCCATATCTGTCTTCCTCTCTGGAACAAACAGTGATCCCGGTATGTCCTTAGGGTTACAAGAGATTTATTTTAGCTAAAATAAAAGAGAGACTCAAGTACCTACTACTGATAAGCAAGTAGCTTTTACTCCAAAAGAAAACATGATGTGAAAAAGTATGCTTCAGACAGAGGGTTGTGGAGGCGTACCAGTGGATGTTCACACTCAGCATGGCATTTACTGTACCCTCTTGACAATTACCACCTCCGGCGTAACCCAGGGCTGCTAAGCTGATACAGAGCTGGCTTTCCCACCACGGAGGATGCCAGTGAGGTTAAATGTACCACTGAAGGGGCTACGTCCTTCTGATGCATCACTGGAGCAGAGCTGTGGGCAGCCTCAGCCTGCTCTCAGCACTGCTCTTCCTTCTCTCCCCAGCACCATTCTGTCTCCAGAGCACAATCCCAACTTCTCACTGTTCCTGAGCAGCAGATGCTTATGCTGCCAGTCCAAATGCTTGCTAACAGCATGAGCAGGTCCTACGAAACAGTCCTAGCTGCAGTGAAGGACACGGAGGGCACCTTACTGCAGTTACAGCTTTCCCTTGTAAATGGCTGAGTAAAGAGGAACCATTTGGAAAGGAAATGAAAGCAGCAGGCGGATTGCCAGGGAGAGATGTGGGGTCAGAGAGGGAGAGGTGGTGGTGTATTATATCCTAGACAGAATGCAATTGAAACTGCTGGGAGGGAGCATGCTTCTGGCACATCGCTCTCTTCCTCCAAAGCGTGGTTGTGTGGGTGCAGCAGGAGTCAGGGAACAGCTCTGCTGATTGTGTGACTATTTGCTATTTCAGCCCACCGCAGACTCAGGGTAGAATTACCTAAACACTCAATATTCACATTTTGAAATACTCTTTTAATTCCAGAACCATAAAGACCAGAGATCTTACGGTTTTCAAAATGAAAGAGAACCATACAACAACTTGCAGACACACATAATAGCTTTTTACAAGAGGTTATAGTCAATTTTCTGACTACAGTTAATCTGTAATGAATGTAAAAAATCTCACACCAGCATGCAAGAAAGGGAGAAGGAAGAGAAAAGAAAACCTATTTACTTTTAAATGCCTGTTGACAACTAATACAAGATCAAAATTTAGGTTTTGAAAAACAGTACATTTTACCAGGCAAAATCTAATGAAGCTGATTTTTAAACAACTTAGCACAATTACATTGATTGCAAGAGCAATTTGGGTAATTACTTGTGGAAATGACCATAATTAGCCAGAAGTGAGCAAGAACCTTGCAATGTTCCCATATACAAGATTTTCATCTTTCTATGAGATGTTCAGTGCTCAGTACAATCTCTTTTCTATAAGCAAATTAAAAGGTGTGGTGCCGTATGTTCATAAATGATGTGTCATAATCTGGATATCCAAACCTCCCAAACTTTGGGACAGTTCTGAATTGTTATATGTGATGGTTGGGATTTTTTGGGAAAGATGGGTGTCCGTTGTTACAGTAGCACTGCCCAGTGACACATGCAACTGCATTTTATTATGCAAATGTGGAGGGGGAGGAATCGTGCATTTTCTATAGAAGTTCTGCCAGGCGTCTTGTCAAAAAGTTAATTTCAGTATGGTAAGAAGAACAAAGAACAATTTTAGGAAGGGTTTGATATTTTATTCATATTTAGATTAGGTCCAGAGAGATGATGAGAATGTTAATTGGTCTCCTTGAAGAGACAGATGTTCCCACCAAGCAGAAAAATCATCTCAAGCAATTGGGTCTTTTTTCTTCATTATTCCTTTTTTTTGCCTTTTAATCTCCACTATGCAAAACTAAAGGGCAGTTGAAGAAAGCCAGGACAAATGGCCAGAAAATGAGCACATGAACAGAAGAAACTTCAGCTGATGAAGGGATTTGTGAATAGCAGGGACAATAGTCAAAGCAGGTCCTATCCTTCTGAATAGAAATGAGTTTGCTAGGACCTTTCATAATTGTTTATGACCTATTATTGTTATCATCATAGATCTCTTGTGAAAGAGGAAAGTAGATGATGGAAATTTACAGAAACTTTAGAGATAAAATGGTGACGCTGTAGAAACTTTTGCTGTTAGAAAGCAACATTGAATAGTTGTAAGAATCTTCTCTGTTTAATGAAATGGTCCTGGTGATAAAGACTTTCCAGCAGAATGTTAAAAATAAGATTCTGAAATGACTATCACCATAAAACTCAACATACTGCCAGAAGAGTTGTGTTTTTGACAAAACTCACCTCAATGTTGATCAGCACAATGAACTTTCTCTGTAAATCTCCATCCAGCTGGACAAGGTTTGTAAAACAAGGACAATGAAATAGATTAGCTCTAAAGCTCAAATCAAGAGGTGGCAAACCCATGGGTGACTGTGCCAAAGCCCTGTTTTTCAGCTCTGACAGGCTATCTCCTAGATTGATAGCAGTTTTCCAACAGTCAGTGTTATTTCAGTTGGCTATAGTAGTCTTGTTTCCTCGTGGTGTTCCATCTCTGTTAATGTTTATATCTGTCTTTGGACAATTTTTTTCCACTGAGCTCTCCTGCTTCATTAGCACTGCTGCTAAACATGACGCAGGAGCCTAACCTTTTGCAGACTGTTGACTTTGCTAGGACCTGATCCCCAGCTCTGTCCCACCATGTCTGACTTGTCCTAGTCCTGGTAATGTGAGGAAGAAGAGTAGCTATGTCATAACCTGATGTGAAATACACCCATCTGTTATGATACCAGAGGGCAAACCAACCCTACATGAGTAGGGTGAGTAGCAACACTACCTGCTTTTGTCATCTTGAGGTAAAGAAATTATGGACAAAGGAGGGGACCAGGCAGAGGATTTGCTGCCCTCCCTGCTCACTTCTGAGTTGGTGCAGAAAGGCATCAGTTGAAGCAGAGCAGTTTGCAGGGGCTGAGGAGGGCATCTCTGGTTAGCCAGCCCTAAGCAGTGGGGGAGCAGTGGCTATCTGGCCAAACAGGCCTCCACCAAGAGACGAGCTCTTGTTCATCTGGGGCTGTGGAATGACTGCTTGTCTTTGGGGAGCTTTTTCTGCTCTTCAACTCTCCTGCCCAATAAATTCCTGTTTGATTTTCCTTTGAAGATAGGACATGCTGGGCATTTGGGTAGGAAGAGGATGGTTTCCCTCAGAGGCTGGCTGGAGGCTTGAGCTGATGTTTCCTTGATCAGTCTGGAGACTGAGCCTGGCAGATGGGTAGCATGATGGTAGTCTCTGAGATGGAAACATTTCTGGAAGAATTACGTGTAGCAGAAGACTGAGTCTGACGGCATTACAAGCTCAAGCCAGTAATGTATCCTTGTCCTGTCCCGTCCTCTCCTTTCCTATCCTACCCTGCTTCTTATGCTGTAGCTAACTGCATAGTTTCTGAAGAGGCAGAAAATGCAGCACTGTTGCTTGTGAGGAAGCAGTAAATTCCCTTGTGAATGTCTTGGGCTGTGATGATCCACAGACCAGCATAAATTTGGGCTTAATTTGGTTCTGGCTTTTGCTGTCAGAGGAATGAGTTCAACTAAATTTTTCCACCTCGGTAGGACATGAAACCAGATGAGAATTGTCTGTCTATGAATACTACTTAAATGTGTAGTAAGCTGGAATATAATACTCCCATCTAAGTTTTTTAAAAATGCTAATTTAAAAGACAATGCTTAGTTTGTAATTTCGGGGAGTGGATCAGATCTTCACCTGGCCCATGACTGCATGACTCCCATCAAGGAGCTATTATGGTACATACCAACAAAGGGGCTGGCTTCAGGGCTGTGATTACTTTGGGCCCATATTATCTATTCTTACTTTGCAAATGAAATGAGTCTGCTTGGAAAGTAAACATCCATCATGCTCCATGAAAGACTTGGGAAACAACGATTCCTATCTGAAGTGAGCTCCCACGTAGCTCAGTTTCATATGTAGCTGTCAATAGCTCTTTTATGGGCTGCTTGGGATACATCAGATGGATATCAGATATAATTATCCTCTTTTGTTAAAGTGCCACTGAGTCTGGCACAGCTCTTTAAAACTGAGCCCCTGCCCAGTCTACAGCGATCATTTTCTTCACTTGCGTTAGCAAACTTTCATGACCTGGAGAGGTTCAACTGCAGTTAGCAGCACTAGTGTAAAATTAATTACTTTTGTATATTCCTGTGCTGTAAGCACTGGGTGCAGCTACTGTGCTGTAATATTAGATTAAACTGAGTACATTATTAGCTTTATCAATGATTCATTGCAATCTTAATGCCAACCAAAAGGACACAGAGTACCCATTTACCACTGTGCCTCTAGCAAACACTGCAACACATACAGGCGCTTTTTTTGGAAGAGCCTTTATCAAGGAATATAAAGTAGCAGAAATTTCCTAGGTTCCATACATGTGTTTCAAGTATATTATGTCAGAAATAGGAAAAGAACCCCCTGCTTTTAACTTCAGACTTTAGGCAAAGTGCTCAAGATGAGACTCTGAGCCATGTGTTCCAGGCAGCCAGGATTAATACAAAATCTGTGTGACAGCAGACAACTGTAGAGTAAGAGCTAGACCATTTATAACACTGAAGGACAATTTTGCTCATGTCAGTCTGTGCGAAGGCTGGAGCCACTGAATGCAACTGTGAAATAAGCTTGAATGAAAAAAAGAGACTCACAAAGACTCTCAGAGGCATGTGGCATGTGAATGATTGCCTCCTCTCAGCCATCCCTTCTTGTCTTTCCCCATGTTTTGGAAGGTGTTGTCTCCTTAATTCATTGGTCCATTCGTTTCCTCCACTGAAAAGACATTCCTCTTACACTCATCCCTTTATAGCAGACCCTGAAGGAAGGGTGGGCACTTGGAGTGCTATTAGTATCTAGAAAAATGCTAACTAATAACAGAATAAGGAAAACAAGGAATTTTTTTTTCTCTTGCTTTACATTTTGGGCCAGGATGCAAAGGGTCATTCCAAAGAACAGACTTTAGCTGGTACAGATGTAATACACAATGTCAAGGCTTCCCAGTCTTTTTGAAAGCTGAGTAACTGACCTGTGATATGCACACTTGTCAACAGCTGTATATTCACCACCATGGGCTTGAATCAAATCCTACTACACTCAGTTTGCCGCTGGTGTAACCACTGATTTCAGTTAAATTAGTCTTTATTTACACTGGTGAGAATGAAGAAAGGCAGGTTTGCTAAGTGCAGCAGATCACAGAAACCAGTCTTTTTCTTCAAGGGAGGCATTAGTCATCACTGCAGGCACTTTGATTTGTTAGTCTGTACACAGCACAAGCAGGCTTTCAAGAAGGCAAAAGAGTATTTGCGTGGATTTCATGGGATGTTCAGCACTTTTGTAAGAAATGTGTTGGTTTTGGTAAGGTTGGTTAAAATAGGCAATTTCATGCTTCAGAAATGAATCAATGGAACTCCAGAAACAAACCCTACTAAGGGTTAGAAGCCAGGGTTGCTGTGTGTGAGACTGACAGGTATTTCCTTTACCTGTGTCCCAAGAACAGCCCACAGATGTTTACAGGGCATCTCTATTAGTACCTGAAGGATGGGAGCAGTGCCATGTGTCTCAATACTCGTGTATGATTACTATTACTCACTGGTAGGTATTTGAATGTCCCTCATAGAGCTCAAAGTCCTTCCAAGAAAATAAATAGTTATTAATGATAACAATTAGATTACTGGAGCCTTTGGAGCCCTGCTGGGATTCTCTGACCCAGGACCAGGAGACTCAGTAAACCATGAGTAAGAAAATTAAACTCCCAGTGATTAGGTTTCATTTTGCTGGAGATAAATCTGTATTTCTACTGGAAAACATTTAGGGTTTAATGACTCAAAAATAACTGAAAACTACTGAGTACCCCTTTTGCCATTTGCAGATAGATGACAGTAAATGACATTATATAACTGAAAAATCTAAATCATCAGATTCATATATTTAGCATTTGAGTGTCTCCAAAGATGGGGACCCTACAACCTCCCTGATCAACCTGCACCAGTGCTCAGTCACCCTCACAGTGAAAAAGTGTTTTCTTATGTTAAAACTCATACATTAAATCTCAATTTTCATGTGTTGCACATAAAAATAATTTTGGAAAGTAAAAATACCAGGTTTTGCTCTCTCTCCTTCAAAGTGAGTAAGCAAAATGGGCAATGTCTACAAAACACAAGTAAATAGAAGAAATTGAAAAATAATTTCCCATGAGAATGCTTCTTCTTTCAGCCAAATCTAATTAGAAAGGTAATTTCCTAGAAGCTTTCAAAAATTTTCCCATTCCTTTCACAAATATTTTTGCAGTATCACTGCATGTTATGCATGGAGCATGTCCCTGAAGAAATCTGGAAGGCCTTGTCGTTGATATGCCTCCCACAGCTTGCTGATGCTATGACACCAGCAGGAAAACCAGCCATTGTATGTTATCGAGGCTGCAAGGCAGCTGGGAAAGGCAGTGCTCTCTTACATACTCAAGACATACATATATATGTGTGCACATATATATGTATATGCATATATAGTTCTGCACATACTCTATGCATATACATATATTAAAAATGCTGAGTATTTAAATCAGTACATATGCAGCATAAATATAGAGATGCACTTTTGTCTACGTGTGTGCACATATATATACACACAACCACGCATGTTTAAGCTTTATTTCTCCTTTATTCCCTTCCTCCTGTACTAGTCTCCTTAGACTGTAAGCTTTGTGGATCAGATGCTATGCCTGTACTGGTGAATCTTGTCTTGAGGGGGAAATGAGGGTAATCCTGTAATGTAAATCACAGAATCACACAAAAATATTAATTTATAACTCAAAATCTGTGTTCAAAGAACATTAAGGCTACGAAGTCAAGCAGACAGAGATTGGAAAGACCAGGATCAGGGAGTCCTTTGCCACTTTCATTCAGTCCCTTTGCATAGTGCTAATTACCTGATCATATATTCTGGTTTTGGCTTTTTCATCACCTCATTCAGTGTTTGAAATGTGCGGTTCTAACCTATTGAGCAGTGAGGCAAAATTGGTTTTCCCCTGACGGTTCCATAGGTGAATTTACATCCTAGTTGCTGCATGCTGTTCAAACACTGCTACTGGAAAGAAATGGTTGTTTCCACTCTTCTGTAGGGTGATGTCCGTAGTTAATGGCAAACTGAGCTAGACTAAGGCAAGGTAGTTTTGATTTGGCAAAACTGAGATAGATTAAAGTGAAAAATTAAAAAATTTGGGGGACACAATTTGAGATGTACCTATTTTTTCACAGTATCCATCACCAAATAATACTTATAGTTTCAAAGCTTAGCTCCTGAAGCTGAGTTTGATGTTCAGCAGTTCTGAAAAAGGAGCCCAGAGTGCACCAAGACACCTTTAACTGCAGATCACAGCCCAAGCCACTGAGCCATCTGAATCCAGATATGAACCTCTGTGGTAATGTTCAAGATACCCAAGAAGTAGAAGAGAGCTCTCCAAGATGTGGTGTGGGTCCCCATATATTCTGTGGTGAGAAACACTGATTCTGTGCTGCTTCAGGTCAGCACACATCAACAGGATCCACAAATGGAGTTTTGGAATGAATTAAATATGAAAATGAATAATGCACCTTGTGCACCACTCACAAAGAGACCTAGTTTGAGACCACATTTAATTCATACTCCTCTTAAATATTACATTGTCATTGCACTACAGAATGATAAAAATAAAACCTCCTAGGCTATATTCTGAGACAAGCAGCGGAGGTTTTGGTAGCCAGGCAGGGAGAATTAGGAGCACCGGCCTTTAGGAAGGTAGCAGGAGCACTGAGAGCTACAGAACAGGTGAGCTGTCTGGATATTTCATGAAAATCTTCCCCTTTGACACCATTCCTTACCATCATTAAGTTTCAAAGTCAATCTTGGGTGTATTTCTTTGGGGCTGCCATTTCCCATAAAGATTCTCCAGCTTTTCACAGCCTCTGACACACTCACATCTGTTTGCACTCACTTTGGGCTTGGAAACATTTCTCAAGAGAAGGAGCAAGTCAGGTGAATTTTTCTCAAAGAAGAGGTAGATTTCTTGAGCACAATTTTTTGGTATTGCAGGAAAAGTATGGTTTGTAAGAAATTTGTCTCCTTTCAAGCCTTTGGGCTGATTATTTTTCCATGGGCTATGTGGCTCTAGTGTCTGCTCTGTGCATGGTGTTCCCAGTTCATCTGGCACAGCCAGACTTTGTGCATGCCTCCAAGAGCCTCTGCATTTCTTGTGACCTTTGACTTCATGTCCATGCACAGAGCAGTCCCCAAGCTGCTGCGTGCTGCCTCAGCTCCAGCCTTGAAGGACTACCTGAGGTGCAGGGCCAGCTGAAGAAAAACACCAAGGCTGTTTTTGGGAACTGCCCACAACCACCCCATAAGTTTTCCTGCTTGTAATTCACAGAAGAGATGTAAGCTGTATCTGGATGATATCCCATGCCTGCACCTTTCTGGTACCTTTCAGTCCCATTTGACAATGCAAGCAAGGAGAGGGAGACGTAGGTATCAGTGTCACAGGGCTTGCTCTCTTTTTGCCTTGTTTGGATCACCTGTGGGCCATGGAGCTGGTGCTGCAGCCAAGTGCTCACCAGGGATGGGGAAGGCAGAAGTCTGAAAGTGCAGAAGATTTCTGGGGAAGGAGTGTGCAGGTGACCATGTGAGTGACCAGGGATGTGAAGGACTGAAAGGCTCGGATGTGTGGCAGAGAGGAGATGAGGGAGGACGGAGTCCATGGCATGGGGCAGGCTGTGAAAGATGTGAAGCGGGGGGTCCACTCTAGGAAAATGGCAACTGAGGAGTTTTGGAAGGGGCCAAGGGGCAGACCAAGACCAACAGATGTAGCTGCAGGAGCAATAAAGTGTATGGCCTTCTTCCCTCGTATAGCTCAATGCTTAAGGCCGGGGAACAAGACTGCCAGGCCATTCAAAGGCTTTTCAGGGACACATGATAACCTCAGGGGCTCTGACAAGCAGATGCACCATGAGAAACCAGCTCACACACACAGGCAGGGGGGCTGGACAGCCTGGCCACCATGGGGTATGCAGGGTCATGGGGCTGGGGTGCAAGGGGAAGGTGAGAATATCCCCTCTTGTCCTGGCTGAAAATTCATACTGTGAATTAAGGTTCAGTGTTTGTGGCAGTCAAGAGCTCAGCTTGATCATCCCAGGAGCCCCTTCTAGCCCTTTTTCTCTAGCCTGGGCATATATATTGCTGTACAATGCATCATCGGAGGGCATTTGGTTCAAACAGCAAGCACAGCATCCCTGCTGAGCCCACATATGGGACTGCCCTCTACATATGCCCTTTTGGTGCCTTTTGCTAAAGCACATGTGTGGAGGGAGGTACACAGTTATCCCATGCACATACCTTCACCTTTCTGATGCCTGTACACTGGTTCTCATGACCAGGATCTGCACTGGAGCTAGTTCTCCTGGCTATCAACAAAACTTCTGTTGGCTTTAAGAAGAGCAGGAGTGGATGGAAGAACCTGTAAAAATCTGATTTCAGGTAAAAGGGATTTATGTAACATACCACCAATTAGAAATAATTCAGCGAAATGTGAAAATTAAAATATATTCAAGAAAACAATAGGAGGGAAGCAACTGACTTGAAACTGGACTTTTCCACTATACTTTTCATTTGTCTATGGTTTAGAGAAAACAACCCCTCTTATTGGAGTTATCTGACTCCACAGCCACTGCAGTACATCACTACACATTTTTTTCTACCATGTCTGGTAAGGAACTGGAAATCTGTTACCTGGGTGTCAGGTACAAGCCAGAAGCATGACACTTAGTCACCTGCTCCTCCCATTTGTGTGTGTTAGATCAATGGTGTGGACCACTGTGAATTAATTGCTATTCCCTTTTATGTACTCTAGCTGGCTACAGCTGCTCAAGACACTTCTAAATATCCCAACAACTCCAGTATTGTTTGCTGACACTTTCTAAATTCTCTGCTTGGCATCTGGTTGTCGTGATAGCATCAAATGCCCTGTTTCACTTGGAGGCAGCCAGAGGCTTTGGGTAAGGGCCTGTGCAGGTGTTGCGGAAACAATCCAGGGCAATTTGAGTAGCATCTAAAAGCCATACTGTTTATTTTTCTGTTCACATGGGCTGCTTATCACATCCACCTGGAAAGTTCCACACATGCAGTTACCCCAAAATGGGGGTTTGTGATAGTGCAAGAAAAATGGTTATTTCATCTGATTCACTAGCGGTAAGTCACCAGTAGGTAAAGCATGTTTGGTGTAGAGTGTGAGGGCAGAAAGACGAGAGGGAGTTTTAAATGTAAAGGGAAGATTTGTTGATATGAAAGATCAATCCAAATTTCTGCTCTTGGTGGCCAGAAACCTGCTCCCTTGCCATGGCCTCAGCTCCCACCATCAGCTTAGGCTCGTCTGGAGTTTTGTTGTGTGAAAGTTACAGCTGGGTGCATTTGTTCCAGGGCTGTGTGTGTGTCAGCACTACTCAGTACACTGACAGATTACACAGAAACACCCTCTCACGGGTGCAGAGCATTTGCTTTCTCTGCTGCTTTGTCTTCAGCTTGGCCAAGGTGGGAGCTCTGGCTTGGTGGAGAGAGGTATGCTGGGGACAAGGAGGGTGCCTGTGTGGCTGGGAAGGGAAGGGCAGAGCACTCCAAGAGAGTGCCCAGGGTACAGCGTGCCTGTGGACGGCCACAGTATCCAAGGGGCCCAAGGGTGTGCCAGGCTGAGCTGCCAGGGTCTGCCTGCTCCAACTTTTCCATAATAACTGAAACACAAGGCACTAAATGAGTCTGAGATTAGGGTGAAGTGGCCTGTTTCCTGTGCCTGAAGCTTCATGTGGGGTCACTATCTCAGAAACAGCATAAGCAAGAAACCATGAGCCAGGAAAGTAAGAGCTCTTCCCTGTGCCTTGCTTTCATCTGAGGTACAGGCAAGGTCCTCTTCACCTCTACCACATCACCTCTCAGTTCTGCTGAGGTGCTTTGGGGTGGCTGAAAGGGCACTGTGACACCTGTCCCACCCTTCACCTACTCTCATTGCTAGAGCAGTGCAGTACTCTACCCAGCCTTTTCCTTCCTCCTCCACCTCAGTCTCCAGCCTTTTCTTGTGCAAATATGCGTAGGGTTGTAGTCTGAGTGGCAGGAGTTGTATGGCCATTCCTGCGTGACCTGGAGCATATATGCCACAGCAGCTGATGCAAATAAGGAATAGGGAAGTTGTCNAAGAGCTAGTTTCTTTAAGGACACACACCACCAACACCCAGACACAATTCAGCCAGATAGATGTCCAGGCTGAAAATCAGTGTACCAGGGAATCTAATGCAACACATTAATGTAGTGAAATCACAGGTATCTCTGGAAGTTATCCCAAAACCATTTGGATGTCATAAGAGGGCGATTTCCCTGAAGATGTTCCAAACCCTCCCACAGTGACTGGTGTGCTCATAGTAAAGCTTCCTGCACTCTCACCCAGATTTTACTTTTGCTGTGCAGTGTAAAACCTTTTCACTCTGCTTGGGCTCTGCTGCTTCCTTTAACATATTGTCCATTTTTACAACTGATTCAGCAGTCTCCTCCCCATGAGTTATCACATCACTGTTATCTTCCTTTTTAATTGTATCTCACATTCAATTGGCATATTTTACAACCTTATCAGTGAGATTTGTGTTCTTATTTGACCTCAGTCTGTCAGAGATTGGAGGGCAGGGAATCCTTGAAAGATCCTCAGCCTCAATGATACATAGAGAAGAGGAGAAGCATTTTTCTGTGTGACCTCTTGCTGTGCTCTGTAAAAAACAATGCCCCCAGCCTACTATTGGCTGTGTCTGTACCCAATGCCACAGGACCTTCACTGGGTTCAGCAGGCATTACCAGAACATACACAGTGCTACACAGAGTAGTACTTAATCACCTGCTTCAATGCAAGGACTCAGATGCCTGTTCTTTCCCAGCTCTCTCCCCATTTTCCTGGTAGGGCTGAGAAATGTACGCCCAGTCAGCACCTGCCACAACGTTATGAACAAGCAAGAATTCCTCTGAAGCTGCCCAGCCACTGCTCTTGTCAAGTCTCTCTGGAAAACATACAAGAGTGGTCTTAGGTTTCTAAAGGGATCCACAACAACATTAGAATTGTTTGTTTGTTTGTTTGTTTGTTTGAAATATGGCAAAATCTAGAAGACCTAAAGGTTAATGGAGACTAATCCACTACAAGACTAAAAAGACTGCCCATCCTCCTATTGACATCTCCCATACTGTGTATTCCTCAGGGCAGAGAATCCCTTTTCTGTGCTTTGTAAAGCAAAGCAGGCTCTTGTGGTGCTAGGTATCTGCTGAGGGAAAGCAGGGCTCCTGGTCTCAAAGCGTTTACCCAGGTAAGGCTTCTGCACAGCCTCCACAAAAGCTTTTCAATTCCAGAAAAATACTGAGCAAGGCCTTTAGGATTTAGCCCATGAATTGTGATTCTCATAGCACACAGGGTTCCGGAGATGATCTGAACTAAAATTGTGTCAGGGAGGTCTCTCCTGCTTACGTTCCTGGTGGGGCAATAGTCTTAATGTTTGTAGCTCTCGTACGATTGCAACTTGTTGCACAAGAAGCAATTACAGATGAAGTCTGAGCTGCCTGGCCTGTGGCTGCGTTCCTGGGACTCGTTAAGCATCTGTGGATAACTGGACGGATGGAATGTGCTAACAAACATTTTCCCCCACAGCAGGCTTGTCCTGCTGCTTGCTTACATCAGTCACATGGAGTGATTTGCCCTTACCCCTGAGTAAGGGCAAATCAGGTGAGTTAGATAAAGGTCTCAAGTGTAGGATTGTCTCCAAATGGCAAATGCTGAGGTGCATCTGCACCTCACCTCTGCACAGAAGAACTTGGGAAAGGAGGGAGGGCTGGAATATAAGGAGTTTTTCTATAGCTGTCCTGTGCAAGGCTGCCTTGCAAGGGAAGCTTGTGGAAAGCTGAAGCTATGTCTCCTTATATTTTCCCAAATCACCATGAAACACTAGAGAAGATGCAAGACCAGTTAAAATTGT
Source organism: Pachycephala philippinensis (assembly GCA_013397055.1). Taxonomy (NCBI): domain Eukaryota; kingdom Metazoa; phylum Chordata; class Aves; order Passeriformes; genus Pachycephala; species Pachycephala philippinensis. Next base: position 106,321 of record VWZT01007450.1, on the reverse strand, counting down.
CCAGGTGCCCTGGAAGGGTAAAGCAGAATGAACCGGCTGCAATGTGGTGTAGCCTACAAACCTAACCCATGCACATGAGCTTGTCCTTGGTCTGGGGCTGCTGTACCCTCTTTTCTCATACCCACTGGCAGTTTTCCACATGTCTGTGAGGGTTATACAAATCTCACACAAGGTGTTTGTACCAAGTAGGCACTACTAGGCTGTCCTGCTAGAGGTTGCCATTAATTTTTTTCCCTCCCTCTGATGACACATTTTCTAAACCACAAAGCTGCTTTGATCTGGACAATATTAAGAGTTCTGCTGTGCTGTGGGTTTTCCCTGTAAACCTCTTGGCAATTGTGCACACTGGCAGCTATGCCTCCCCAGGGGGCCACTGCTCAGAGGCCCTCCAAATGGGCCATGCCCTTTCGTACAGCTCTGGACTTTTTTTCTTCCTGTGACCTTCATACACAGAGGTTTTGCTTGTCATTGAGCCTTGGCTGCCTTGGGTGGCTGCAGCTGGTAACATGCTTGAGTTTAAACCCTTCATGTATCCAGGAACTTGACCAGATGTGAGCCTTGTGCTGCTGACTTTTTCCTCACGTTCCTCCTCTGCAGCCAGCCCAGCACACAGAGATTTTGCAATCTTGTGCTACTGTTTTACGACCCACGTGGACCAATTGTGAAAAATTGGCTCTGACCTGGAGTTCAGGGCAGGAAAAAGGCTAATTTCATCTTATACGTGTGATGATCCAGCATGGTGCTACAGTGTGCATCAGAGAAGTCATACTTGGAGGTCTGCTTATTCAAATGGAGTGTTTGGTTTCAGCTGACCTGGGTATAGTCATGTTAATGCCTGGAGGGCTGGACTGGGGTTGGATTCCAGTTTTTAGAGCAGATGGCATATGGGAGGTTGTGTGCTAGCTTCCTGCCTGCTTCTGCCTGCAGCTGGATGTGGCCCTGGAATACACTCCTGTTAATAACAATGAGGCAGCAGTAGAGCCAAACCATTCTGCCTGGCAGCCTGGCTGGAAGGCTGTCCCTTCTGTCCAGCAAGGACTTTGGAGCATTTATGTAAAGACAGAAGAAGTAATCTGTTCCAGGGTGCCTATGAGATAGCATGAAGGAGTCAAAACGGTTTTCAGGTATGGAAAACAGAGTTTTTCATGGTTTTGTTCTACACCTCACTGAAAAGGAGGCAAAGTTTTCAGCTGCCAGCAGCTGTCGAGTGCTCTGCAGAAGTGTAATTGGTGGTGTCCATCCATTTCCCCACAGGCAGTCATCCATATAAAAGCTGTCACCAGTCACCTCCACAACTGAGCTACATGACAGCAGTCCTGGGATTCCTGATGGCAGGAGACTGCCTGATCACCACAGGGTGTGGCGTGCCATCTCTTTTAAGGGAGTGTCAAGGCCCTTTGTGCCTTGTTAGACACCTCTGAGCCAGGAAGCAGCTCCTTGCCTGGGTCAGTGGCCAAGAAACCTGCCTGACCCCTTATCTTTAGCACAGGCCATCAAGTGTCAATCAAAGGACACTGCTAACAAGGACTTCAGCTCACTCTCTGAAGCGTGCTGGTGCTTCATGCATTGATAATTCTCTCCACTCATGCCTCTCCTCACTTCAACTGCTCTTTGCTGCAGCTCTAGATAGAGGCAAAGTGAGCAAGTTTTCTTTCTTTCTCCCATCCACAGAGTGTCTGCTCACACTCCAAAACATGCTTCCTCTTCATGGAGTCTCTGCTCACACTCCAAAATATGCTTCTTCTTCCCATTTATCTGATTTCTAAGGAGTTCCAGTTTCTCTGAGCTCAGTTGCTTTCCTACCTCCTCTGCCCCTGCCTTTCTGGGCCATGCTCAGCCACAAGTGTGAGCTATGCAAAATGCTTGTCTCCCATCAGGTGTAACAGATATTCCCATCATTTCTGTTCAACTCCACTGCCAGTAATAAGGGTGTAAATAATGCATGAACTGATGCTAGATGGGGATCAAATATGCACAGCTGTGAGTTATTATGTGGTACCCTGCTTTAAGGTTGGTGAAAAGAACCACTTTACATCTACTTACAATTTTTGTATTCTCTTCCCGGGAACTTTCATCTGAATGTGCTCACAAGATAACATCTTAAGTAGTCACAGTCCTTGTTTCAGTTTCTGTTTTGCTTGACTTTGTTGGTTAAACACCTGAGCTTCCCAGACCAGGGTCATAGCAAAGCCCATGGGAAGTGGACATTTTTGATGGTAGGAGGGCAAGCAGAAAGGTAAAAGGGGAGGATTGTTTTCATCTCCTTGACTCCCCTCACTTAGAGTAGCTCTAAATAATACGGCCTAAATCATCCCCATCTTGAGGCTTATGGACACTTTCCACCTTTTACTGTAGAATAGAGAAAGTTCACCTGAGGCAGGATGTGAGCCTAGGAAACGAAGCAGCCATTCCAGAACATTTTGACTGTGTCTTATTTTCAAGTTTTCGTATTATGTGAAATGACAGCAAATCAGGCACAACACAAGGCAAATTGTCTCTGAAGCTATCAAAATTGTCACTTTTGGACAGTTTTGTGTTCAGCTATTACAAGTATGCTTTTCTAAATCTTTTCCTGTCTTTGTTGATGTTGCTGCTTGCTCACTGAGACACATCAAAAGGCTTGCCAAGTTCCTTTTTTCTCCTGCTCAAAAGGCACCTGTGCCTCTCACTGCCTCATACTGATCTGTTTCTAGCACACTTGACACACAAAGGTCAAACACTTTTTCTGATGCTTCTGAGCTTGTGCATTGTGAACCAGCTGATGCCTGCAAGTGTTCTTTTCACGGCCCTGGGAGGACAGGCAAGGCAGCACCCAGAACACAGTGGGCTCAGGTTGGGAAGACTTTGCTTTGCAAATCATCTCACCAGGGATGACTCAACCCTAAGGCAGGCACATGCTTAAATGGAGGGGGACTATCATGAAATTTCCATCCTTCCCAGGCTGGAAACGGCAGGCAGACAGAGTAGATGTCAGTGGAGATGCCAAGTGTCCAGGCTGTTTAAGGATATAAACAAGGTATTTTAGGAACAGAGGAGGGTGAAAGGCCCATCCTTCTGGCTGGTCCTCATTCTCCCCAGAATTGGGATGCCATATGGGGGACAAAGCAGGGAGCTTTGCCTCAGTGCACTGCTTCTCATGTGGGAGCAGAGGGCAAGCCTGGGGCTGCCCATCGGGCAGGAAACCAGGCCTTGAACAACGGTGTGAAGCTTGGGCACAGCACCTGTGTCATTCATGGCCCATCACAGTGTACCTGGCCTTGGTGAAGGCATCATGTGCAACAATGTGGGGAAAGACTATTACAATACACAGAATTAAGCTGAGGCTGTTCAGCACTTACTTGAGTTTTTTAGGTTATGTCACTTTGCAGTTTCTAACAAGCTTCATCTCATCTTCTTGTATATGGAACTTTGGTCCTCCACTAAATCATTGCTTTGTTCGTAGTGGTAGACGTAGGGTGTTATCTCTCAAGAACTGTAAATGCAGTGTCTTCCATTAAGTTATCATTCCTTTTTGGTGAGTCATTTTTGGTGAAGATGTTGGTGCTCATCGTTGTGCTGCTCTTTGCTGGAGTATTGAGTGCAGACTAACACAGGCATCAACTCAGGACCCAGGAAGGACAGTCTGCTCAATGGAGGGCAGAGGGGACAGCCCAGCCACGCTTCTCTGCCCCAAACATGGGCACCACCACTTGCCAAGGTGAGGACAGGGGTAGGCAGAGGGGACCTGTGTGTCTCTTGCGATGAGTCTGCAAAGGAATCTACATTTTCTTTGGCTTTGTGAGGGAGAGAGGCTTCTGGCCTGAACATCTGCATCCAGGCTGCCTCTCAACACTTCAGAGGGTACTGTCTGGGGAAAAAAAATAAAAATCCAGACCAATAAAAGAAAAACAGTTGGAAAGATTATGACTTGTCAGTGTCCAAAGCCCAGGCAGGAGCAGAGCACACCAGCAAGCAGAACTCTGATAGTCACTCAAGGAGGCAAAATCCCTTAAGGAGATACCCCTGTGGCTCAGCTGAGCGTGTGAGAGCAAGAGAGAGATTTCAGAAAGAAATCCATAAGAACTACAAGATGTACTGCTGGCCATTTTTTGGCTGATTTTCCTCTGTGTCCCTTAGGAGATACCTTGTTATGACATCTCAGCAGAAGAGGCATTACCTGGATGCTATTTATCTGTGGTCATTAAAAATCCCTTTTTAACTTTGTTAAGAAAAACAATTGTCTGTCCAGCACCTTGCAGTTGTGCTTCACTTAGTGGCATGCTTCTTTTGGCTGAAGGATTTTTAGAGGTGTTCAAAATTGTTATACATCCAGCACTCACACAGATTTCCTGGATGATGTGCACCAGAATATTACATTGGGAATATTTGGAAATCCTGGCCAGGATCCTTTCTAGTTTCCTCTGCTCTGCAGTGCTGCAGTAAGCATTCCCAGCTGCACCCCTGGATGTGGTCACACACATCCCTCTCCTGTTTGCTGACATATGGAATGGATGGCTAACAGCTTTATTGACATTTCTTTAAAGGGTGCAACTGTCATAACAAAAAGATACCCAGGCATCCAATTTAGCTACAAATTTACCTCTGTCATACTGACCCTAGACCTGCAATTCTGAAATGTACTGCCATAACCAATACCAGATTTTTGCAGTATGGATATTAACAACTTCACATATTCCCACACACTTGTCATCTGTTTTGGATCTTCCTTTCCTGGTATAGCACATTTTGAGTATGAAGCGATACAGCCAATCAGTAATAAAGCACTTGGATGGCTTCTGTATCAGTGATCAAGCAAACAGTGTCAAAATTGGGGAATAAGGAGGGGAGCTGAAAGAGAGGAGGCTTTAAATTTCATTTAATGATGTCTACTAATACATTATCAGAAGATGAAGCAACACCATCTACATCTGGATGAGAAAAGAAAATAGTTGTCGTTCCATTTTCACATCCAAAAGCTTCTGAAGTGACAAATGGTGTTTATCCTATCTGGAAAAAATGTTATTCTTAATTGTAATACTGTCACTGCTGCCAGCTCTCACAGATTCAGTGTGTGGTTCATGACAAATGGTGTCTTTTCAAGCCCTGGTTTGATTATATAGGAATCTCAACAATGCTTTTCTTTTAAGCTTGAAAGTATCTCTTAGAGCAGAACCTGAATACTGAAGACTGAAAGACAGAGAATTCACTATATATTGATGTTTTAAAATCTCATCATTTTTAAGGAAGTGTGATCATTTCTTCTTGTTTTTCGGTTTTCAAAGTTAGTAATACCACACTCTGGAAAAGGAAGGCATGATGTACACAGGTAGACAGACACACATTTGTTGCCACAGTGTCTCTCTGCAGAGAATCACATTTATCTATGCAAGCCTTGTATTTTTATACCCGTATCAAATACTTACATATATAGAAGGTGGAGGAATATGTAATTATACTTCAGTTTGTTCACCTGATTACATTTCCTACACTCATCTGGGAAAATACATGCCATAATACCCTGAAGATTATCCATACCGTAAGATCACAAGGAGAAAATTTCTGTGAGAAATCTAATAATGTAATTTAAAAAAAACCCAAACAAACCAAACCTGAAAAACACCAGTTCATACGTCATTAGACACTAGATTTTTCACATTAAGAAACAGCAAAACTAGAAATGAAGAAAACTTTCATGAGATAATTTTCTGCAGTTGAAGATTGGTGGGAATATGCAGGTAAATCCAATGCTTAGCTGAAGGCAATTGGTGCACATATTTTAACATATATATTTTTATTGGACATCAAAGAGCATTAAAAAGGGGAACTGCCCATGTCATAGTTTCCTGAAAGTGCTGGGCACTCATGCCCGTGCAGAGCAGCAGTACTTCTTAGCTACTGAGCCATCCCTTACTGTGACTGTGCAGCACTTTTCAGAAACAAGGGGACAATGCATGAGCAGGAACGAATCTTTCTGTCCCCCAGACAGCAAGAGCCAGCTTTGCTTTGTCACAGTCAGCTTGAGGGAATGCTGTAGTACAATGCAGTAATGTCTGACAGTAGGATTTTGACTTGAAATAGATGTTGGTCCAGTCTGAATAAACATTTTAATGCTTAGCCACAGAAAGATGTTGTCAAGAGGATGGTTTCACACACTGGAATTAGAATATTTCTTGTAAATATTAGCACAACTTAGTTCCTTTGAACGTGGAGGTGCCTCGCCACAGAGGGACACAGAGTTTATGGTCATGCTGACACTCTTCCTCTGGCAAACAGGACATCAAAAGCAATAAACACGGGAAGATGAAGCCAGGCAGAGGGGAGGTGGGCTATGGGAGCAGCTGGGGGTACTGTGGCTCCAGGCTGGGGCTGGGAAGGTCACTGTTGAGATGGTGCTAATTTCCATCTATATAGAGCTTTGAGATCCTTGCTTGGACCGTGCTGTGGAAGCATGACACCTTGTAGATAACAGTGCCCTGAGTGGGAAATTCGGCAGCAGCCTGGCCAGAGGAAGCCTTTGGAGTCACTGAAGGAGTCCCTCAAACATGCTGCCCGGTGCTCAGCAGCAGGGAGTGTGTGAGTGAGCACTCAGTGGCTCAGCCCCTCTGCGCTGGCAGACTGCCACGGCAGGTATTCATTTGGGCCTTCCCAAATTTTCTGGGGTTAAAAGGACCCAAATTTTCAAGATGACAGATTATTTAAAGTGAGTCATTTCACCTAGCTAAATCCAACAGAAGGACATTTGGGAACAGTGTCACCAGCATGCTGAAGGGACAGCTGTCTCCACCAGAGAGGAACAGCAGGAACTGTTATTTGGTTTGAGAACAGCAGGGTACCACACACACCCTTCTAGAAACAACCATGGGATATGCAGAGGACAGGGCAACTAGTTTCCTTCAAGGATTTCAAGCAAAGGCTTGGTGGTGACTGTATTTAGCACACAGATATTTACTGTGAAGTAGACAAAACAGTTACAAAGGCTGTGGGGCTGCTGTCAAAATGTGAAGGTGCTGAGACACTCCTTTGTGGGATTCAGACCAACACCCTTTGTGGCACTGCCAATCCCCAGTCCACACAAGGAAAAAGTAGAAAAAAATCCATGCATCCACCTATCAAGTCAACGGGCTCTTGCTAGTTCCCTTTCCTGCCAGCACTGGCAGCTGTGGGAGGTGTAGCAGGGTGAATGCCACAAATGGTCAGACAGGGTGTGGAAGGAAGGCTGTGCATGGTGGCAACGTGAGGGCAAGGAATGGCCCTATTGTGTGAGGCACTGTGCTCCCAGCCTCTGCCCAAAATGAGTAGATCCTTTTCTTTACACTTTTGGAATATCACAGTGGAAGAAGCTGAGGCAATGGTCCTGTAATGTCTCTGGGTAGGTTTTTGTCCCTGCTCAGCCCTGGGCTGTTGTTCTGGAGTGATGCCTTCCAACTTACATAGATCTGCAGCAGGTGAAAAACAGCTGGATTGAAGGACAGAATGTGTGTAAGAACTTGGGCTATACCTCTTGTTTACAGCAGAACCCATCCTTATCTAGAGCAATTCATAGAAAATAGTAGATTCCCTTTGGATTTACACCAGAGTAGGAAAGCAGAAACTCCTGAGAAGTCCATGTTCCCAGAAGAGCTATGTACTTTAGTACAAAACACACCCACCCCTTTCTCTGACCTCTTCTTTTAGGATGACTCATGCAGATTTCTGCTTGCTGTTGCCTTCCACCACTCCAGTGAGTCTGCTGTGATTCAGCCATTCTCATTTTGAACTCCTTCAGAGCATTTAGTCAATCCCAGCTTACCGAGATCTGAAACTAATGAAAACAACATGATACAATATCCAGAGATGTCTGGTACACTTGATGCTCAGCCGCCTTTCTCTGCTGAATTGTCACGCAGCTTCTCTGCAGGAACACAATCAACTCTAACACTCTTGCCCAGGCATGGGGATATTTGCCACCATCTCCATTGAATAGTTCACATTCCAACCAAGTATTTTTTACCACATGTTATGAAGAAAATATGACATTACACACACTTGAAATAGCTGGGAATAATATTTTACAAGGCCAGATGGTATAGGGCTGTCACTGTGGGCCTCAAGAGTCATGTCTTTCCTCCAAGAAGAGGATGTCCTATCTGAACCAGAAAGATGCAAAATTAGGAAGGGTCCATCTCCAAAGATGTTCAGCATGTGGAGCAGATGAGTCAGAAACTTCTCTATTTAGACCTGGAAGGCTGAGAGGGGGTCACGTCTATGAGCTCAAGTACATGTTTGAGTGGGAAAATAGATATAAAGGGGATCTTGAAAAAAACAGCTGATAGAGAGAACCAGAGAAATGTGTTTAGAGATCAGCCTGGCTTTTTGCAGTAAACAATATAAATAGATACTTGACCAGGACAACAAATTGCTTTAAGTGGGAAAAGATGAAGGAAAAGAAAAAACACAGCCTTGTTGATTAGAAAGTTCCATTACATTTAGCAAAGGCCTGAAGGAACTATGGGATGAGGAAAGACTTGTTTTGGGGAAGGTTGCCAATTGAGCTGTGATGTTATTGTAAAAAAAATCTATTTTGGTTCTTGCGCAAATCTTGGGAGGCAGTTTTTTAAAATTCCAGGGAAAAGAGAAACCAAAGCAGCAAGATCAAGTGGAATCTCTTTTCTGTCTTCTTTTGTGAGGAATAACAGCTCAAGTTACAAATGAAGATTATTTGTGTTCAGGATTCAGCATGCCACCTTTTCATTTCCAGTGCACATCTGTGAACCATCTAAGAAGTTCTACAGCAAAAACAGGAAAGATGAATGATGACATTACCCAGTGAAACAAATTAAGGCAAAAAAAATCCAAAGACAACGAAAAAATCCTGTTTGGAAGGAAACTCAAAACAGAGAGTTTTCCCCCTTTTTTCGTATACTATAAAGAGCATAAAGGGCACACATATCATTTCTTTTCCTTTGGGACACAACTGCAAACCACATAATGGAAAAAGACACTCAAAACAAGCTGGCCAGAAGAATGGAGCAAATGCGTAGCTCATATGGAAATATCTCAGCCCTGTTGCTGATCTCAGGACCTCTGCTTCTTCTCAAGTAAATGCTCCAGGAGCACTGCACACCCACAGATTGGATCAGCCATTGGCTCATGAATGACAGAGCAAAAATTTGACTTCCTGCAGAACACAGGACATTGCCTAGCCATCTGCAGAGCCTCCTGGGCACAGGGTGTGAGCAGATCAGAGGAACAATCCTGGTCCTTGTGACAAGTTGCTTTGGGGTACTACCAACACCATCAACAAAGCCTTTGGTTTCCTGCAAACAAATGCTTTTCTTTTAAGCAAGTTACTCCCTCGATTCCAGATGACCAGATTTCACACCCACCTCTATTCTGTGAAAGAAAAGTTCATTAAAAAGTCATGATCACGCCACACCCATCTCCTCTCTAATGTGAGCAATCCTGGCTTTCCAGGCTTTCCTCTTGAGGAAGCTGATCCCTTTGTCCTTTTTGGTTGCCCTTCTCTAACCCGCTGTATTCTTGCGATGCAGAGACCAGAACCACAGACACTACTCCAGGTGTGGGTGCACCACGCTGCAAGAGCCTCCCTGAGGGCATTCACCATTTTCCTGGCTTTCTGGCTGCCACGGCACACTGAGCTGAGTTTTTAAGAGAATAGTCCATGGTGACTCCAACAGCATTTTCTTGAGTGGTGGCTGCCAGTTGTGAGTTCAGAGCCATGTAAGCATGATTCAGATTATTCTACAGATTATTCTACCCAAGACATCACCTTGGTGAATGCTGAAGCTCATGTGCCATCCTTATGCCCCCTCCCTTGGCTTTGTTAAGTACTTCTAGAGTTCTTCACCTACAGCTCAGCACTTCACCAGACAAATGAGCTTGCCATTGACTGCAAACCAGACACACAGCCTTACTCCAGGCTGCTGGTGAGGATGTTGAGTAATACCAGAGTGACTTCTAGGGGTTCTGTTGCTGTTGCTTTTCCCTCCTAAAAAAAGACACAGTTGAGCCCTTACCTTTCCTTTCCATTTTCAAATCAGAAAAGGACCTTTCATTCAGTCCATGATTACTTAGTATCTTCAGAGCCTTTGTTGAGAAACTATCAAAAGCCACCTGAAAACCTAAATACAGTATGTCCAGTATCTCTACATTCTTGTTACCACCCCTATGGACTTCCAGCAGACTGGTTGCAGGGTTGTCCCTTACAGAAACCATGCTGACTGCTTCCCTTGACATCTCACTTCCCTGTGTGTATGTGGTCTTTAGGCTCTGCTGTTGCAGGAGGGATGGAAGTCAAACTCTCTGGCCTGTTGTTTCCCAAGACCCCTCTAGCCAGGGGGCTGCAGTGGCAGCTCTGCCCTCCTCCTTCTCCGGCACAGAGGCCACTTGTAATGGTAGTTTACACACCTTGGGCCACCAGTTCTGCAGCTTCACATGTGAACTCTTCTGTCAGTGCTGCCTGGTCCTACTGGTTTACTGACCTCCAGCTTATCTGTTTGGTCTATTATTTCCTGGGAATTCAATTCAGGTTGCACTAATTCCTCTGAAGAATTGCTGTCAAGAATATGCTGGGTTTGGGGCTCTCTCTCATGTCTTCACCAGAAAAGACTGGAACATTAAACCCAGTGAGCATTTATGCTGTTTTCTTGTCTTCCCCAAGTGTCCTTTTACATATTTGTCCTCAAACTAGTTGGCTTCCTGCCTTTGCTATATAAAGAACTATTTACTATCAGTCTTTGCAAGGCTCAACTCACATTATTTTTTAGCCCTTTTAATTTCTGGTATGTGGTTGACTTGCCTTATTTTATGGGCTTTCCCGTTCTCCTAATTTGGGTAAGCTTCCCATTTTTTAAACATTAACTTGCTGCTTGTGATAGCATCCTTAATGTACCTATTGAGCTGTGAAATGGCCTTTTTGGATCACATTGTTTTCTTTTCAAATTGTGTCAAAATTTTCACCTGAGATTTTAATACAGTGTTTTTTTAACAGCACCCAGGCTGCCTATTCCCTTTTGGCTTTTGGACTACTCTATTTAAGACTTGCTTCCTTTCTTTCCTTTTTTCTTTTTTTTTTTTTTTTTTAAATCTCATTTTGATAAACTTCTCTTGGAAATGAATATCCATGTGCTGAATCTGCTTGGGTTGTTCTCTCCCACAACACTGCCCTAACTGTACTGTGATTACTGACACAGAATTGCTCTCCCAGTAACATCTGAAGTAGGTTCTGTGTGCCACCCAACACCAGCTCCAGAATAACATCTTTTTGTGGGCTCTATGGCTAAGTTTGGTTTGTTTTCTTTTTTAAACAATCTTCTATTTGTGTCTGTGCATCTCATGTTGATAAAGATTCAAATGTGGATCATCCTAGAACCTGCCTTAAACATGTAGTTTTAATCTCACTTAACAGTTCACAGAATCACAAAATCAAACTTAGTTGAGGTTGGAAGATACCTCATCAGCCCACCCCTGCTCAAAGGAGGATCAGGCACAGCAGGTTGCTCAGGGCTGTGTTCAGTTGTGTTTTGGGTATCTCCAAGGATGGAGGCTTCACAACCTCTCTAGCAAACTGTTCCACTGTTAGACCATATCCACAGTGAGAGATTTTTATCTTACATTTAAATGGAATTCCCTGTATTTTGGTTTCTGGCCATTGTCTCTCGTTCTTTCTTTAAATATCTTTGAGAAACCCCCTTTGAGTAATTGCAGTGACAGAGTTCTGAGAGATCTCAGCATAGCCTGGCCAGGTTTTTAATTCATGACAGTCCTTTTCTTTGTTAGGATCCATATAAATATCCCCTCTGTTTAGTACTCATGAGACTGCATTTGGACTACTGTGTCCAGTTTGGGGCTCCTAGTAGAACATTGACAAACTGGAGAGAGTCCAGTAGAGGGTCACCAAAATAGTCGTGGTGATGCAGCACTCACTGTGGGAGCAGGGACTGAGAAAACTGGATTTGTTTAACCTGGAGAAGAGAAGGTTGAGGGAAGGTTTTTATGCTGCACACATCTTCCTTATGGGGAGTTACAGGAAAGACTGAGTCACATGCTTCTTGGATGTGCATAGCAAAAGGAGAGAAATTCCAGCTGTACATATGGAAAAAAATTTCATGGGAGTACTTAACCAGGGCAACAGGTTGCTTGGAAAGGTGGTGGGATCTCCATACTTAGAGACACTCAACACCTGGCTGAACTAGGCCCTGAGGAACATGAAGTAACTTAGAAATTACTTATGCTTTGAGCAGTAATTCTTCCTCCACCCTTGCTTTTGGCATACCTTTTCCTTAAAGCTCACCTATAACTTATGGCAAGATAATTGCCTTCTCTGGGCATAAGCATTCGTGAGTGCCAGGCTTCATTCCCAGTCAGAGCAGAGAGCACGGTGAATGACGCAGCTCTCTGGTAACAGAACACGTTTGGCATCTCCCACTGCCTCACAGTGCCTGGAAGCACAAAGCTGAGTGCCCTCCAGGGCAGTGAGGGCAAGTCCAAGATGAATAACTCTTCCACTACAAGGCAAGATGGAAAAGACTCAGAACAGTCATGAAAACATTGCTCCTTTGCAGGCAAACTTATCCGTGCTTTTCCATCCTTTCATGTAATCCACCCACCACAGAAAGTTGCTAACTAGGACTTGGAAAGTAAAATGTGCATTAAATGAATGGGTTTGGCAAAGGGAACATCTGTTTATGAGTAACTTCTTGTTCTCTACATATGATAATGGTTATGGATTAGTGTGCAGAATACTGAACTTGTTTACAGCTCCTAGGAACTGTATGTTTTGAATCATTAATAAGGAGTGTTTTCAAATGCAGACTTTCTCATCAACACAAGCATTGCTGCTTTTCCCCTCCCTCAATAGGTGCAATTCAATTTGCAAATTAAATATCAGTGAGAGTCACTTAATGTCACTCCTTCAGCAGCCACAGAGATCAACATTTTTATTGTCACAGTCTGTTCTATTTAGTATATTGATATTCATGACAGTTACCCAGCAAAAATAGAACCATTTTCACATGGTCTCTGAATGATATTCCAGTTTTCATCTAACATGACACCAAAGAAAATAGGAAATATTTACTTG
>VWZT01007450.1:51260-83006 GCA_013397055.1 Pachycephala philippinensis | reverse complement strand
TTTTTTTTTTTTTTTATTCCCAATACAAAGAAAATGCATTCAGAGTCTAAAGCTAAACATGGTGCAAGCAGAGACTAAGCATCTTAATCAATATTTAATTTAGTTAGATTTGCTACTTAATTCTGAGTAGCCAAGTTCCATGCATTAATTATTACACCTCTTGGTTTTACAAGCAATCTTTACCAATACAAGCATTGCTGCATCTGCAAGGACTGAGAGAACAAGCTAGAAGCTCACACTTTGTACTTATTATAGCTATTTATCTTAATATTCCTTAGGAAAGGATTAAGATAACTTGGCTGTAAAAGTACCTCTTCCAAGCCTTAAGTTTATTTTGATGTCACAGAGAGCTGGATGGACCTAAACTGAAAGAGCTTTCAGAAAGCCTCAGCTTTTTGCACAGTGATTGACTCTGTCATCTACACTCACAAAAGCAGGCAAGCATCTCATCTTAGAGCTGGTTCATTAAAAAACCCCAACGAAACAACAACCCAGCTGTGGCAGAATAAAAGGAGCGTGTCTTCACCTGGAGAGTACAGCAGGGTGACTTGGGGACACAGAGAATAAAATCTGCCCAGCCTGGTGATTTGTAATAGCTAAGATATTTGTTTGTTTACAAATTGTAACAACTCCTTGAAGAGTATTTGGCAATATAAAACAGTTCATCTTGTCTTTAGAAGTTAATCTTGTATTTAGAAGAGGAATCTACACTTTGCACAGGGTTTTAATGATGCTTAGAGTCTGTCAGTTGCAGCATTCAAGCAATGCCACTTGGCTTACCCATCTCTTCCCCCATTCCCAGAGTAACTGTCAATCAATATTCCCACCCTTTTGTGTTTCTATCATGAACTATAATCAGATATTTACATATCACTGAACTGCTAAGACAAAGCCCACTGCACAGCTGCTTGTCCTAAGTTAGCTGTCCTGTTGAGGCATACCAGTATCTCTGTGAATGGATGAGCTGCCCATATCCAAAAATTTTTTTCTGGGCTTTGAATGGTTGGAAATTTGCCTGCAATTCACACAGCTGGAAAGAGATATTATTGTTTTTTAGACAACTTTGTCAATCTCTATTGGATATCTCTATGTACAATGAGCTTCAAGACAATAAGATGGGCAATTCCACAGTGGAAAGCTGGAGCAATACCATTGCTTCAGTGGAGTTACTCTGGATTTACAGTGCAGAAAGTCAGACTGGAATCTGAACAACTAATAATGGGTCAGCAAATCCTTTTCTCACCTTTTTTCCCTTCCCCGGGAAAGACAATGAAGCCAATGAAAATGAAACTAGACCAAATATAAAGTGAAGTGGTTGTTGCACACAGTTAATTCTGCACCCAGTGTTCTCACAAAGAACAGGGAGTTTCCACATGGGAAATTCCCTTAAACTCTGTGTTTATCTTCATGGGAGATGAGCAAACAGCCAAATAAGAGAATGCAAAGGATTCAGCTGCTCCAAAGGAAGACAGACCTTAGATTGAAGAGGGAGAATCAGAATTGCTATTATTTTTAAATTTAACAATCACTGTAAGCAACAGATCTCTTAGCGGTCAATGTGGCCAACACAGGCTTTGACATGAACATCTAAGGAGAGAGGTTCACACTTGATCTTGCCTCAGCCTAGTGCAATAAAATACATGGTGAAGGACATTTTCTCAAGTACAACACAACAGAAAATAGAAATGACACAGCTTATGCAGGAGGTCTAAGACTGTTAACTCATACGTCTTGCAGCACTAAGAATATTTTTTAGTCTTGCTGTTTTCATACCAGACAAATGTCTGATGTTAGCTATGTTGCACCAAGAGCCTCACCAAAGTTAGGGTGACACTTCAAGGCAGCTTTTCACAACGCAGCACCCTGAACACTGGTGTTTTGTTCCCACAGTCCAACACTGTGCACAGGGGTGGTGAAACCAATGAGTTTCACAGTCAAAATAAAGCCTCACAAGCCTGCTATCAGTACCTTGAGTTCCCTTTACTCTTCCTCCCTCCTGTCTCTCAGTGGATTCTTGATTGCATTTACTTTTCTTTTTCCCTTGAAATTTCCCAAACTTCTTCCTTCTGGATACCAGAAGGCAAGTTGGGCTCCAGCTCTGAGAACAGACTGCTTGCTTCCTCTAATGCTGTGAGGAGTTTTGGCCCTGACCTCTATTGCACAGGACCAGGTGCTGCCAAGGGCTGTAGGAGAACGGAGTAAGACCTTTAAGATACGATCCTGTGTGACTGCCTGGACTGGAAACGCAGGGAGCAGGATGGATGAGACTTGGAAATGCTACAGGAAATAAAGCAGCTCTTTTTTACAAACCCAACTTCACCCTGTGGGACTGAAGCAGTCTGAGCAAAGTAGCTCCACAGCTAGTGCAAGACATGGCTGGAGAGCACTCCCCAGCTTCTTGCATTCAAACATGCAGCGTCTGGCCTGACTTCTGAGACTGGATGCTAGATTTAGGATCTGGCCATCAAGTGCTGTCATTAAATGATGTGCTAAGAATGGAGAAATGTCACTGAAGACCTTCCAAAGCTCTGATTCCATAGCTCATACATCCTCTTGCTGCCAAACTTGTTTCCAGAATGAAAACTGATCCCCTGCTCAACAGGGAAATGTGAGACTCCCTACATCCACCAGAAAGAAGAAAGGGAAGTGTCTTGTTCACAATCCTTCCTACCCTGCTTACGCTGAACCTCAGCCAGAGGCAGTGACATAGGGAATGAATTTCTCAGAAACTGTAAGAAATGGCAAACACCTGACTCGGCTTCCCTGTTTTAATCTTGTTTCATTTCCATTATGTCTAGCTGAAAACAGGCAGGTCTTCCATCCTTGGCCATGATTCTGGATCTAAATCTTCTCTGGACACCAATTACTTTTGCCCACAGCCTCTGAAATCAATGGGACTTCACACACTGGTGGCAGAAGGCTCAGCTGGAGAGTGATGATGCAAGATCAGAGCTTTTGTCTGCAATTTATGCATGCCTAAGAGTGCTAAAGAAATAATGGCTAACAATGAGATTATTAATTGACATATCAAGGAATTTATATTCCTTTGTCAGGAATATATTGGGTAAAGTGAATATAATTAAGTTGAGTAAAAAACCCTACAGGCTATCAGTACCAGTATTAATTTTAAAGACTTTTTATGCATGTTAATAACAACATCACTCAAATATTGTAAGTTACTCTGATTTTACTGGCAGGGAAGCAGAGGTTAAGTAAGTTTTTTAAGGCCACACAGCAAGTAAGTCCTTGGATTTATAACTCCCAAATCTGCCTTCTGCTCGGTCCAGCAGGTCATGCTGACTAACTGTGGAATGCATATTTCCAATGAACTCTTAAGGGACAAGAGGAATCAGAAGGAACAAAAGGTACAAATAAAGTAAGCATTAATTCTAAAAAAAAAAAACCAGTTTTCCACCATTCCAAAAACACAAGTCAACTTCTGTTTAAGTTGTCATACCTCACCAGTGCGTTAGCCAGGAACAGGAGCACTAGAAGAACATGAGGGAAATTGTCCTGACAGCGTTTTTAACAAAGCTGAAATAGACACAACAGCTTTATGTCACGAGATTTCCAATACAAAGGAAATCTAATATGTGTCTGAGATTTCAAATGAAGTTTATGGAGGTTTATCCCAATGTAGCTGAAAAGTTCAGAGAAGCCAGGACTATTCCCTTCCATGCGGATCTTGGCAGCCAGGAGACTGTAAGAAACAAGCAATGATACTGTTATTTCAGCATTTTGAAGACTACTTCTATGCTACTGCTCTATATTATGTAAGTCTGCTCCTCTGAGTTGGACCTATCTGTATGTACTGGAATACTTATAAAAACCCAAACCTGTTTTAAGCAAATTAAGAATTTAAATACTAATTTACTTGTTTTAAAGATGAACCATTTTCAGAAAACTAAGAAAATTAAATGGAACTGACCCTGAAATTTCAAAGACCTTTTGTCAGACATTAGCCAAGACAAGTGTGAAAGGAAGTGCTGATTACGTGACAATAATATAACCAGACCATCTGGAATCTGACTCTGGAGCAGGAATAAAGAATTCATTTCCATTCCATCAAGAGTCTCCATCCATAAAAAGTTAATTTCCTTTTATAGGTAAACAAAAGGGAGTTGCTCAACCTGACACAGCTCCCTGAATAATCAGACAGGACTTGCAGAGGCCTTAATGCACACAGCGGTTCAAGCTGCAAACTGCCTTCTCCCCAAACCCTTTTCTGACTGCACCTCATTTATGCTTACACACTTTATGACACGGGACAAATCCCAACCTATTGCTGGAAGATTAAAATAAGTACCTGCAACAATCTTTCTCATGTACTGAAAGAGATGTAGGTACAGAGTCAAGTGACAAAGTATCAACAAAAACCCCCTCAGAGATTAAAGAACTGATTGGCCCTGTTTGAACTTGACTTTGGTTAAAGTCAAGCAGCTGGAAAAGCTCCTGATCCCATACTCACATGTAAAAAATAGATGGAGAAATCACATATTCTGATACTTAATTTAGAACCTGACATTCTAAACTTACTCTGTGGGTAGTAAAGTCAGAACTAGACACTACTCCTACTATGCATTACTGTTTCAGAATCAGACTTCTGAGACCCGGTATACAGAAACATCTTAAATAATGCTGCAAATAAAATTCACATTAAGAATCTTACTAGTTTTAGTCAAGAGGAAAAATTACATTTCTGCTAATATTTCTTGTTACAAAACTAGGAATATTTTGCTCACTTTGAGAGCTCTGGTAAAATTACACTTAGGCATCTGTAACTGCAAGAAGGAAAAGATTTCCCCCAAACTCTTCTTTTTGCCAGGAGCATTGGAGCATGTCTGTGTCTGCCCAGTTTTCCTCAGAAACATCTGCAGTTTCTAAGGAAGTTGCTAATCTCTCTCTGAATCTTTCTCCTTACTCTTTTTGATCCATTACTTTCAGCATTCTTCCTTCATGTGCCAAAAAGTCACACAAACTCAGATCCTAATACTTACCTACCCAAACCAGTGGAAGTTACCTAAATGAAATATTTTTATGAAGAAAATATGATCTGTGCTGTGCACCAGTGGCTCTCACACATGTTTGTGGCCTCCAAGCTGGCCACGCAGAGAGAGCAGACTACACTTCCTCTCCTCCCCACCATGGCTCTGGGTGCACATCCTTGTCTCATCTGTGAAGTGACACGGCACAGCCAAAAATGCCATGGTATGTTCACAAAGCAGGGTAGGTGTGCAGCTGGTTCTGCCAGCTCACGGACACTGGGTGGTGACTGGGAACCACAGTGGTCTCACCTCTTAACATCTGGTTTGGCCTCCACAGGCAGTGTCCTACGCCACTTGCATGCGAAGGGGAGCATCTACAGTGCTGTGTGTCCACTCCAGAGGCTATTTCAGCTTCCTCCATTTGTCTATTATGAAGCCATAGCCTAAAGAATGGTGGTAAACCTGGGCCATCCCTGTACGCTGATCTTTTCTGCTGCTGCACACTACAAATGTCCAGAGACTACATCAAACACCCTGTTCCATGGAGCAGAGAGTGGTCTCCATCCAGTCCCACTATCCAGTCTCACAAGCAGTGCACAGACTCCTTACATCCACTCTGACCTAAACCAAGTTCAGCTTGTTCACAGGTCACATTTTGGACATTTTCTGTTGACAGGTGAAGTAATCCACACACTCAGTTTGATTTAATAAAAGTAATGAAAGAATTAACTACAGCATTAAAGAAGGGAAGTAAAACTGAAAACAAGGCTCACACAACAAGGTTAGCTTCTTGTATCTTTATTACAGGAAAGTCTAAATTAAAAAGATGATTACTACTGAGAGCAGTGAACTAGTGAACTGGAGCCAACTGTTAACCCTCTCTTCAAACATGGTCTCTTCCATCCCATAAAGGGCTTTCACTCTAGACAAAGCTAGGCAAGTAAAGATACCTTGGAAACGACAATGGCTCAAGTAAGATGGGGGATAGTGTGCTATAAGCAATAAAGATGAAAAAATGGAAAGAAGTTACAGGGAAGAAGTGTGTTTTATGAGCAGAATCCTCAGTGCATAAGAAATGGGGTAAATCTCAAGCCAAAGTGAAGCATAACAGAGGCATGGAGTGGAAGGCAGAAGATGAAATGACAAGGAGGGGCAGAATTAGGAAGAGTGCAGTGAGAGTGAGAGTAAATTTCTGTTAGGGCTACCTGACACAGCTTCCCAGTTCAGGCCCTTGGGGTCAGAGGCATGCAAGCACTAGTGCCAGGGCAGGGGCAAGGAAGCATATTGGGATTAAAGTAGCAAGTGCCTGGCTGCTGGCAGGAGGTGAAGTCTGTGGCCTTGTATCCTTACGTTAGTTAAGATTTAAAAACTGACTTGCAGTTAAGATTACTTTCTTGGCTTAAAAATGCATATAAAGTGTTCCTAATTGCTCTACTGGAACATAGCTTGTTTCTTGGAGGAAGACAGAAGTTTTCAAAATATACCTTTGAATTTCAGAACATACATAATGGCCTAAAGTTTCTGCAAAACTATTGTCCTTTGGGTAGAATGACTCAGAATGGCCAATACGAAACCCCCAGGGTCCTGGAAAGCCTGAAAATGCCAAGAATAGACACCTTTTCAGCTTTATTGCCAGACTGTCTTTTAATTCTCCCAAGTGTTTGTTCCATCTCCAGACTGGAAGACAAAGTTAAGCCAAGGCCAATAGTTCCTCTAACCAGTGTTGAATTTCACACGAAAGATGGGACAAAACGACCAAATTTTTAACTAAACAAACTGTACTACACTAGCAAATGAGTTTCTCACTTTGCAAAACAGACAGCGTAACTCTAAAAACCAAAGAGAATTGACATTTTTAAACTGACAAGTTCACTTACTATCAAAGTAACGGTGCTCAGGTGGGCGAAGCACACCTCTGAGAGGTAGGTAATGTTATCTACCCTTCTTCTATCACCAGGACCAAGAAAATATGTCACTAAGTCAGCCCAACAAATAAAAACAGGACTAGTGGTATATTAAATACCAGTCTGATGACAAATGACAAACACCAGAATTCCTTAAATCAGACTTATTTCAAACTGATCTCACTGGAGGCCTTGTTTGCTATTCTTAAACATCCTTTTGGCATAGGAGTGCACAGAGTAAGGACACCCACATGCTCATTATCTGTGCACATTTGCAGGCTGTAGTTCTGGTAAACATTAGATTAAAAAAAAAAAAGTTCCTTGAACTTTGAAATAAAGAATAAAGCTTTGACTTCTATTATAATTAAAAACTTTGAGAACGGCCTTCAGTTCAAGCCCTATGTTCACCACTGGTGTTCACTGACTGACACAAGGGTTCAAATCAGTACCATAAATGGGAAAAGCACCAGTTCTGTAAGGAAAACATCTGGCAGGATTGTGCAGTCTACATACAAGCTGTCATGACTCTCAATAGGATACTTCATTATTCTTCATGTCGTCTACAGAAACTGGTCTTGCCAGCTGAAACCTATTGATATCCACATCATTTTTGTCTGAAAATATCTGTAGCCAAACAAACCAAGCCAGATGTTCAGCCTGCAATGAGACAACAACAATATGAGGATGAACATATGGCATTTCAATTCTTACATCCTAGCAAAAATCCACTCTATTACCTAGTTTTCAGTATGTACACTTCATTAAGCCAGACAGCCTTTAAACATTACTACCTTCACACCCCTGCAAGGCTATGTCAGCTTTTCTTTTAGAAAACCTGCCTGCCAGAGTATTTCTTTGAAAAACCCCTCATACTAAGGAATTTGGCTCATTAAGGAATTCATACTCTACAGATCAAAACAAATTTACTGTGATTTTCTTCTTGCTTTGCATTAAGAGAATGTTATCTGTTCTTTTTTCTTTGGCAAAGGAAAATGAGATATTGCATACACTTGATCCTTCCTCTGGATTCCTGCCTTCTGATTTTTAGATAAACATAACTTAATACACCAGAAATATTTAATGTTTTACAAAGAGCTTCTGTTCACATTCGGTAAAACTTCTTTTGCTAACCTATGTGCAGAGGGATCCTTGCATATGAGGAACTAGTTTGGCTTCCTCATGAGCAGCTGTTAATGTAGGCACACATTCAAACACGCAGTTGTCTGAAATAGCAGCGCTCTAGACGTTGAAAGTCAAGAAGGGCCAGCTCAGGTTGCAGGGCTGCATGGCCACCCCTGTGAGATGGTGTAATCACAAGCCAGTGAAATCCTCCTCCTGCTAGGAAGCTATTACTGGTCACTCCTTGCACTGCTTACAAGCGTTGGGATTGGCCTTTAAGCAGTGATTCATGAAGGTATCACACTGCTCTGCCTGCCGTGCTGCTGTCTTAGCTCACTGCAGTCACTTCCCTCCTAGTTTCTGCAAACCATACATAGCACACAACAAATTCTGTTCCAAATGTCTCTCTCCCCATTTTTTCCTTATCCAGAAGGTAGTTTAAAATCACAAATGGAAAGAATGTGCCACTTGAAGCCATAGTTGTGACTTGTTCACACTTTGACTTCGTAAGATATTCCAATTTGTTGCTTTTTAGTTATGGCAATTTCCAGTAGATCCCCCGTTCCCTTGGCATTAATGAAGAACAACGGTTTTGTCTCATCACAGTCATTAGGAAATACTAGTTGCTCAATGCTTAGTTACAGGAGTGAATTACAAATGCCTACAGCAGAGACACATTTTTCAGGGTTCTGCACACGCAGACTGCTCAGCTGCAACACCAGAGCACCCGTCCTGCTTTGCGTAAGAGCACAGACACACCAGATCACTGTCAGTCGGGGACTTCTAGTGTTCATCTCAGATTTCTCTGGCAGCATGACTCTGGGAACACTTCACTTCCCAGCAATAAATAGCAAAGAACTACCAATTAGTTGCATTTGTTTCCTAATACTGTATGTTTCAAAAGCGTTCTCCCCTTGAAGCATTTGTTAGAGAAGTACAAAAAATGCCAGGCAACACAAAATTCAGCTGAAGTGCTTAAATATGATTAAGATAACAGGCACATCATAATACTCTGTGAGTGCATGTCCAGAATTATCTCTGTTGTCACCAGAAATTAACTTAATCATATTAATACAGATTCAGGATTCATGATTCAACAGTATTTCAGCAGTTAGAGAGTTCACAGGGAACTCCAGGTTATGAAACTGTGCAATGACATTTCAATTCTTCTAGAAAGCTCCAACACCACACATGAAAAGTGCAGGCACAACTGAATGTTTTTTGTAACACTTCGGATCACTGAGGGAATTTTACAAAGTGTATTGCACGTAACCAATCTACAATGATTAACGTCAAAATGTAAAAAAAAGAACAATGCATGAAGGAAAAGCATTCTGACCTAATTCTCACATCACTGAAGACTTATTTTAACCACCAATTCCAATATGAATTAATTAAAGAGCTGACTTCATAAACAGGAACAACTTCAGAAACCAGTTAATTTGTGTGTCAGCTGAGGAAACTATCCATTCTGTTAAACATCAACTTTGGGTAACATTTAAATATATGCTAGACATTTTTATAAATCCTGAATACGACACCAGACAATATTACCCTTTTTTGAGTTTTCAGGGAAGTCATCACTTGCAATTTGTACTTCTGAATAAATTACTTAATTTGCATTTCTCTAAGTAACCATGACCAAATATATTTTGACTAGAAAAAGAGCTAACTAGCCAGAGCTGATAATTTTTACTTATTCAAGTTATTAAAAACAGCCTTAGCTATTCATTGACTTATGGTAAAATCAAACTCCCCATCAGCTGCAGACCCAAAACTACCTAGATCTTATGTTTCAATATTTCAAAGTGAAACCATGTTCTTTCTCTCATAGGAGCTTTTCATGATGAAAAGCCTCACAGTGCCAGATCGTGTCCAGTAATTAAATACCTGTTGTACTGTGGCAGCTAGAAACAGTATCAACTCATGACAGTCATCCAACAGATCATCCCCTTCTACAATGCTAATTACCAACATGAGTGAAAACAGAGCCCTTGAAGATAAAGAGATATGGTACATGAACAAGTTCCTATGAGGTAAGACAGGTGTGATCTTGCCACGGGATAAACGTGAGCACAGGACAGCCCACTGCAGAGGAGCCCGTGTCTATCCTTTTTACACTCCGGTTTACCTTGCGCTATCTTGTCCACCAAGCTGTTTCATGTCACTGGAAAAAGAAATCACCTCATACTTCCATGTTTGTTTTCCCTCAATTCCTTATTCCATTTCAGCTCATTAGTCTAAGAACAGCTTGAGACAACAATCTGTCTTGGATTTGAAGAGTGACTAATCTTGAATCTGTATTAACATTATGAAATTAATTTCTGGTGACAGCAGGGATAATTCTGTAGCTGCACTTGCAGGATAGTATGATGCACCTGTTATCTTAATCATATTTAAGCACTTCAGCTGAATTTTGTGTTGCCTGGCACAAAAGTGAGTACCTGGATCAAGGTACCAAGACACCACTGCAATAATAAATAAAAGAAATCTTATTTACAGACAATCCAAGATCTAAAAAAGTCTTTATACTGAAATAATAAAACCCCCTATGACAAATGAGCTAAAGTTACAGGAGGCAAATTCATTCTTTAGAAGCAGCCCTTGAAAAGCAAGACACTAGTGTTTATAGATATATTGAAAGGCACAGCAGACCTTTTTCAATAACAGAGATATATACAAAACAAACTCCGCTTCTATCAGACATTTATCACGTCCTTATTTCAAGGAGCAACACTCATTACACAGTGAAGTTCAAACAGTGCTTTGGACTTCTTTCTGATTTAAAACATGAAATATCTTAATTTGAAATAAATTTTTTCAAACCTTTTCAATGTGTAGTTCCTGTATGTGTGCTTATGCATGCAGCGAAATAGGAAAGGCTACAGCTTGGTTTTCTTGGTTATGTTTCATACCCCTCATAGGTAATCTTAAATTTTGAGAGGCCTCTAGACCACATGTTCAACAGCTGAAGTCTGAGAGAAGAGGCAGACAGACAGCGCTTTTAATTCAGCAACAATACTGAAAATAAAACAGGCAAATCTAAAGAAACTGTGCTCTAAAACCCCATTTATAGCAACTGCATGGTTGCCATTTCTTGTGTAGGGAACCTCCCCACTTCTGAAATACTCATTATCAATGCACATCAAACTCA
This sequence comes from Pachycephala philippinensis, assembly GCA_013397055.1. Lineage (NCBI taxonomy): Eukaryota > Metazoa > Chordata > Aves > Passeriformes > Pachycephala > Pachycephala philippinensis. Next base: position 71,844 of record VWZT01007450.1, on the reverse strand, counting down.
GTAAAATGGGGTAGCATCGTTACTGCTACACTAATGTAATAATAAACCAAAACATATTTACTACATGTATTTATTTGTGGCATTCACCCATACTGAGAATACAGTTACAAATTATGCAGATAATACATACTGAAAGACAACGTCATTAATCAAGATGCATGGTATTATTAACAGAAATGTACTTATTTACACAAGTAAATATAATTTAGGTATATGATGAGTTTATATTTATCTGTTGGTGAACAATGGTACCATAGCTGAAATACTCAGAAGAGGAATATGCTCTCATTTGGGTTTTTTTTAAGATGTTTTCTTTTCTGCAGCATTGTGCTGCTAAAAATGTATTGCGTCATTAAATTCTAACTTAAGAATTGAGATGAAGATTTATTCAGATGCAATTTAGAATGGGGCCCAGCTCCAGCAAAACCCATGTCACACATCAAAACAAAGACAACAACCCCCCTCATTCAAACCAATAAACAAGAAAGAAAACTATACATGGTACCAGAACAGAACAATGTAGGTTACATTTAAATGTACAATAAATGTTTTATGTTAGTTAGCAACAACTGAGGAGTGGCTAATTAAAAAAATAAAAATTGATTCCTTAGGCTCACAGAATTCATTTTGTTTGGGATTTTCAAGGCAATGGCAACAAAGAGAATTAGATGTCTAATCAGCATGGGGAGAAAGAATCCACTTTCTTTGAAAACCTCCAACTTACTATGCAATACCTTTCTAGCCTTCATAAAGGAATATCTAATGGATTTGCATCCCTAGATTATTTACAACAAATGGTTTCAAAGTACAGAATGGATCAAGATTTAATTTCATACAATGTTCCTAAATATTAGTATTTTAAATACTTTTATTCTGCATACTCAGAAAATAATTCATAAGCATGTAGGTTCTGTCTGAAAGCAACTGAAATGGAAAACAATTCTAGAAAGGAATTCTATTCAATCAAGTCCTCTCCACAAACATGAAAACCCAATTATATGGTTCAGTCTGATCCTTATGGGAGGAAGAAAAAGTTATCCTTCATGATATATTTCACAATGACCTTACAGAATTATTATATACATGGCAGAACACCTAAATCACTTTTTAATTACCCTTACAAAGAAAGGTTTGCTCAGCAACATTTCAACAAAAATGCAAAATTTTCAGCCCAAGGCTTCTTCGAAAGCACAACAAACAGTTTTATTCTACAAAATTTACTTCAGGCAGGTATTAACAACATTAAATTCATCTGGGGAAGACACATTACATTAACCTAATAAATAAAGGAGTGATCTATACATCAGAGACATAGTAAAACTTGAACTATTTCTCATTCTTTTTATAAACTGGCAGATATGAAACTATGGAGAGGCATTAGAATAACTATGGAGTCGCAGCTTATCAGAATGTCTATATATCAGAATGTGCTATTACATTATTTAGATTTCTCAAGGAGGACTTTTAAGAGTATTTTTCTATCAACTGAAGCATATACAAAAAATCCAACAATAGATTTACCTCTCTTCATAGGAAAAATAACCAAATTTGGTTCTGTACTAGGATATATTTTTCATATGCAGGAATTTAATATTCATAATGAAAGGCCTTTTCTAATCACAATATTTTATCAGAGAGGACTATCTTCACATCTTGCTTGCAAGTCAACATAAGTCAGAGGTAGCTTAGGAATGCTTTAGAATTTAGTGTTTTACTTGAAATTAATTAATCCCTATTTCAAAGGGGTTAATATTAAGTACAAAAGGCAAACAGTATATACAGCTGCCACTGTCTGCACCAGGAGAATAATTCCAAGAAGCTCAAAATAAGATTAGATTAGAACAGGGAAAAGGACACTGTACTTCTTTGCATTTGCTTCAGTGCACCAGTTCAGGCTGGTTTTCCACAAAAGGAAGCACCCCACTAACATAATATGCTATTCCAAGGGACAGAAGAGCGATGACAATGATGAGGAGCAGCACCCTCCAGAAGCCCAGGTCTTCCACAAACTCTTGCCATGTTGTGCGGAAACTGGAAAGAACTCCTTCACCTTGCTGTAGGTTTGGATTAAGAAGGGAATGGCTTTCCATTGCACTACAAAGGATTAAAGTTAAAAATACATCAGAGCAAAAGAATGAACCTGTAAGTATGACAGTGATCCTACTAAGGGCAACTGAAACATTCTAAATTAAAAATTAAATGGCCCTACTGATTTATAGCATTGCTTCTTCTAAATCAAGACAAATGAGATCAGGAAAACACTCCTAATTCTAAACTTATTTTAGCTGAAAGGACATTTTATTAACCTGTGCAAAGAGAATGATATTTGTTTATGTACAACTGCACTGAATTTTCAGGCTGGCTACCTAGAAGCCTTCAAAGGTCAGTCCCCTTAATTCCTACTAAATATAGCTTAGTAAAATATAATGAAGTTAAGACCTCAAGGGGCATGCATTATTTGTTGTTAAAACAAATCATGACTAAAAATAAACTCTGATGAATAAAATGGAAACTTTAACCAATATTAATTTAGATGCTGAATTCTGCAGTAACCATTACTACCCTCCTGGATGTCTTTGTTACATGCCTCTTCTCTAGCATAAAAAAAAAAAAATCACAGAAAGCAATACATTTGGATAACAAGAAGTTCAGAAACTTTCTGAACTAGTTGGCATTGCTGTGTTTTCTGCAATATGGTGTTCAGTGACTGCTTTGATGTTTTAGCATTCCACTACCAATCCCTCAGGCCCCCTTAAATTATCAGACTATAAATTAGGGACTGGAATTCTCAATTTTAAATGAAAACCAAGTAAAAAACCTGAGTGAGGCAGTCTTCTTGACAATGAATCACCTTTAGAAAAGACGTAAGTTGTCTCAAAATATTGTATGGCTTCTTGTGCAATTCTCCCAATTTTGCTGGTTTGACAATTGTAACAGGAAACTATCCGTCGCTTATGAAAAATCTCATGAAGAATAGGGAAGCTTCCTCATAGCTTGATTTCACTTAAAATTCTGGCCATCTCCAGTCTTACTACTTCTCACTTGAGTGCAATTACATACATGGGGGTTTACAGGATCAGGCCCTGACAACCACAGAAAGGAAATGGTGGAATCAACCACTTACTCAATGATGTCAATAGCAGAATGTAAGCAGAGAAAAAAAAACCATATTTTTTTCCGTCCCTTTTAACTGTTTTCAGTTACCAAATTCCTAGATATATCTTATAGGACTAATAATAAAAATTAAAAAAAAAAAATCAGGGAAAAGTAACTTCCAAGTCAAAACTAATTGTAGAAATGCTGCTGCTCTTCATGACAGAAATAAATTGAAAACTGATGGTTATCAGAAAAAAGTCTCATTTATGAATGTCTCTTCTAAGTTTACACCATGGGAAAACTTCACACTATTCATACGGTATTTTTTCTCAGGAAGTACAACCACTGAAGAACAATTAGCCTGAACTCCCACAGCTTGCTCAAGTATTGCAGCATCACGTGCACAAGATTTCAGGAATTGCCTATTAACAGCCTGTATTTTTGTTTTTTAAATATTTACCACACTGTAAAGCTATTTTAGCTTGCCCATAGCTGCAGGATTTAGTCATCTTCCTTGCTTATTATGATTTCCCAAGCAAAACAAACGGTTTAATAAAAGACAGCCCTTTCTGTAGAACAGAACTTCTTAGTAAGTACTAACTAGTTAATACATAACCACAGAGAGGTTAAATAAAGGTACAATGCAATTTAAGTGAAAAGATCACATGCCTGCTCATTAAAAAGGGTACATAGAAGATATTTTTGCTATTTTATATTATGACCCAATTAAAACCAATGTTATTCAAGATATTTTTTCTTATTACAGATTACAGCTGCATAAGAACTGGTAATGCAGGAACACGTCCTCAGAAGAGTCTGTGCCACACAGCCCAGACAGATGTTCTCCTGTGTCCAACAGCAGGTGGGAGTTCACATTTGGACACGCTTGTGGCACAGCCACAGGTCCTGCTGGGCTGTGCAGAAGGACAGATGTCCCTGTGAGAGAGGGACAGAGCTCTGCCTCCTGGCAGCAGGGCTGCTCCTCACCCGCAGGAGGGCAAAGCAAGCAAAACCAAATTTGACTTGGGAACAGAGCTCTGGCCTCTGCTTCCAGAGCAGCAGCAACTGCGTGTAACAAGGAGCAGAAAACTGAAGCCAGACTGTTTTTAAGAAGAGCGTTATTTCTCCATAGGTTCATACATAATGTAAGAGTTCAGAGGGCAGAGGACAGAAGACATTAATCTAAATGGCTCTAAAACGTGAAAATAATATGAAGAGGGAGGAGTGAAACTGTGGAGGTCCGAAAAGCCAACTGGTAAAAAGACATTATTTATTTACAAAGCAAACAGCACACCAGCTCATTTGCTTTGGCTCCTGTAGGCATCTGCTATTTGTTACTTTAAAAATAACGTATTTCAGAAATTTTAAACACGTTCCCAAACAAGCTGGGTAGTGCACTGTTTATGTCTCTGTGCCTGTCCCCAAGGAGAGTTGCTGACTTCCTGGCCAAAGCAAACAATATAACATTTATGAAGGTCAAATAACAAAAAGGAAGCTATGTTTGTTAAAGGGACACCATCAAATCAAAAGTCAAAATTTAAACGGGGCTGAGCTGTTTTCAAACAAAATCAGCCTAAGCGCACTTCTGTGTGTCAAGAAACTTTCAATAGAAGTTAGTGAAGTCAGAAAGGTAATATGCACTAATTCTTATAACATATGACCACGTAATTTTGAAAATAAAATTAATTTTCTATTTCAGGACTTAAAACAGTCTCTCTGACAGGTGGGGTCACCTGATGTGTAAGAACTTCATGTCTGCTCACTGGGAATATAGGGCATTATTTCTGCAGTTCTGTTAGTTTCACCTTTTCTGTTTACTCAGCTTAGATCTAACTCCATCTATACAGCCTCTTTTCTGTTTACAGTACAGCCTGTTTACATTTTCACATAAATCGAGCAACAGTTATCTGACAAAACTCCCTGTCTTTTGTGATACAATGTTCCAGTAGTCACAGTTCATGGTCATCATTAGACAATATAAAAAAAGCCACAACCTTTTTGAATGGGGGTAAACAGCATAATAAGACATACCAGAGAGCAGAAGTCACCACTGCTTTATACAACAGGACTCAGAGTTTTCTTTATGTAGTGAAAATACATGCTTTATGCTTTGTAGGACTTCATTGCATTTTTCAGGGTAGCATTAACTCCTGGAACTGACTAATGCACCAAGCCTGTTCTCTTAGATGTTTGTTTTCCACTGAGAAACTTCTATTTTATGGCATACAGCTTTCAGTAATTAGAGTTGCATTTTGTGCTTCAGAATCACAATTTATTCCCACTGGTTTCCTCTCCCTTATAACCCCAGGTTTTTGTCTACGCCATCCCAATTTTCCTCAAGGTTACCTGTATCTCACTTTTTGGTATCACTAACATGCTTCTACTTCTCAGGCTTTTGCTTTTTTATTTAAGAAAATTCTAAGTAAACACAGTCCCAGAACCAGACCTTTAGGAAGTCATTAGTAACTTCTCTCTAACCCGATACTTTCACTGAAACGGTCAGCAATTTTCTTGAAATCTTCAGTTCTGCATTAACTGTCTCTTTAGGCACCATTAAATTCTTATTCTCCATCTTTTCCAGGACTAATAACAATAGAAATTTTATATACGGCACCATATAAATGCTTTATTCAAGTTCAGATGGATGAAAAGTCTGCTACCCCTTCTTTGCATAGACAATCATCAAAAGGATGTCAGGTTAACCTGTGATACTGGCATTTTGAATTTCACACTATTTCCCGCTTGGTTTTTTGGTAGCTGGTAGAATATTTATGTGTGGGACTCTGTAATGGAAAATAAGCAATTATTTTTTTAAATTTCTACCATAAAATTAAAATCTCAATAGAATAAGTTCTTTTTTTCCTTTGATCTGTTTAAAGAGATTTTTCCAAAATTTAACACTCAATTTTGATTTCATCTGATAATATCAGGCCAAATTTGATATTATCTGTTTTGAGGAATAAACGAACAAGTCAATCAAAATCACAAAAATTTAAAAGCCATAAACATTATTTCTCCTAGTAATTTTTTGTTTGGTAAATACCTTTCACTTTCAGCTGTTTGCATTGTCTCCAGTTTTGAGTGAGCTCCTCTGTTAAATCCTTTCACCTCTTGCTCCTCTAAAGATTCCAGCAGTCTAATCACGTCTTTATTCACACCCCTTCGTTTGGCAAGAACAAGAGGGGTTGCGCCTTGGTGGTTGCTAGAACAAGCCCATAAAAAGACATAAGAAAATTTTAATACAGAAATTTTGTAACAAGTCAACTCAGCATAACATATTACAATTCAGTAAGTCCTCAGAACTATTTTCTGTTTTATCAGACAGTAATAAATTCCAATCTATCCAAGTTACAGCACAATTGGCTATAGAAGAAAATCAGTATATTTAGGTTTGAAATTGCACAACTCTTCTTCCCTCTCTAATAAAATCAAAATTCCTAGGACTCTAATCTAATTGGAATCTCTGGGTGTTATAGCAAAAAAAAAAAAAACCAGTAGATTATGGCAATGTTCAAGTTTAACCTTCATTTCAAGAAAGAATTGTGCAATCTGGCTCCTAATAGTTCCTTTTCCATGAGGGTATTAGGACATGAGGCAAAAATGAAATAAAATACAGATGGTCCCTCTGCTGCTATTAAAATAATACTGAATAGGTCCAGAGCTGCCTTTAGACCAGGAATTTCCACGAGAAATGAGGTGAAAAAATGAGGGGGGAAAAAATCCCAACCCACCACCCATAAATAATCTGGTTTACCAATAACTAGCTTTGCTGAGTTGAAAACGTTAATGAGGGACAGGTGAAAAAGGGACAGATTTAAAAACTCAAAGGTTTTGACATTACTCCTGGTTTTTGCACACGTTGTGAATATGCAGAAAGTTGCACAAACAAAGTAATTCAGTACAGGAATGAAACAGCTAGTTATTTTGCAGCTTGAGAGCTTCCATCTGAGCACTGGCATCTGACAGCTGCTGGAAGCCAGAAGGAAAGAATATACAATATTCTGAGTCATAGACTTTGAGGGAGGGCAAAAACACTGAAAGGAAGCATTGTTATCAGAGGAGTACGGGAATGAACTGACACACACATATACTGTATTTTCTTTGTCTTATATAGTACAACAATAGAAACTGGGGTGGAGAAAATTCTTTTAAAGTAGTCAATGTGATTTTTTCTTTGGTGCCAACCACCCACACCTGGCTGTCTGGCCAAACCAGGGCAGCAATGTCATCAATGAGGCAGAATTAGACACAGCAGCCCACATCAGCTATTTTCATTTGCTTTGCTTGTTGCACAGACTAGCAGAAGTGGCCTCTTACTGTTTTCCTGCCTTTTTATTTTGTTCTTTTTTTTTTAAAGTGGTATCTTTGTAAGGTAGAATTGCACCAAATACAGCATTTCAGCAACAGCAGAGTTATATGCCAGGCTCTGGTGACAGAAGACTAATATATTATAAAATATGTACTGTAAAAAGTGACTTACCAAATATCAATTTTAAGTCCATTAGAAACTAGGAACTGGATGGTATCGACATGCCCACACAGGTGAAGGGCTGTGTTACCCTGGTAATCAGTGGCTAGTAGGTCAGCACCAAATTTATGCAAGAGTTGACAGATGTCTACATTTCCTCTGGCTGCAGCCAGGTGAAGGCCAGTTCGGCCTCGGCTGTCACGAATATTTGGGTCGAAACCACTCTCTAACAGTCGTTTGGAATAGTTAAAATCTCCATCAATACAAGCCTGCAGCAGTGGCACATTCGTCTGGGAGGAGTCGTTCACAAAAACGTACGACATTGCTCTGATTCTCTCGGGAGGAGGTGACCAACCTGCAAGTAAAAGAGTGAAGAAATGATGGTGAAACCAGGCAAATAAACACAATGCTAATATTCAGTAGACTGCTTAGGTGCCCAAACATGAATGCAAACTAGCTTATAGGCCAACTCTGAGATCTTCTTTTTAATACACATTAACTTTGCGTGCTGAATTCCCTTCTGGTGATATGGAAAGAGCAGCAGAGCTTTGTTATGAGAGAAAACTGGTTAGATCTCTGCCACAAAATGCAAGACAGGTGATTAGTTTTCAACCTAGTAAGGAATCACATGTAGTAGTATTGATATTAAAGGGCAAAACACCACAGATTGGGACAGAAAGGAAGAATCTTTGATAAATGGGGAAACTCTAAACAATTCAATCCACTGGTACAGTGACACTAACTGCAATTTTTACCAGCTATAAGCAAATCTGCTCTAATGGGATTTCCACCCTCTGAATCTGAACTTCAATGCACAAACTACAGTACAGCTAAATATGCTTGATTAATAAAAATACTAATTTATTCATTCTGCAAGAAATAGATTTTTCAATAGTCTTTCCAGAACATTATTTTTACAGGGCCAGAGATACACAAACTACTGAACAAACAAGAACAGCAATACAGAACACAGAAAACTGAATGTATTAGGTGAAATTGCCCATTGAAAACTGGAAGTGGGTACAAGGAAGACAATGGTAAAATCAAGTACAGAGCTACTGTGGGTTTGACTAGAACCTCAACATGGAGAAATGCAAATGTAGTTTCCTTGGCTTAATATTAAATAAAAGATTAAGTCCTTTTCTGTATCAGGACATGAAAGAGGGAGATAAATGTTTCACCATGGATTACTTGGTATAGAATATTTGATGAACTACGATATTAGTTTTGCAGAAGAATATTTCAAGGATGAGTCAAATAATGAGGGTATGATGAGACTGTGCTTAAGGGACACAGAAAAGGCTACTTGAAAACAACAAGGAAAAAGAATGATTTAGCAAGAGAATGCTAAAATGTTCATCAGGCAGTTTTAAGAAGAAATGAAAACATCTAGAAGACTGAACAACAGTTCTCTTTTTGCACTGCCTCAGAGAGGAGGTAAAAAAGAAAATAATCATATAAACAAGTAAAAATCCTCTAGAAGAAAACTCAATAGAGACATGACAAAGTTCAAGTGACAGGAGGGAAAAGTGATTTTACTAGATAAGCTTTGAATAGAGAGTGAACTGAAACATCACTTGAAACACTATTTTTCACTTGCCCAGGGTTTCTATTCTGGGCTCATGGTGTAGCAGTGTTCTAATTAACAATCTGAACCACTTATTAAAACTGCTATACACAGATTTAAATTTTCTCATCTATATAAGGTATCCTTCCACACCAGTGCACTCCTTCAGCCAGGAGAATGGAAACATGGCCAGTAGCCAAAGAATTCAATTTAAAACCTCTCCTTTTTTGAGAGTTCATTATGTCTATATTTTATAGCTCTTCTCCTATGTTTTAGATCAAATTCAAGATCAAAGTACCTACAGAAGTAATTTCAAAATGTTTACACACTGGTCTGAATAGCTCTAGCATTGGGGGGCTGTTGAGATTAATAAATCATATTTAAACTTCACTAGGCTGTGTTTCCTATCTGGACAAATTCTGCTACATATATCAACACTGTCTAGTTTTCCAGTGCAGGAATGCACAACCTTTTTTTCTTTATTGGATGCTGAAGAGAAAGAGATAGAAATAAATTCTATGTCTTGGTATCTGTATAAGGAATGATTTTAAGCAGAGTACATTCCTCTAGGCTGCAAGTATGCTTTTAAGCACGTGATAGTACATCACTGGCTCAAGAACCCTTTTCCACAGCCATCTCCAAGAGCAAGTGGCCAGTTCACTGATACACTGTAAAACTGCGCGTGACTGGTGTCATGTAGGGCACTAAAAACTTCCTTATAACCCTATACAACAAGAAAGGATGATGTAATTACTTGCATTTTCAATATGTTACAACCCCCTGGATGCTACAAAACTAGGATTCCCAGCTGACAGCAATTTCAATTTTCTTGCCCATTTTCCATGCAAATCATGAATGATATGAGAATTCGTCTTCCACTCTGCTCGCCCAGTCTTCGCTGAGAAAAATAATGGGCCCAGCTTCTCTGCGATGTGATTGTGACCTTTATATTCTGCACTAAATCTTCCCTAAAGCAAGAGCATAAATATTTTTAAAACCTCCAATTATCAGCCATAGTAGCAGCATATCAATAGTATAATCCCCTACTTGCACTAGACAAAAAGATTGTGATTCACTTGTAAAATAATGCTCAAGTGTTTAAACCTGCTTAATAAAACAAGGCATAACATAAATCAACATGAGAATATTATATGGAAGAGACTTAGGCTATTTGAGAAACAGCATGGCATGCTCTGTTAAAGGTAAGCTAATGTTTGTGTTTTCATAGATGTGTATGTCTGGTAAAGCCTTACAGAATTCCCCAACTTTGATGAAAAATTAGCTAACAATACCAAGAAAAAAAGTCACCTCCTCATCTTCTCAGAAAAGGACACACAAAGATCAGCAGTTAACAGAAAGTGTAACTGGAAGTAATTCTGATTCAGAATTTATTATCACTAGAATTTTCTAGAACTGATCACTGATGTGTAGAAGACTAAAGTAAAACCTTAGTATTTCACAATAAGAAAAAGACCAAGATGAAGCAAATCCTTCCTCCCAATACTTGAAGATTGTGGACTAAGCAAATGCATTCACAAAAAAAATAAATCTGGACCATCTGGTTTGATTTATCTTTGTGATTAAAAACCTTTTTTCTACTATTTCACATATGGCTAGCTAACCTATGCCAAATACAAGCTGCATACAAAGCTGAACTATGCACCATCTTTAAACTGTCAGTCCCCAAGCGACATGTTCTTGCCTCAAAATTAACCCAAATTGGCAAAATTTCCTGTGTAACAAAACCCATAAAAAAATTGCAAGTCAACTTAATTTGGTATTTTTGATTAAACAAATGGTGGTTACATTTCTGCCCACAGTATCAAACAGCTTATTGCTGCAATGACTATCTAATACAACAGATTTAGGAGCAAAATTTAGAAACAAAACTGCATTAGCCATTCCCTTTAAATCACTTCTGAAAGGTGAATCAGGTAACAACTCTGAACCTGTCCATAAGCTGGTGCACTACCAGTAAGGACTGATTTCCCAGGCACCAATTAGGACAAATGGACCTGCATTAGTAACAAGACACAAAATATTGCAAAATTACCATCCTGAACATCCCTAAAAATTACTACTACTAGTTAAATAAATCTAATTTTTAAAGACTGAATTAAATGACTGCTTGTAAAAATGCATCACTATCTACTGAAAATGTATCTGTTAAATAGTATTTTTGTTTAAAAAAAGGGTACTTTTTTGGTACTTTGGCAGAAAATCAATTTTGTAAAAAAAAGTAAACTCAAAGACATCCTCCCAATCTAGAAGGATTCCCAGTAGAAAGGCATAATATAAAAACATATTTTCCCTAGATTTATATAAATTTATACGTATAAAAATACATTTATATAGCCTCAACACAGTGTACTTCTTAATTAATAATTCTAGAAATTATGCTCTAAACCTCTTCAGTGACACATGTGGGCTAGTACAAGATACGAAAATTCGACCAAGCTGTTTTGTTTTCAAAAGGAATGCTTATATTAATTCATTCTGTAAAAATAATTTAATAGGAGTCAGCTGTCTCTCACTATACTGGGTACAATGGTAGGTAAGTCAGTGTCACACTCTGATCTGTTGCAGGACACGTTCTCGCCTGCAGAAGGCAGGAGTGATCTTGAAAAATTCAAACCACTGAGCTAAATGCAAGTTCTATCACTTCTTAAACTAGTCCTAAAATTTGTGTTAACTGTGAAGAGTTTTATTTTACAGTAAATATATGCTGTTGTCTCTGCTTTCTCATTAGTTCAACAGCTACCAAATAGCCCCAGGAACAGGAGAGAACGGCTCCACATGAGAGACAGAATCACCCATGGGACCCATCCCCCCACTACAAAAGTATTAACAAACCTGCCAAATTGGGATTTATCACCCAGTCGCTGCTCCATAGGACATACCAGTTCTGCACAACCACAGTATTTCCCAGTACATTCAGGAAAACTGAACTAATTGTCCCTATTTCAAAACAACACATCAGTACAACAGAACAATATCAGATTGCTCAATCCTTGAGACTTCTCAGTATTAATACATGCTTTGACATTTAGAACCTAGGCATCAGTAAGATTACCAATACAGAAACTGCCACCACCAAGAAATGGAAACTAAAACAAAACCAAGAAATAGTAACCTCCTATGCCAGTAAACACACGATATGCGTTACTTGCAAAATTTGCATTTGTCAACTCCCTTGTGGTAAACAGCATCCTCTTTCTGTAATGCACTTTGAGAGCACTTCAGTGGCAGTGGCTTGCAGAGCTCTTCCTCTTCATTATTTAAGTGAATGAAAAACATTCCAGTACTTTGCTTAAAATGCTGAGGGAGAAATTCCTTGCTAAGTTTTCATGCACACATGTATTTATGTGAGCTTTATGTGTAAGTTACTGAGAAGTCATTTAACTGCATAAATATTATATTTAGTAAAAAAATAATGTGACCAACTCATTTCCATTTAGGAAAGAACCCCAGTATGTACATCAAAATCCACTTCGGTTCTGTATGTTCTATTAGAAACCTTTATATTTTCAGTACAACTGGAACAGAGTTTTATGGCTCCACTAATACGGAACTGCTGCTAAAAGCAGCACCACAGATTAGGTACAGATGATGCCTATTTTACACACCGCTATATTTTGCAGCATTTTCCCTTTCTAACTTTAGCTATTTTTTCAACAGTTCTTGGATTTGAGGTACCACAGCAGGTTTTTAACACCTTCATCCCCTCTCATGTCCCCAGTCAGCCACATCAATAGGAGATAATAGAATAACATTATTTATACCATTTGTTTTCAATCATTCCCATTCCCTTATGCAGATATGAGACATACAGGTAATGTTCTCTTTATGTCAGGACCATCCTGTGAGTAGAAACTCTGGTGCACTGCATATACAAAGTATGCATTACTTTACAAGTACAGGCTACAAAGTGCTTTATGAAAAAGCTTTAACAACTGTTACTGCTCTTAAGGATCAGCAGATGATGGCATTGGGAAACAGGGAGCTTTGCTCATTATTGCCCAGTATGTCAACACTACAAGATAAAAAATGTACAAGACCTCAAATGCCAATCCAGGGTTGCAGAATGCTTCCCCGGATAAAATAGTACAAGCTTTGTGTATTTATGTACACAAAACAGGGGAACAATAAAAAAGAGATCATTCTTTTAAAACACCTTTATCAACAAGCAGATTCACATTTTATCCTTGCTAAACCTTACTGTTAATTCAGTTGCATTACATGTTCCAGCACATTTAACTTCTTTTAAATATACAGCTAAGTATTTTTGAACGTTGCTCATCTTTCATCTTCTGCACAAGAACGATTTAGGAAAAAAGGCAATTTACAGATTTCTTGAAATAATCTGTAACTTTAATTCCCCACAAATGGCTCAATTAAACCAGTATATAACTGCAAGTACTGCTCTGATCATTGTGGTCAGTTTGAATACATCTGTTTTTACATACAGTTACTGAATCGTATCGGTCATAATTATCAACCTCTTCACAAACCTTTACTCTAATTCCTTTTTTGTTTCGGCTGGGAACACGTACAGTGTATGCTGGTCAAGAAAATATTAAAGGTTACTACATACTGTTTTGTTGTTGGTTTATTTTATTTTTATATCATTTTACTATTATCTGATTTTTAACAGAGTAGAGAGAATTTGCCCCAGTTTTAATTAAGTGTTGTGTTTAAATTTGCTGCAGACTAGGAGCAGTCTTTTGGAAAAGAAGACAACATTGACAGAGGAACAAGGGATAGCTCCGAGTGGCCGCAGGCTGCCCAGGCAGGAACAGCACTGGAGTCTGGACGGACACTGCCACCACGCGGACTGATGAATTCCTGTCCCTGAGGAGCGACGCACAGAATCATAGAACGGTTTGAGTTGGGAGGGGCCTTAAAAGGTCATCTCGTCCAACCCCCTTGCCATGGACAGGGACACCTTAGACACCACTAAGCCAGGCTGCTCAAAGCCCCATCCAGCCTGGCCTTGAACACTTCCAGGGATGGGGCATCCATGGCTTCTCTGGGCAACTTGTTCCCGTTTTTCTTCACCCTCACAGGAAAGAATTTCATCCTTACATCAAATCTAAATCTGCCCTCTCCCAGTTTAAAGCCATTCCCACTTGTCCTATCATTTAATGCCCTTGTAAAAAGCCCCTCTCCAGCTTTCGTGTAGGTTCCCCTCAGGTACTGGTGTGGTGTGTAAGCCTGGATTCACACAGACCACTTTTTCTACATTTGTGGTGTTTTCTATTTTCCTGGGAAGGAAATTATGAAACGCCTGAAAATAAGGTTTTATGAAACTTTATTAAAGGATTCCGAAATCCAAACTGCTACTTCTTTGCAGTATAAACAGCATTCTCATTTAAGCTTTGATCCTCTATTAGTGAAATGAGGACTTTGGTATGTTGCTTGAGTTCTGAAACCAAAGGTATTTCATTTTTAAAAGTATGTATTTATATCTGTTTCTTAAAAACCACCCAAAACTAAATCCAAAACACCCCCCATGCCCCCCCACAAAAAGCCCAGTCCTTACCTAGACAAAAAGTAAGTCTGAGATGACACCTTTACTAAAATGGGGAAAAACTTTCTGTGTCTAGCAGGACTCGTCAGAAATCAGAACTGAGTGAGAGCAATAAAGCAAACTAAGAACCTGTCACCAAAGTACTTATTATTAGACAGTTCGTATTTTCTTCCTTTTTTTCCTTATAATATATATAATAGCTTCTATGCCCTTAGTCATACATAACCTTGATGACATGGCCTTAGTGTGCAACATCAAAACCAGTTTAGTGGGTAGTGAACAAAAGCAGGTCACTTTTGAAAGCAGATGTCTCCTAAATTTGTAAGTCATTTATATATAACTGTGTGCTTGACTTTACCTTTGAAAAAATACATTGCTCTGCTTGTTCATTGAAGTTCATTATTTTATACCAACCATGTATTTATATCAATATACCGATGGTAAGACAACTAACACTGTCAAATATGCAACTCTTACTACAATTACTGGATACACATATTTCTGCTCAGAATTTTCATGTTCACACAGTAAATCATTAAACCAGTTTATCAGACAAATATATATATCAGACTGATATATTTACTCTTTCAAATATTCTAAATATCTATCAACAGAGCATGAGTAAAAACTTAATTGTATCATGGTGGATCATGTTATGTGACATAGTAAGATGAAATGGTAACACCATTAAGGTTGTATTTCTAATCAATATATACACAGTGATACTACTTTTGCATAAATAGTTACTTCATCGTGCTTAGGCTCAAAAAAATTCTCCATGTAGGCAAACATGTACTCCTAGTGTCTGCCCAACACTGTCTTAAGGGACTAAAAGGAGCAGACCAGCAGCCTAAGCATTCCCAGGACAACAGGCAAATCTGAGGAGAATCAGGGAGGCCAGCCTAAAGCTCCTGATCTGCACGGGGGCTGGAACTGACCAAAAATGCAATGAAAGATGATTGAAAAGAACCTGAGAGTGAAGTAGCTCAACTGATGTTTACCAATTGCATCAATTTATCCTGCTGAGCCTGGAAACAAAAGACATCACATATAGAGGGGAAACTTCTATCTTCAGATAACTTAGTAAGTACCAGTAACTCGTCTGTAAAAGACTCAATATATAGCATGAAACCTGGTGTCTAGTCAATGAACAGGAATACCCATGTTTTTTTAAAGAGGTTTGACAAGTTCTATTTGAGGAAGGATGAAGAGAAACTGTAAAAATAAGTTCATGTCAACTCTTACCTTTGTGAATAAGAAGCCAACACAAAAGTAGCCACAGCAGATCACAACAAAGATCCATTTAGGCCTAGTATAATTTTTCAAATGGTGGCCAAAAGCAAAGGCCAGAAAGAACATAGAATAGTGCAAGCATATGTAATACTGCTTCTTCTAGTCAAATTGGATGGGGTTTCTACATATTTGGCACTCCCTCCACCTCTGAATCTGCTCTTTCTTATCTTCAACACAAATACTTCTAATATCCACAACATACTCTGGTAAGTTCTCCAACTCAGTTACCTGTGAAGAACAGTATCTTTTGATCTTGCTGAATCAGGGGCTTGGTAGCTTCCCTTGTGGACCCCCAGCTCTGCCGTGGGAAGAACAGACAGTGCACCTCTGCCCATTCTTTTCCTGCCTCTCATGATTCTACAGGCCTTCATCATAGCCTCCTCAGACATCCCTTTCCAGGATGAACTTTGAAGTCCAGCTTTCTTGGTCATTCCTCATTTGGAAGCGCGTCTATGACCATTCTTGTCTTGCTTCTCTGAATCTCACTCATTTTTACTCTGTTTTCTGAGCTGGGAGACAGAGCAGGAGTGACTCAATCAGGATGTTCGGGGTGAACACAGTGGCATGGATTAACATGGATTAACACAGTGGTATGACAGTACTCATTGTTCTTGTTTCTCAGTAATATTCACTTTATCTTTTTCACTGCTGCTTAACACTGTTGTTACATTTTCATGGAACTGTTCATCTTAACTACAAAATACTGCTCATTACTGAGAGCCCAGTATTTCATATGGGAAGTTACGATTCCCTTTATGCTATCTGAATCCCTCTACCTACACTGAACTCATGTGCCAGCACGTTGCATTATCCAGTTACTCAGTTTTATAGGGATCTTCTGCAGGTTTTCATAGCTGACCCTATCTTTACTACCCATGTCCTGGCAAACACTATCACCTTGTTGCTCACTGCCTTTCTAGGCTTGACATGCAAATTCTAACAGTTCAGAAGCCAGAACTAAAATTATTCCAGTCTTACTGATTGTAAGTTCACTAAAACTGATGTCCTGGATCAGACTCATCCCACTCACCCAGCGCTCTGCTTTCAACAGAGGCCATCAGAGATCCCCCTCTGGGAGAACACATGAGCCTCGCTGCTTCCTGCAGTCCATTCTCCACACACACCCCAGCAGCCACTACAGTACATCGGGGACCTCCCTGAGCAGCTCTTTTAGCAGCCCCTCAACACACTTCTTGTCCACTTTCTAATCCCTTCCTGAACCTGCTCACACTGCCACCACAGCGGCCCTGTCATCCTTCACTGCATCCATCTGAAACCAAGCAACTCCCATTTCAGTACCTCAAGACTGGATGAATAACTCCCACCTTATTCACTGCCTTCATTGCTTAAGTCTTGGTCATGCCCCAGCAATCTCCTCTGTGAACAATCCTGAATTTCCAGTCTTTCCTCTTAAGGAAGCTGATCCCCTTGTCCCTTTCTGTTGCCCTTCCCTATCCCACTGTATCCCTCTTCCAATGCAGAGACCAGAACCACACATACTATCCCAGATGCGGGTACAGAAGCTGCAGCAGCAAAATGGTGCCGTCTGTCTTCTTCTCGCTACCTCTCTTGAGGACAGTCACCATTTTCCTGGCTCTCTGGCTGCCACAGTACACTGAGCTTAGGTTTCCAGGGAACATTCAATGGTAACTCCAAGCACTTTCTCATGATTGGTGGCTGCCAGTTGTGAGTTCACCACCATGTGAGCATGGTTTAGATTATTCTTCCCTCGACATCATCTTACTTTATGCACACTGAAGCTCATGCGCCACCTTTCTGCCTCCTTCCTTTTTTTGGCAATTTCTTTTTGCCTTCTTTATAACTTTTCAACGCAATCACTTCTGCATGTAAGAAGTTTCTTCCATGCTATAAGCATCCAGTCTCCTCAAAAGCCTCTGGTATGGTACTTTGTTTTAATGCTCCCTGAAGATCCACATCACCTTGTATCTACAACTCTACCCAGTAACCCTGAGTAAAAGCTGATGAGCCTTGGATGTAGCAAACTCTGAAGACGTACCCAATTTCAGCCCCTAACACGTAACATGGACAGGCATATTCTTCTGTGGATAAAAACCACCGAGGTGAAGACAAGCATTTTACACCATCCATGGGAAGCCCATACACCAGAAGCCTCTCCTGAAATGTGCTGCTGCCCTTTTTCTGTCACCATCCACTATTGCTGGTCTAAGAGGTCTAAGACATTCTAAGAGGTTTTGAGCATGCTGAATGAATATCACAGTGAGCATTACAGGATTTATGCCTTTGCGTTTATATTATAAAATTCAGCTGATGTAGCTGCATTACTTGGATGTCAGAAATTTGCAGACTAACAAAACTGGTGTTTAAGCAGCTCTGTTCCACTCAGCCAACTGAAATTTTATTAATAAAGAAAAAATGCCACTTGGAAAAGTGCTATTGATACACAAATGAAAGCCAGAACCTAAATCCTGTAAGTACAGACAAGGCTACAGTGAAGGACTGCACAAGATAAAACCTTTTTTTCCACATATTTAGTAAGTATCATCTTTAAATAGCAAAGCAAACCACAACAAAACTGACCATTTCAGTATTTGCGCTCTTGACTTAGAAACACAATAAACACTCACAAAAGAAATTTGGTGGAACAAGCCCATGCACTCAAGACAGGCCTGTCACCTACTCTAACAGCATTCTATGGATGGTCTCTCCAGAAAGCTCAATGCTTCAGGGATCATGTATTTCACATAACATGTATAAACCAATGCCTTATAAAATATCTTATGTGCTTATTAACTCATTTTTCTGGAGGTGGAACATCCACAGCTTGAGATCATGTGGGAAGATATTAACTGACAGACTGATCAAAAGAAAAGGGTGGCAGCCCTCAAAATTCCAGCATACCCAAATCCCTAGAAGCACCTCTAGTAGTAGTTCACTCCTTGGACAACCAAGTATCTCAGGTCCTGAGCCGCCGATGAGGACTTGAAGGCCACATGTGCTCAAACATTAAGTTCAAAAGGATGTGAGGTGAGATAATACAGTCAACTTAAAGCACTGCTTCGAATCCCTAGCTCTTTCTGCTGAGACAACTTTAACTAAAGGATACCAAAACCTGCTGAGAGGAAACGTGTTGCTGATTACAGATCAGAACTGAATTTGAGTCCCCTCTTGCAGAGGCAAACTCACACTGCTCTGGTAAGAAGACAGCAGATGCACATACTACACTTCAACTCATTCAGCTTACTCTTCACACCTTTTCTTCAACACAAAAAAGACAGCAGTTAGCCACTGTCATTTCCTGATTGTCACCAACCTACTATTCAGATAAATATTTTTCTTCTAAAAAACAATTTAACAAGTTCTTGCTAATAATCTATTCCACAAACAAACAAACAAAAAAACCTGATCTAAAGTATACAGGTAACACTAAGCTTAGGACTCTGCTGCAGCAAACAAAAATACTATTTTTACAAACCAGGCACATTCCATCTAATGAGTGTTCAGTTTTTGCTCTTCCTTGACCTTTTGAAAGGCTGGCCCTGAATATCAGTGCTCTCTGATGGTTAGAAATTTTCATATATTATTAATCTTACAATCTATGTTAAATTATTCATGTATTAACATCATCCTTTAGCTCAATTTATTCCCTTCACGGTGTTTACCTAGATGGTTAAATAGAAAGCAAAATTTAAATTATTCTGCAAAACTAAAAAAAGCCAAATACCTCTTCCAACAGACTCTTAATTTCCCTACTTGACCTCAGCATATCTTCCTGTTTCTGCTCCACTTTTTAACTGAGAATGATTAACACTATACAAAGAATTCTAGAGTTCTGTTCATGGATAATAGTAACTCCTTTAACTGGATCACTGTAGTCAGCATTTACTTTTTCCACAATTCAGTATCTTGTAACTACCTAATATTCTTTGGGTTTGTGTTGCTTTCAACTGGTAAGAATTTCTTTCACAATTTTTTTGCTTGCAAGGTTACAACTGTAAACCTTCATTCTTTAAATTGTTATTGTACTTATTTCATACCCTAGTTCTCAGGATCACCCCATTATTTCTGTGTAGTACTACAACTCTCTTCTATATTGCCAATGCCTCCCAACTCTTCATCACTACCAAATTAAGACAGCAAAGTTTTAATTGTTACATCAAGACCTCTATTAAATATTTAGTAAGACTGGTCCAAAGACTGATCTTCAAAAAACTAATTTTATACCCTCTGATACTCAGATTTGATGGATTTTCGATTCAATATTACTCACGACAGTTTGTCTCTAGTTACTTCCCTATCCTGTCAACAATTCAAGTGTTATCTCTACCTTTTCACCACAATAACAACGTGCAACAGCTTTAATGTGGTCTAGAAAATAAAAAAGGGAACTACTCCATTTCCCTTAAAAACAGTAATTGCTTCATCAAAGACAGTTATGACAGCAGGTTAAAATACGTATTTCAGTTTTACTCATCTTGTTTTCTCCTGGAAAGCACGTTCAAAGCCGCACACCTACCTACGCCCTGGCAGCAGGGCGGTCGCGTTCCCATCCCCGTCCCCGTTTCCCTCCCCTCCCGTGAAGGCTGGCACTGCTCCCGCTGTTCTCCCACCAAACGGCATCACAACGCTCCACCTCTCCGGCTCCCGGCCC
>VWZT01007450.1:21597-51119 GCA_013397055.1 Pachycephala philippinensis | reverse complement strand
GAACGGGGCAGACACGAGGTGCCGTGCCGGCCCGCCGAGAGGCAGGAAATCAGAAACAGCGTGGCCAGCAGACCAGGGCAGTGATTGTCCCCCCGTACTCGGCTCTAGTGAGGCCACACCGCGAGTACTGGGCTCTGGGCCCATCAATTCCGGAAGGACATTCAGGAGCTGGTAGAAGTCCAGAGGAGAGCAGTCGAGCTGGTGAAGGGTCTGAAGCACAAGTCCTGGGAGGAGCAGCTGAGGGAGCTGGGGGTGTTTAGCCTGGAGCAAAGGAGGCTCGGGGGTGAGCTTACTGCTCTCTACAACTCCCTGAAAGGAGGCTGTAGCCAGGTGGGAGTCGGGCTCTTCTTCCAGATAACAAGTGACAGGACGAGAAAACATCGCCCCAAGCTGTGCCAAGGGTGGCTGAGATTGGACATTAGGAGGAATTTCTTCACAGAAAGGGTGTTTAAACACTGTCCAGGGAGGTGGGAGAGTCTCCAGCCCTGGAGGTGTTTAAGTACTTAAAAGACTGTGGTTGATGGGGAGGTGTTCCGGCAGAGGTTGCACTCGATCTCAGAGGTCTTTTCCAACCTAACTGATTCTGTGATTCTGCAATTTTGACGCTGCTGTGTGTGCTATCCCTATAACACCACAAAAATCAGCAAGCTAAAAATTCAGGTAAAAGTACAGTGCTGCTGTTCCCACCTCGCTTCAGCACCAGGGTTCTCTGAGTAAAAGTGAATGGGGACGGGGGTGAGAGGGGAGAAAGGGTGGGGGCTGAAATTATTTGACTTCACCCAAAATATTAGCGTAGCTTTTTTTTTTGGATGGATGATACCTCAAGAGGTCAACAAGCGAACAACAACAGTCTAGTCTGCTTGGAAGTATCAGAGGAAATGCATGCCTTTCTCCGACAATGCCTAGGTGGCAATAGCCTGCTCAACCATCACACCAATTACAGACACTCCCAGAAACATTATAAACTGGTATGTAAATACGTTTTCCTTGCTAATAGAGTAGCAGCTTTTCCCATCAATCTTCCCCTTTCTCCTTGACCGGCGTCTGGGGAAAAAACAAAACAAAAAAGCAGAGTCTCAGCACCCATTCTCACTAGTAACTAGAGCTGTAAAAACTCTAAAGAACAGTGCACAGTCAAGGAATTACACTGAAGGTTTTGGGGTTGTTTTTTTTTTGCTTTATAATTCAGGACTTCAACAATGGGTTTATTATTTTCAGACAATTCATTTTGAAAGACAGTATCTAAAATAAATTATTGCAGTCCTCTTCTCTTATTTTCTCAAATACACAGTCATCTTCATTTGGCCTAACTAAAAATGTTTTCCTTGAGATAGAACCCAAATTAACTACATGCAGTGGAACAAATAAACAGTTAGAAGGGCATATGCATTTCAATAATTATAGGTAGATACAAACATAAGCTAGAAAATCTCACATAATACTGTTCAGGTTGATCTCTTTGAGATATTTCAGAGAGAAGAGAATTTTTTTTCCTGCTGGAATAGAACACAAGAACAGTTTTTTCTGCTCTAAGGCTTATTACAATGTACTGTACGTGTGGATTGAACAGCAGTTCCAAATGTGCCAACATCGATGTTATTTGGCATTATAGTGACCACAGGGACATATAATGCAGGTGCTTTAACTGCCTAAGAGGCCTTCTGAATTAGATTGACTTCTGTTAATCACACATTCTTTAACCATAACAACTGCATAAATGTTACCTTTCAACACTACTTTTCCTAAAGGCTACCAAGTACTGTCTGAAGCTTCTGAATACCATATAATCTGGCAGGTATAAGCAGGCAAATTATGCTATTCCATTGCCTGTATCTGCAGTTTTCTGTTGTATTAAGAAAATACATGGCACTGATTTTTCTTCTGGATATATGTTTGTAAAGTAAATGTCCTGAAAATCTAATAAAAGTGTCTATCATGAAGCTATGGTAACCATGCTGCATTAACTAACATCAAGGCATTAGGAAGCTGGAACCAGGTTTTCCATACATTGTCTCTGTAGAAGTTATTTCGTGCCTGTTTCAAGATTTGCAGAAGACATAACAGCAGAATTGCCAAGGTGCAGGCACTTCTACATCACAGCCTCACTATCTGCAAAGCCCACCTATGCTTCTTCATTCTCCTACTAAATCCTACTGCTGCACTAGATTGTGTATTCAGACAAGAATTTTCAGGCTGTTATGCTCATCTAGTAGTATCATGTACTCTCTACAGGATCAGAAACAAAATAAAAGTTACATTTTTCTTCTCATGAGTCAGCAGGAAATATTTGGTGTAAATTTCCAGAGTCTTTCAACAGTATCAGCTAAACTTTTCTCCAACTCAGAGCGAAGATTTGTAAAACTCTTGGGGATGCTAATGCCAAAATTATAAAGACCCAACTCAACACTTTTTCAAATGAGAATGTACAAAAGATAAACTTTTAATACATTTTCCAAGCATCTTGCTTGAAAAAAAAATAGAGAAATAGCAGAGGAAATCCTTAAGAACACTAACATTGTGATCACAGCATTTAGAAGCTAGCTAATGGTTTAAGATTGGTTTAAGAATGGTTTAAGATTTTATATTAATTCTCTAAAAACGTAGGTTGGTGTATGAAGACCTAAACCACTTCAAATTTGTTGTATAAAATGACATATACCATTCCATACTATCACTGTTTAACGCAAGAGCATACCTTGACTGGCTTTAACAGCTCTATTCCAATTATCAGTTTTAATTCCCTTAGCTCAGAGTTTTGTATCAGCAGCCAGACACAGCTGATAAGCTCAGTGGTTTTCTGTTGCCCTATCCAAGGCTGTTCTTCTCACAAAAAAAAAATTTTAAATATGTTCAGGTCAAACCAATGGCCTCAAGCCCAGAGTGCCACCACACTTAGTCCTTGCTAAACCTTCACCACAGCAAAGCCGCTAAACCACATCCTTCAGTCTCCAGCACAGGTCCAATTCTAGTCAGAAAATGTTCTCAATGTTGTCTCTCTTAATATTATTTGCAACTTATTTGTGATTGCTGAAGGCCACACCTAACCTAGAATCTCATCTCCAGTGGTAACAAGTACAGAGCACTTCAGAGAAAGGGGCAAGAGAACCCACCACACAGTTTGATCTATTTGCCTATTGAAGAGCAGTTAGTGATTGGTTTTATGGTTTCTGAAGGTAAAGCCACATCACTTTTTTCTGAATTCAGATTGAGTTTTTAGAAATATTTTTATTTTAGAAATATTTCTCTTCAGCCAATCACACACTGTAATAGAGGTATTTATTTTTAATTCACTTTATATTATTCCCTTTCATTCAACAAATGACTTGAAAGAGCAACATCTTTTAGTCATTTAGCTGTTCAGGAACTATCAGCAACGGATACCGATTCCTGCAAATGAACTTGGAATTGCATCTTTTATGTGATGGGAATGTCTGTGTATGGATATGTAACATGTCAAATTTTCCAAATGGGTATGATTCCTAACTAGAGGGAAAAACAAATGCATAAACAATCCTAGTGTGGAATCTAAGTACAAGTCTGTAAAACATATCAGCAGGTGCATGGGGATATACATACCTGATCTCTGAATAAATTCTCATTTTCTGTAAATTTCAAATGTGTCGTTCAGAAACACTTGCAATAAGCAAATAAAATGAAGCAAGTTGTTGAATCCATCAAGCTAAAATAAAATTTTTTATTCAGACATGTTTTTTCCCTCTTCTTCCTCCCAAAATTCAAGTTTTCCTCCTTTTCCTACCCAAAGAAGTTCTTACTAAATTTTTTATGAGTTTACCTAACCAGAAAAACAGAGGTTGGGCTAAACAACACAAGCAAGAACATGCTGTATTTACATTTTGGAGACAATTTCTCACTCACTAACCTGTTTTTGTTGGATGCTGGATTTCTTACTATTTTTCATCTATTCGGGCATCTTGATCTCTGGAACAGATTGACAAACGTCAAGTGAATGGAATGATGTCATTCTCTGGAATGACTGACAAATTTAGAAAAAGCTGAAATGATCTTCTAAGTACTGTAACAAAATATGCTGAGCAAATCAGCATTCAGTTACACCCAGCAGCAGCAGTGTAGGAAATGAACTGGCATAGTGGCCCTTCTCTCATAATTCTCTGTTTTAGTACAAGCTACTATCAACAGCTGATTAGTTATGTAATGAATTCTAATCTTAATAATTAAAAGTTTACTTCCATTACAAATAAATTTAGAAATAAAGAGATCCAGTCTTTCCCAAGATTAAAATTGGTCTTTTCTTCTGAATCAGTTATAGTTTAAAGCTATGAAATAACATGCTGTTCATTGCCTCACTGCTCACTCTAATCAGCATGGGCCTAGAAGATCACACATGGTCTTTTCTTTTTTCCTCTTCAGACATTTTCAGTTGGCAGACAAAGTCTTTAGCTATCACAAGGTTAAACAAAGACATTACTAATGCTGGAAATTATTTTTTAAAATATCAAATATCTAAACATACTTCATCCTGAAAGGCCCACACAAAAGATAGAAGTATTTTAGCTACAAATCAGATTTTTAGTTTATTAACACTTCTATTTAAAATCAAAAATTTTCTCAGTGTGAATGTCACAGATCTCAATTTGGTCTAACATTGCAGCAGATGGAGCAAGCAAGTGAATTGGGGAAAATTTGAAAGCCAGAAATGGATACAACAGCATAGTGCAGAACATACAAAAAATTATACCATCTATATCCTTATCATACTCAGAAAAAGTCAAAGTCAAGGAGAGAGAATGTAAAGCACATTATTAAAGCTGTGATGATAAACCTTCTAACATCCAGAATATTATTTCTGTAAAACTGAGCAAAGATGTGATTTTTAGTCAGTTAATTCTGGACTGAAATTTTTGAATGTGCAAGATACTTTTCCTCAATGGTACTTCTCTCAGCACAGTTGTAAGAGTGATAGAGTAGCAGCCTTATCTCATATTAAATACAAATTCCTGTACCAACACACATGCTCACCATTTCTTGGCCTTTGGCTGCCTTCATCATCTGTTTTGATACCATTAAAGCAGCTACTGAACACAAAGGTCTAAAGACCAGAGAACTTTCTGATTTCTTCAAAATGACATACTTGACTCTTCTCCAGGTGAAAATTACAGTCCCTAACTACTGAACTACCATTTTCCTGACTCAGTTAATTTGACTGTTCTTAACATCCTTATAGTGCAACAAACAAGCTGCAGTTCCTTATGGCCCAGCCTCAGCATGACTAACCCTGTAAGATTACATTTTACTCTGATCCTTTCCTAAAAGGATTGAGAAATAACCTCTTTTGTGTACAAAATTATCCAGTTTCATGTGCCTGAGTCATTGTACTCATATTGGAGCTCCAGTGTGTCTTCTTTGCCATGCTTTGCAGCAGCCTGGAAAAACAAACAAACAGAAAAACCAAACAAAAACCCTCCAGCCAATGAACAGAGAGACCAGCTAAAAACTGCATTAATGTGTTCAGCCTTAAATCTGAATCAGTCAATTAGGTTCATTTTATACAGTATACAAATAAAACAGCTGAAATCTTTACCAGAACACTTTCCCTGTGGGAAGGAGCAAGTAGGAGGCAGGAAGGGGGAGTCTTTGCAAGCATAAAGCTGGCTAAAGCAGTTATTTTGCTCCCACACAAAACTCTGACAACTCTACCTCCAAAAGGAAAGGAAAGGGGCAGGTAAAGCATGACATGGAATGTTAGGAAAGGAAGAAAATGGCAGAGTAAAGTGAGATATTTCACTGCTGTAAAGGCTGCCAAGGGAATATGTTTCAGAATAGGTTTGGAGGGGAATATGGGCAAGGGGAAGGCATTTAAAACACATGACCCCCTTCTACCCAGACCTTCCAACCTTACTTTTCATGAAGAGGAAGTGAATGTAAATACAAAGTCAGTGAAGTACTTATAAGAAAAGTAACCTGCCAAATTCTTAACCTGTTGATTTTAAAGCTGACCTCTTTGATTTGGTTAGTAGGCAGTGTTATGCAGCAGCTGATCGCATCATTGCCGACATGGATCTCAGCTGAGCAGCTTTCTTTTGGATAGTCACAAATAAAAGGATCAAACATCAAGCGGTACGAACCACAGAACTGCATTTCTCAAATCTGCATTGGGAACTGCACCAAAAAGACAGAACTAATGCAATTTGCTGTAAAGGCAAGTAGGTCTAGTGATTTGAAGAGGGGGGAAAAAAAAAAAAAAGGCTATAAGACAAATGTTTAAAATTCCTAATACTCTTTCTTCTGGAAGGACACAGATTCACCACAATAGGTCAGTGCTTGATTCAGAGAATAGGGCTCATAGTCCAGAGTTAGAAACTTGTTTTTTTTCTTAACAGGATATGATGAGATGGGTCTTTTGGATGATTATCAGATATGATGATAGTAAGAGATAAAAATAACAAGTAAGAAATACTGTGAACAACAGACCTAGCAGTCTGAATTTTCATCGGGTTGCCTAAACTTTTTGCACCTGAGTTTTGCAGAGAAGAACAGCATTCAGTTGAAAACTTCTTGCCAGTCCTTGGGATCCAGCTCATTCTGTTGGGATTTTTAAAAAATATTAACAGAGACAGGTATCTCCTTTTCTATTTGGTGGTTCAGTATCTGACCAGGAGCTGGGAGACCTGGGTTTCTAGTTCAAATGACTTCACAAAACCATGCTGTGTTTTTAAAGTCACAGCCCCTAGTATCATTTCTTTAAAAAAACCCACTCCTTTGATCTGTTTAAATTGATTTTTTAAATACCGTTTTACCTTTGCTTTGTTTATATCTTTTGTAGAACTTCAAGTTCCTGCATCTGCTCGTCTGTTGGTTTAACCCAATTCCTCTTAACTTCCTGGACTGCCTTAAAAGAATTTTTAAAAATAGCAGCAAAAGTCAGCAAAAACATATTTTCTTTCACATAAACATTCAGAAATACATAGAAATAGAAAGCTTGTGGTTTATTTTGGTTTTTAAACAAAGCCTTTGATTTTAGGACAAGTTCACTCTACACTGTTCTTTCCTCATGAATTAATAGTTTCCAAAGTTGTGTAGGTGTACAACTCAACACACCTACAGTTCACCTCCATGCTCTCATATCATGGCAGAGTGCCTACATATTAGGAACATTAGGATACATATATCACCTTGAAAATACACGGGATAGATACCTAAATGTGTCTTTTTTGTGTAATATTTTTTCCCATGCGTAATATATAGGTGAGTTATACAAGGGTTTGAAGGAGAAAAAAACCCAAAACACCAGCAAGCCCACTATCAACAACAGCTATATCCAGCACTTAGAAAAGTGCTACAAAGCAGTGCCAACACGAACCATTTATAAATATGTCAAGAATTTGTATAAATGATTAATCTGATGTGGGAAAGGTAACCTTTAAGTTTACAAAGTCCTTTCAGTTTTACCTGCATATGTAGCAAGTTCAGTGAAGTTCTACAATCCATCAGCAGCGTATTGAGAGAAGGATCCCAAGCCAAGGGATAAAAAGTAATACAACACGAAGAAATGCTTCTGTTGAATGGTGGTTTGAATTTTTCAGCTAAATAAAATGGGAGCACAATCCAGAAAGATGTCGTTACTTACCAGATTAAAAACCACCCAACCAAACAACAGATGTGATCTTGAAGTGTGTGCTGTACTCATTCTTTATACATTGTAGCACAATGGAAATAAACTAGTCAGGTTATCCAATCTCTCCACTTTGATTTTGGTGGTACCAAACACAGAAGTTACGATATAGAGCTAACATTTTTCCCTCCTTTTCTCAAACAGCTCTGGGTTTCTCTACACAGTAGTTGGTAAGGCTCCTAGAGCAGCCACTGCCATGCTGCAGTGCTGGCATACAAGACCTAGGCTGAAGCCAGCTAGCTGCAGCACCAACCACTGTGGAGCTGCGGCAGGCTGAGATCAGTGCAGCAGCAGAGCAAATTGAACACTCAGTTATCCACGTGCCGAGGGCACAGCTGCCCTGAGCCCTTTGATTTAAAGCAGCCTGGGTAAATCTCCACAACCATACGACTGGAGCAGCACCGGCCCCACGGCCAGCACGGACGTATCACTCGCACTGCTCTGGGTCCTGCAGCTCAGACAGCCCTATTTCCTACCTCTGGGCTTGGAGCAGTGCTACTCACACAAACAGTTTGCCACAGCTGAGAAACATGCAGTTATTTCACAGGACTGCTAGTTCTGTAGTTCATAAAGGCATGTATAGGGAAACAGAGAAAGATTTGTAGAGGCCAAGCTCTAATGCAGTAGATTTAAACCAGACAAATTAACAGCATCAAACAACAGGTTCCTATGTACCTTCAAGCCAAGCAACTTTCCTTGCTGCCACCAAAAGACATGATCTGTTCTTCCTCTTCCGCTCCATGCATTCATCTGCTGCATTTGCTCACTAAGCAAGCAAAAATAGATTTCTTTTTTTTCTTTTTCCTTGTAGGGAGAAGTAGACCAGAGCACAAGTGCAGCAGGGAGCCATTAGACTGGCCCTGCTATACTGCCCTCGGGGCACTCTGACAAATGGGACCTTGGCACCAGGTTCCCCATCCCCTGGGTTTATCCTCACCCACAAGTCAGCCTTACAATTTGCTGCACAGCAAACAGAACCAGGGGACTGACTCAGGCCGAAAATAGGCCATCAAAACCAAATAAAAAATAAAGAGCCAGTATTTTTAGACCAGGTTAGCTCACCAGTCCAGTTCACCACTGTCTGCCCACACAATTCCACCAGCATAATGGAGGAGTAGCCCAAGGAACAAGCAAATGAAAGGGGAAGAGTGCTCTGCTGTTTAAGCCAGGCCACTTACCAAAAGAAATGCTCAAGCTATGGCCTCAGGTATTCTGTATATTAGTGTATAGAAATGAGCACTTCAGATAAAAAGTAATCCATCTCTGCCCAGAGGGACAGCTTGCAAATCAGAACTCGAAGTTCTCTTCTATATTGTTTACGGGTATTTTTTTATTTGTGGTCACTGCATTGTGCAAGTATAAGTATTAGGAGGCAAGGAGCCACAAAACACCTCTCTATAGATTCTGAAAGAAAGAGGGAATAAATAGCTAGCTACAGTAAAGGACCCTTCAGGAATACTCCAGTGCTAAAATTTAAAACATGCAGCACCACAGAAACCAGTCAATTCCAATTAAAAATTGACCTCAGAAAAAAAAAAGCAACAGTCAAGCTGCTGAAGCTTGAAGGCTTCGTAACTAAGTTATTCAAGGGATTTCTTTCTCTGCTTGTACTAGTTGTCATGCATCTTAGTAGTTTCACCCAAGCTTCTTGCTCACCACTTTCTGAGCCCAAGCTAACAGTGCAACTCCTTCATGTTCTGAAGACTCACATAAGGAAGTTCAAGTTCTGCCACATTTTTCACCACTGGGAAAAGAAGAAAAACCAGAGGCGTTTGGTGAAATCTAGTGAAATAGCTCAACTATTTTCATGTATCAGTTATTGCTGGCTGGCAATGTGCTTTTAGAGAAGAAAAACAATACAAATTTTGGGGTAAAGTAAGGTGACACGCTACTTATCTTCCTCACTTCTCTGAGTCTAAGCTTACAGAACAGTCTAAGCTCTATTACTCACAGAACATCTCTACTTCCTGAGACTATGGTCTTATAGGATAGCCTTCACTCAAAACACAGCTAAGCATGATAAATATTACAGGACACATGGATGCAAACTTCCAGGACTGGTGCTTTTCTGTTCCACGAAAAGATCACCAAACAAGATGTGTAAAATGTCAATGTACAGCACAAAAAGCACATCAGTCTTCAGAGATCACTACTTTTCTGCTTACTTTTTCAAAAAAATCTAAGTCTAAAGGCCCAAACCCGTAAACATTTAATTTTAAGCCGATAGCATGATTCAGCAGAACACTGAAAACATACTTTTTTAACCTTGTGAGCATCTAAGCACTTTTTGGCAGTGGAATATGGGTTACATCTGGATTTGATGTATTTGTGAGGATTATCAAAGATGCATAGAAATGTAATCAACTGAAAAACTTTTCTATTCTCTTGTGTATCTGATCATATCACAATACAAGGCAAAAATAATTTCATCTGGAACTGCAGTGGAAGATACATTTGAGACATAGTAACTGCCAACTCTGTACTCAGAGGTATCTTTCACAGCAGAATGAAGAGGGCAAGGGAATAATAAATAGACACAGACTGTGAAGTTCTTACCTCACTAAGTAAGCCTGAGTTCTTTAGTAAGTCCAGTAGTAACTGGATCTTCATTTTAAAACATTCAGAAGAGCACTAACATCTCTATGCCAATGAAAAGACTGAAAAAAGCTAAATGACTGCAATGCCTAACTTAACTCCAGTTAATAGCCAAGACTGTTCACCGTCCTCATGTGGCCTGAGCCTATCCCAGTCACACAGGCCTGGATCCCGCCTCATCCACGTACCCACCCACATGGGAAACAGGACATCAGCAGACCAATGAGGATGCAAAGGCCTCTTCACACACTCTCAACCCCAATTTACAGCTTGCTTAATAACACTGTGGTCAAACTTCAGTTACTGGCAGTTAAGAAAAGAAACATGTAATTATATAAAGGAAAGTAAGCTAGAGATGTTGTTTATAAATATAACGAGAGCTTCCTGTCCTATTGTTAAACTCAGCATGTGATCTGTAAATTAAGAACTGTTTTATGTAGGTATGGCCATCTGATTAAATGCCTACCTAGAATACATACCCAATAGTTCCAATGTGGTAAAGCTGCTATGTGACTTATAAACTCAAAGGGATGATAGTCATATGTGAAAGTCTTACCCCTACACCACACTCTCTCTTGCCATACTTTGTTCCCCACTATCAGACTTTCCAAGATGTAGGGGGAGAGAGCTTGAGGGAATTTATCAGACCAGATGGGTCTTTTAACCTGAGCAGGATCATGCAAGCCTTGTTCAGATTTCAGGTTCAGTCACTGCAGCCAATGACAACAACTACAAAAAAATCCAAGGGAGGGCTAAGTTAAGCACCTTGTAAAACTTACCAGAGAGAGCCTTATCGTCACAATCTTGAAAGAAAAATAGGCTAAAATATTTTATAAATTCTCTCGACAGACCTGCCTCACAAAATGTAACCTTCAAAAACAAAGAAGGTCAGAAGCTTCCCTATACATTAGCATGAATAAAGAAGTGTTCAATACCTATTAATGTAACTTAACTGTTTTTAAAATTTTTACTGCCCATTTTTTTAACTGTTTTAATTTTTTCCCTTATGTCCCATTTAACTGCTCATTTAAAAGAAAATATAACCACTCCCATATTCCAGCATGTGAATTTGTGATGAGTTTCATAAGTTTCAAAGCAATGTAAAAATGTAATAAAATAGACTATGTTTACTACTGTCATGCATTTATTCTCTAATGCAAGGCATCTGCCATGTATTTCCAGATCTTTACTACTAAATCCTCAAATCCTGTTGTTCAATGAACACTACGTGCTCTCAGTTAACAACATTAGTCATGAGCATCACAAATACGTATTTTTACAGGATTTGTGTATTTTCCAGACTGATAAAGTTCTCTTGTTTTTCTAGGAAATATCTACATGTCCTGACCCTTTAGTGAAAACACCAGTCCTGTAGCGTTGTCTGTGAAGGCTTCTGACAAGAGCAGACTTGAGCTCTGTTGAGCTTTCATTATCAATAGTGCCTAAGGAGGAGAAAACCTATCTGGCTTGACATTTGGGTTGCTTTTAACTTTCTGTGGCCTCTCTACATCTTCTCTGAAAAAGGGCAGAAAATGCAGACAATATTTGCAAGACCAGCTGCACAATGGGATAATGGGGACAGAAAAATCAGGCAGAGGTGAGCCCACTAACCACTGAATCTGATTGGGACAGTTGTCTTATTCTGGTTCAGGTTCTGAAAAATCAAAGTGTAAGTTTAAGCAGCCATAACCTAAAAGAATACAGTACCATTGAACCATTCCTAAATTCCACAGTGACCATAATCTCCTGAATTTGCTCAGGAAAGTGGTGTGCAATTACAAGAAATCTCTTTAGTCCTGAGAATACTACTGTCATAGGTACTCTGGCATATTGTGCAACCTCATGCTTTGGTCAGAGAGGATGGACTTTCTTTGTCTGAGCATAAGGTGAAAGTGGCAGGTTTCTCTTCTTCCAAAGTGTGCCAATCACAAAACACTTCAAACTGTGCCACAGTGACAGCATTGTAAATTCATCTTCACAGTTCAGAAGGGTTTTCTCCAGCTGTATCAGTTGGTTTAAAAAGCAGACATGTTTTTGTGCATGGAAAAAAGTAGACATCAAGCTAAATATAGGTTGGAAAGAATTGTTTGCAGTTAAAATTAAAAACCACATTAGTGAAGTTTTCCTTATCCCTGTTAATATCAGGGCTGTTACCAGAGAGGGCAGCAGACCATTAAAATCACTTGTCTCACAGTCAATTCGGACATCAAATATGATGGGACGAAAGTTTCATAAGTCCAAACACAAAAGACAAAAAAGTGACTATCACCTTTTATTCTGTCTGCCACTGTGCTGTCCTCACAAATTACTTCAAGAAACTAGCCACGGACTAATGTGTTATCCCTTGATAGTGTAATACAAAGCATACCAGATGGCATTTCCAAGGAATGGCAAACACAGATCTCATATTTAGTATGATTTTGACTGGTTTTATTTCTTGGATCAAAGCACAAACTGGTATTTGCTGCCTGAGCACCAGAATACTAGGGAGTGATGGTTGTAAAACCTACCTCCACCACAAAATAACAGTGAAGGTAGTAGCAATTTACAGTGACAAAAGCTAAATAATTCCCAAAAGTCCTATTTCATCTTTAAGACCACAAGAGAAGAAATTATATCTGCAGTATTTTAAATGTCATTGTTTCTTTACAGTGGCACATAAATGTTAAACGTATATAAAAGCAACATATAAAGCAATATACAACACCACCGACTGGCTTGGAATTACCATGACCCACTGCAAACTGATAAGTTTATCAAGCCAAATTACCTTGACCCACTGCAAACTGACAAGTTTATCAAGCACAAATTATTAATGTTTTTTAAAGTATATTAAGAAATTCTTTCCTTACTCAAGACCCCATACAAGTTTCTTGTCTAAAAATGTCTCCTTACTTCTTCCACCCTATTAGCACCTACTTCTCTCTCCCCAAATCAGAATTCCTATCTCCCTACCACCCCCAAGGCTTTTTGCCTTCAGCATCTCCCACCTCACAAGTCTCCTGTTGCAGGGTCTAAGGCTGACTCTGACACTTATGTTCCCCTGGAAGAACTGGTCCCAGCATTGCCTCAGGTGGTGCAAACCCATGGCAGAACAAAGCCAGCAAGGGGTCACCTTGTGTTATCCAGCTTATGGTTCCTGTGCACAGATAGCGTAAGTTCTGAGGCTGGACTAACACCCATCAGCTCAACAGAGCACAGCAAGTACATGTTCAGCTCCCTTACACCTATGGCCAGTTGAGAACTACCTTCACAAACTCAGATTGCAAAGGCACAGCAGAAACACGGTGCACACTTTCCTGTATAGTGAGAGGAAATTTCAGAATCCCATGACAAAGAGCAGCACCCATCTGACAGATGTGTGCTTTGTTATTGCTGTTAGGATTAGGAAATTACGGCAACCAAAGAAGCCTGGCTCGTGCACACGTACATGTGCAAATACACAAAACAGGCAGAGCCATTGCTGCTCCTCCTCTCCTGGCATAAGGAGGGAACTCCGGCTGAAAGTTTCAAACACAAACCAGCCAGTTGTGTAAACAATATTTGGTTGCTACTGGTTTCAAATTGTAACTAGCAATTGTTTACTGTGTGTATTGCAACAGCTGTTACAGACATCCTAGAGCCAGCACTAGAACTGCACCACCACTGCAAACACACAGTTCCACAGAAAGCACCAAGGGACACAAAACAAGTAAAGAGAAGCACACAGAAAAAAAAAGATGCATCAGTTGTACACTCAGTTTTAACAGCAGCTGCCAGCCAAGACATAAGTGAACACTAGATCATTTCTGACTTCAGTGTTCAAGAACTTTCACCCACACTATGCCAAACCAAAGGCAGCTTAATCATGAATGCATCTCTATAGATTTTCTGATTCTATCATATGTGAAGGAAACCTGAACTTGACAGCTAAATGCCATAGAAGCAGAAGACATGTAACATTAAGAAGTTAATTGTGGACAATTCTAAGAACCCAAAAATCTCATCTGCAAAACCAGCAATGCCCCGCAGCCCTCTGGTACAATAAACTCCTCAAAGCCCACAGAAAATACTCTTGTATATCTTCAAATAGAGAGGTTTATCCTTTCCTAATTGAAATTATATTAAATTTTGTCCACTACTCACAAACGGAAACTTCCAACACAATTCTAGAAAGCCATTACCTGTACTATTCTTTCTGCAGTGTCTGATGTCTGGATATAAAGTCTAATATTGCTGCCATCAGCGAGGTAAACGTCCAAAAAGGCTCTCTGGGTTTGGATCTTAAACATATCCTGTTGGGTAGAAATGCAACACTGTTTTATTGCTTTCCATATTGCTGAAATCCTTCTGAAGATGCTGATGCTCCATTCCCTATTTACCCAAGTAAAATAAACAATTGAGATTACCATTTAGTACACATAAAGTTATTAAAATTACTATTAAAGCTTGCAGATGACAAAAAATAAATATGCAGAACAGCAAATGGGAAGATACTGAAGAATTAGAGGAGGGTCTTTTTGGTGTTAAGTGACACGGGCTACCTGGTGTCTCAGTGTTTGTAGGCAGTCGCTTCCTAGAAAGTAGAGACTCCAAAAAGAGGAGGTGGATACACGACTGCAGGTGAATATTCAAAGCCATAGTCTTGCTGAAAGAAAAAAGTTCATCCCTGTACCTACACCTAGGAAAGTGGTGAGAATAATGAGCCTACAGTATCTGAATAGACTAAGCCACTGCTACAGGAATACTGTGCAGTGCCAGTGCCCAAGGTCCAAACCGCTGCACAGCGAGAGGGGTATAAAGAAGAAACCTGAAAGCATTTAGGTCATGAGAAAACAGGTCTCAAATAAGTGACCTCAGAGAACTGTCTTATGTGTAGACCAAATAAAGGGGTCATTTGCAATCTGGAAAACTAAAGCACAGAAGCCAGATCCATTGGCTGTCAGCTGATGATACACAGAGCCAGACTGGAGGCAAAGCTCACATTTCTAACAGTGAGGTAGTGCACAGAAATGGGTTATTCTCTACTGCTTTTATATCAAGACTTTATATGTCCCTAAAAGACTTTCCTGAGCTCATATTTAGAAAGTGCCATGCCTTGCTTTGCATGAGAAGTCTGTTACTCATTTCAGGAAGATGGGGACTAGTTTGAGAACATCCTTGGGATTCCATCTGGATTAGGTGGCAGAAACTCATCACTGCAGCTCCTCCTCGTGTTGACTGCCCTGTATCAGAAGACAGCAATGGTCCTTCTGGCATTTTTGTTAATTGAGAAGAGATACTTCCCTTGACAATCATAGCAGAGGAAAATACTGGAATTGTACATAACTGCATGCAACATTAAATTTTAGTTTCTTTGCTAGCTTGGCAGAAAATATTGGAGGGTTCCTGGGAACCCTTAGGTTTCAAGTACTCTTGGCATCTTTCTGCAGAGTCTTCATGGTGTCTGTATATTGGAGCATCTCCCAACTCCTGCAAGGTTAGCAAGAGCAGGGTGGCAGAGCTGACATTTATGCTGTGTGCTCTATTAGCCCTCTTCGGGTACCCTGGAGAACATCCTAGGATGCATGACTCCAATTAACTGACTCTGTTCAGATTGGTAACTTATTTTTTTTCAGTCAGAGAGACTAAACTTTCCAGTAAATATGACTCAATTAAAAACTGTTTCAAGGTAAGATCAAGTACAAACAAGTGTTGGTTTGGGTGTTTTCTCAACAAGAACTGAAAATTAAGAACCTGTTATAAAAGTTTGTAGAGTATGTGGGGAAAAGCTGAGGAAAACCAAACCAAAACAATCTTTCTTGTTTAAACAGACTTCTCACCGATTTTTCTGACACGCAGTATTTCACCTCTCTGCATACCCACACACCTGTTTATGTGTATTAAGGAATAAAAGAACCTCTTCTCAAGGCATTGAGTCCTTCTAGGGATTTCAACTTTATCCCTAAATCTATTTCTTTCTTATCCAGGAGATAGGTCTAGTTGTTCCTCTTAATTAAAATAAGCACTACTTTGTTTCTGTGAAGATACAAAAGCCCCTCTGTCTCTTATACAGAGGATCATCTGCCATGCTTTCTTGACTACTTTACTATTTTCCTCACATGGAAAGGAGCAGACACTTCCTCACAAATGCCTTTGGCGTACATATTTTGGTATGAAACACTTCACATGTGATAAAAATGTATGTGAAGTGTGGAACAAACATGGGATGCAAACATCAGAATGATATAAAGACCCACCCCTCATTATTGACTCTCAACGAGGAGCAAGCAGGTCACTACAGAGCCAGTTTACTACCCAGGGCTCAGCAGTGCTGGGGGCTAAAGTGTGTCAAAGTAAGTGCTTCTGGGTGTGTG
Organism: Pachycephala philippinensis; assembly: GCA_013397055.1. Classification (NCBI taxonomy): domain Eukaryota; kingdom Metazoa; phylum Chordata; class Aves; order Passeriformes; genus Pachycephala; species Pachycephala philippinensis. Next base: position 34,538 of record VWZT01007450.1, on the reverse strand, counting down.
CTGTTCATGATGAAGCCTCCACAGGGAAAGGACATGGAGGACTTAATGCATCTACTTCTCCCAGATCCTCACTGCCACCTCTTCAGCTTTTACAACCTGGATACAGGGCACCTCATCCACTGTGGCAGCTGTTCCCTGTGTTCCCAGGGCTGGGAACAGAGGTCACGTTACCCTTCTGCTACTCCAAGGGAGTCCCATCTCACAGCACACTCAACTCGGCAATCATGAGGGGAAAAAAGACAAGCATGATTCAAAGTTTCAAGCTACTTCCAAGCAGTTTGAGTTCTCCAAGAACACTGTGCAACATATTAATAAGCAGATTAATTTGAGGATCTTCAAGAAAGGATGTGTTAGAGGAAATAAAATCTGCCCCATCTAGAACAGTCACATTAAGTATCACTGTTTAATACTTAAACCAGCGGTTTCCACAGCTGTCTTTTTTAAATGGCGTTATTTTATCCTATTTGATTTTACTGAACTACAAGCACAGCTTCACATCATGGCATTGGGGACAAATTCACTACTTATCTCCAACTTTTGATTACTGTTCTTTTTAAAAGGGCATATAGTAATAGAACAAGGGAGAATGGATTTAAACTGAGGGAGGGTTTAGATTAGATATTAGGCTGAAAATCTTTACTGTGAGGGCGTTGAGACACTGGAACAGGCTGCCCAGAGAAGCTGTGGATGCCCCATTCCTGGAAGTGTTTAAGAACAGGGTGGGCCGGGCTCTCAGCAATATGGTCTAGAGGAAGGTGTCCCCGCCCATGGCAGGGGAATTGCAACTAGATGATCTTTAAGGTCCTTTCCAACTCAAACCATTCTATAATTCTGTGATTCCCTTAGTAAGGTTATGACACAGCAAACCAAAAATAACAATCATCTTAAACTGTTCCTTTTGGGGATTCCCCTCCCACCTTCCTTTAATCACCTGCTTTTAACCCAGAAGGCAGAATTGTCCATGACAGAAATGCCACACGTTGTTCAGTGTTACAAATATTTGTGTTTAGCCTCTTATCAGTGAAGTATTGTTGAGACCAAAGAAAGTTACTTACATAAAACAAAAGGAGGAGACAGTGCAGTCTGTAAGGCAGGAGAAGACGGTGTTAAGTGAAGAAATACTAATACAGACATGTACCTAAAATAACACAAAAGAATCCAGCATAAGTTCAATACAAATACAACAGAAAAAACATTTACCAGTGTTAGCCATGATCCATTCAGTAAGTGCACGTGGCAATTCTAATCACTTCCAAAACAGATGGAAATTCCTTTTAAAATAGATTTGCAGCAAAAGCTCAGATTTTGTCCCAAGCAACTATTTTAGTTTTGGAAAGAGTCTTATCTACTCAAAACAGGCACCAACATAAAGAAACCTTGTGTTTTGGCAACAGTAGATGTTCAGTAGAACTATTCATGTTTCCTACACTTTTTCTCCTGAAATTCAGGAAACACGCCATGTAACTTGAATTGGACACTTTCTTGTATCCCTTAATATTGTTTGAATATCCCCTTAGCAGTGTTACTATTACCTGTAGTAAAATCTCCTGAAACATCTAGAACTGCTGTCTACTACCTACTAGTCTGTCCCAGTAGTTTGAAGCACAGCTCAGTTGTTAACACAGGAATACAGGATAATACAGAGCTGGTAAGGCATTTTCTTTGGGTTTTGGTTTTGATGAAAAAAAGAAAAGTTTTCATACAGAAAGAAAAACACAAACAAGCAATAAACCAACAAAAATGGAAACAAACAGAAAGACCTCAAAAAATATGTATGTTATATAGCAAGAAAGATACCTAGATATCTATTTATTCCTCCCATTTTTCCTTTAGAGAACTTAAAGTTCAGTGATTTTGTTTTAACAGGAGTCAACCAACCTGAATCCTCAGCAAGCTCTCAGTGAGTCTGTTGCTCAGCTAAGAAGCATGGACCATAAAAGGAGAAAGGATGAGAATGAGGTCCTTATTACAACATATTTGAAAAGAACAGCAGGTCAGGAGACTGAACTGTATCTTAACATTGAAACAAAAATAAAACAGACATCCTTGAATTAAAATTCTTCAGAGCTTTCTATGCCAGAAACCTTCCCCCTTGGCCAGCACACAATACAAGTCTGAAAGTATATGAACTTCCCATATGAAATTCAGAAGAAATTCAGTTCTGTGTCCAGCTGCACTTTTGAAATAGAAGTTAAATAAATAAGAAACACAACCTAGTTTGATATGAACAAGTAACATTTTTAGAGCAGTGCTGAAATCTTAGATACGCAGTCTTCTGTTTGTGTACATACACATCCAAACACATTTGTCAGTTAGTGAATGAGAAGAGAGGAATGTTCCAAATATGCATTCCTCCATTGCTTGCACAAATGGTGTGTTACAAGGTCAGGGGAGCAGAGATTGCATGGTCAGAGACAAGGGCTCTACCCAAGAAAATGCAGCCTGTGATCAGACCAGCTTTGGTTCCTGGTAACACCTTCAGATTTCTGGATCACATTTTACCTACATTTCCAATACCATACACAGCACAACTCTCTTATGGTATTCAATCCTTGGCCTCATGCTTGCTCTTCAGAAAGAATACCACCTTATATCAGAGTCCTTTGGTGAAGAACCACATAAGAATGCTACTTTTTGCCTATTATCAGGCTCTGCTCTGTTATATTTGCTCATGTACTCAAACTTTTCATCTGTCCTTTCATCAACACTTGAATCCTTTTTCTCATGTTAGAGGCTGCTGTTGAACACAGACTGGAAAAGGTCAGCCTCCTAGACTGCCAACTCCAAACCTCTGCTGCTTCAAGGAAACATGTCTCAATTCTATTCATAAGTGCATCATGACTGGCTGTCCTCACAGCTGCATCCTGAATACACCACATTATTCCATGGATGCCCAACACAGACAGACCATAATCTCAGGTTACATTCAAGGATATCGATGAGTTGCATGGAAATGAGACTGATCAGGATTTATGTACCTGCTCATATTGTCTTTCTCCTGATGAAAAAGGAGAAGACACAACACAGTCACAAGGTCTCCTCTTGTCAGTGGCTTCTTGCAAGAACCACAGCACTTGTCTTTAGGAGCTGGAGGTAGTAAGGGATATACTGAATCAGTCTTTCCAGCTTGGTCAAGTTTGCACAGTTTGAAAGAGTGGAAGGGCAGGGGTGTTAGGGGTTAGGTCATTCAACTCTATGTTCAACTCTACTACATGATAGTGTTGGTAAATACTTCAGCAATGTTTGTTTTGAGCAACACATCCATTCTGTCAAGCTGTCTCCCATTGTGTTGGGTGTTCTGCTGTCCCCTGACAACTCCTCCCATGAGATAAGTTACCAGGGCAACAGCCAGAGTATGCCTGCTGTAACCTCTGCAGCAGGAAAAGGTGGTGCCAGGCAAAAACAGGCGCCTGGAAAGCAGGGTTAGCCTGCATGGGCTTGTTCCAAAGTTGGAAAGTTGGTCCTGTTAGATATGGTTGGGGGATACAGCTGGTTCGTGTGATGCTGAGTGCAGACACAGGTGAGTCATGTTCAATACTGTCAATCAGCTGCAGTAAAGCCATGGTCCTTGCACAGCACTCCCACTCCAGCACACACTTCACAACCCCATTTAGAAGAAACACAGGACAAGGACCACAAAAGTCTTAAATTCAGTTTGATTTTTCCTTTGCATATTGTATTTTAGTCAGTGACACATACAAATCCCTTCAGGTAGAAGCTTAAATACTGCTGTTTAAGGCAAACCAAGAAAATGAAGTAAGTACTAACAGATTTTCTGAGATGATAGCCCTATTCTCTCTCATAGTAAAAGATAGAAGTGAAGGTGAGAAAAGGTCAGCAATAGAATTTTTAGGGAAAAAATATCCCTACCCTAGCAAGCTCATTCACCTTTGGTTTCCCATCTTCTCATTCCATTAAAAATGAAGGTTTCTATTATAATAGCTGCACTGGTTTGACCTGCAGACATATCTGTGCTCAATAAATTGCTGTGGTGGCAGAAAAGTGACTGCTTCCCATTCATCACCACCTGCAGTGCAGTCCCTCTGCCACTTCTCCAACATCAGCTGCCAGGTTGCTTGCACAGGTGTGTGCTAACTTGTTTCAGGTTGCCAAGACTGACTACTCAAGGCCATTGCCAGAAAAGGAACATACTTTTTCATATTTTTAATGATTTTTTTTATTCACTAATCATCCCTCTTGCAATATAACATGAGCAAGTTGGGGGTAATGCCTGTTTTTAACACTAAGGATCAGTAACACAGAAACATTCACTATGTTTTCCCTCCTGAGAAACATGTAGGACACTAAGTGCTGCCTACACATCTTCAACAACGGGGAAGAAACAACAGCACAGAGGTGCTTTAAGAATGAACCTCACTCCATGTCTTTCAGTGCTGTTAGAGAAATTTTGTCACTCTGACATAAAACATCTCTTGAGTCACAGTATGCTAACAAATACTAGGACATGCACAACAAGGCCAGTTTGTTGGGTAGATTCTTTAATAGCCAAAATGAATACTTATCTAACTGTCAGCCACACCAATAAAAGGCACTGTGCACAGGTAATGACAATGAATGCACTCTTGTCTTTCACAGTTATTTGATCTCTATTTGGAGATTATTCTTTGCCATAATAAAAGAACACACAAAGCACTACTGCTATTTGTATTATGAAGCAGCATTTAAGCACAACCATTTTAAGTTTTAATTGTAAGCAAATAAAACTGTAGAACTACTGTCTTTGCCAACCAGGAAGCCTAAACTTAGCTTATTAAAGTCCATTGTATTGTGGAACAGAAATTTGGATTCATTTTATGTCTTGAGAATGTACTGACCTTGTACCATTTAAGGAATAATTCTGTGTCTATCTTGACCTCTACAAAATAACTGACTGCTTTTGGCAGCACAGTCATCACATGCCTTTATAAGCATACACATGTGTACATAACCTGTAAAATTAGTACTGCACATGCACTTACCAAGTCACCCGTCCTCACCAAAAGGGCCTGGTGTAGAGAAAAAAAACTAATATACATTATTTCTGCTCGTGCATTAAGAGAAATCCACAGTGTTGTCATGTCAAAAGCCATCTTTAAACACTGGAAGTGGATATTTTGAAGTGTTATTTCCGGCCAGAACTTTGAAGAAGAAAAGTCAGTTGGCAGCGTTTGATGACATATTGCAGGCATTCCTGATGGATTTAACTTTTTTTAGCAGCCTTGTTATCAGTCTCATCAAGACTAATTAAGACTCAGCAGTAATTACTGAGACTCATCTGTAGGGCTATAGCAGTCATTGTATCAGAACTAAAGAGACTACTTCTCACAACAGAAATCAGAAACCATTCACTGTCTTTAGCACTCCAGTAGGTCTGAATTTAAGAGACTGTAAATAAACAGTATCTTTTTATTTACAAAGTTTGTAGGAAAAACCTTTCTAGAATTTGTTAGGAATACTTATTCACACCATTTTCTACAGCCCTCCTGAACTCCCCTTGCATACCTTAGTCACACATAGCAAGTGAAGAGCTCTTGAGACACAAACCTCTTATTTGGTCCTTCAAAACATGCCCACTTCCCAGAACAGTTCACTTCAAGCAAGGTTACCACAGCACACCAACACTTCCCAGAAAACCAAAATAGCATCCCCTCCCTATAAATGCTGTGGGGTCATACTGCACCCCACACTGCTCCAAAACACTACCATTCTCATTAGAACCACAGCAACAGGAAAGGAGGAATGGAAAAGGGACGTACGGCAACTTGCAATAGTCAGACACAAGCAAAAGTTATCAAGGCTCCAAGCCTGCCAAAGAAAGATCACACATGCCATGGGCCACATTAAAATGGACTTGAAAAGTCATCTAGGCTACAACAACCTAAATATATGCCAGATTCTGCCCATCACTACAATTGCAAGATAAGAGAACATGACATTTTCCCAGCAGTCATCAATACACTCATCAGTGCAAACCACTGACACTATCAAAAAGCATTTACAATTGCAAAATCCAAGAATGTGTGTAATCCTTCTATTGAGCTCTCACAAAGACTTTCCTGTGAACTGTTTAGAGGCAAAAGATTCATCAGATATGCCACAGAATATAAAAACAAAGCAAGCAGTTCTTTCCATGTGAGAAACAAGTTTGTACATGGAGAAAAAAACAATAGCAATACTATTATTATTGCCACTCAGGCTTCACAGAGAGCACTCTGTCATTGGAACTCACTGCTTTACAAGGCAGACTGATACGCTAAGAACACAAGGAAAGGAAGATAGCAAAGGAATTCTTGAACTTGGGAGGTAGGATAATATTTCAACTCTTTCATATGACATACTACTTGGCTGAAAAATTCAAAACTTACCTGTTGTAGCTTTCAAAAAGAATCTATGAAAACATCACTATTTGTAATATTTGAATCCAAAGTAACTGAAAAACAAGAGGAAAATGGGGAGGGAGGAAACCAAATGTAGCCAACAGATGAAAAACATGGCCAGTGTCTCAAAACATGACTGTTGACTAAACTGTCAGCATTACTTTACTCATCCTTTGGTTTCTGCTCAACTGCCTTTATCAGTCTATTAAATCACTGAAGCTATGAGCAGGGCAAAATACATGGAATGCTGCTCTTCTCCCAAAGCAAGACCTCAGCAATATTCTTGGCCATGTAACTCCATGGTCACTCATGGACAGTAACTTTAAAAGAAATGAATACTCAAGGGAAAAAAGATAGAATAATCACTAAGTGAAACTTTAAAGACTAACCCTGAGTTTCTGTTTTGTAAGTCTTGGCACAAAATATCTGAGGCCAGAGGCTACAAAACCTCTTTAAGCTCATCCCCCCACACACCCTTCTTTTTGGGTTGTTGAAATGGATTTTTCTTTTTTCTTGGCTTACATGAAATTCACAAGACCCATTCTAGGGATCCTGCAGATCCCTATGACACAGCACATTGCACTGAGATTTAATTTTTCTACAAACTCTTCCTATAATTCTCCTAAGTCTTCTTGGAAACCCTTGAAGGGAGGAGGTCCGTGTTACACTTCTACCTGTCCAAGTGCCTGTTTTTTTGTGCCACTGGGTCCCACATCAGCTCTGGCAGTTGTGGAGCAGCAGGGGTGGGTGGTTCCACTCACTGATCCAGAGGGACAGAGAAGGGACAGACTAGAGGCTGTTCAGTGTGAAACTGCACTCTTACATTTTGGGAAACCGGCTGAAAGGCAGCTGCTTCAGAAATAAGAGAAATACGATACCCTGATATTCTAATCCCAGTGAACAAACAGCCAGGACAGGGCTGCAATATTTAGCCCCGGCCTTTTAGATACACCCGAACTCAGCTCAGTATAGAAGGCAGAGCACCCTACAGTCACAATTGTAGACACATCCTTGAAGGTTTAAGCCTACATATGAAAGCTGATCAGGTTGTTTTAGCCAAGCTTACCATTCTGAAGATACTGCTCCAGCTGTGACTGCCTCTCTCTCATCTACCATTGGTTTGGCCATTGTCAGGTAAAACTTTGGATGGGAAAGCAGGCACAGTGCTCCCAAAAAGCTGCCTCAGCTGCAAAACAGACAAAGGAAAGCTAAACAAAAATGAGGAAGTATCCATAGTTTCCAAGGAGCTTTCAGCGCTCTCTTGTTTTGACAGCAAGACATGATGTCCTGCAAAAGGCAGAGGGCACCCACCCAGAACCTCCCTGATGGACCTCAGGGCCCACAGCAAGGGCAGTGCCTTTATCAGGCCAGCCACCAGAAGACAGCCCTCTTTTTGTGTAAGGTCCCCATTTTTAGAGTCTTACCATGTCTGAGCTCCTGCTCCAAGCCACAAAACTTAGTATTAACCTTATCAGCTAGGTCTTATACCCAAATAAGGTCTGGTTACAGATGTCTTCTCTTTCCAGTATGTCCATACAGGATTTTTTTGTTCTGTACCCACATAACTATTTTTTATGAGCTGCTAACTTCTGTCCTTGATTTGTGCTACTTCAGGGCTTTTACTCTTTTGTCTGTGAGAGGTGATAAAAGTTATCGGATCATCTAAAATTGACAAGGGAAAAAAAGACACAAAAACCAGCCACCACCAACAGCAACAAAAAAAAAAAACCAACCAACCCTCCAAACACGAAAAAACCCAAAACCACCACCACCAACAACAAAAAACCAAACCCAAAAAACGAAAAAAAACCCAAAAAAAACACCACCAAAAAACCCCAAAAAATCTTGAATGAACAAAAATTATCTGAACGTTTGATTCTTTCTCCAGCTATTACAGCTGGCTAATATGGGCGTAACATCTCTGTATAAACCCTACATAATCTATAAACAGACCTGGAAGTATTAGGAAACCACAATTACACTACCTTACAATTGACATAGGATGGCTCCAAAAGGTTTGGTCACTTCAAAATATAAAAATTCTCTACTATAGGCAAACACTCTCCAGAGAAGGATAAGCTGTGTTTACTTTCTCAAAATGCACATTACTAAACACAGCAAAATACAGCAAGTTTGCCTGGAAACATTCTTTAACCTAAATCAAAACAATGTGTCATCTGATCAGTAAAATGAGACTCCCTGCAGTATGCTGAGACATTACTACTAATTAAATTTATGCACCAATATTCAGCTCAGCAATTAGTGTCATTAAATCATGTGAAAGATGACATTTTCCCCTCTGGCCCTTGCTGCCTAAGTCTTTCACATGACTCCAGCAACTGAAGTATGAAGAAAAAAAGTTTATTACTGCAAGAATTAGCAATGCCTTTTCTTTTTCTTGGCTAAAACCAGGAGTAAAGCATATTCTCACAACTCCACTTTCCCTACACAGATAACACACTAGCATTTCTAAGGTCTTGATTTTTAGATATGATGTGTGAATTACTCAGAGATACACAGCATAAAAGAGTTAGATAACAGTACATGCTTTGGTTTAATGTAAAGCTAACTGCAATAGTGAGTGTAGAGTGGTTTTTATCTTCAAAGCCCTTCACATATATGATTTTCCTCCAGGGAAAACTTATCTTTGCTCTACAGGCAGGCAAACTGAGGAAATAGAGCAAGAAAATTTGCCAGGAGTCTGACAACCAGGTGGTCCTCTCTCTCCCTCTGTGTTTAGGCCGTGCCTCACCTACACAAAGTGGTGCCGTCTGTTATCATCACTTCACACAAACTGAGACTCTGGCCTACTTAAAAAAATAATTAATTCATCTCGGTGCCGGCTGCTGGGTAAGTTCCTTGAAATGCAATTGTGTGTCCTCAGGATCTAGGCTACAGAGAAGAGAAATTTCTTGCAACCGATTACATTTTTTCACATCCCAAAGAATTAAAGGAAAATGCCTATCAACTTTAAGTGTGTATTTGTGTATAGTGCTGAAAACCCAGATAGGATGTTCCAGCCTGGTGGAAGAGGTACTTAATCTTCATCCAAGTCTTCCACCTAAAACAGATAGAGTAGCTACCCTAAATATGACAATTTTAAGTTCTAAGAGCTATTATCGTCAAAAAGAGGAGTAAAGACACAGGCCATAGTTGGTGCTGTTTCTTTTTAATCTTTCTGCAATGAATATTCCCCTCCTCAGAAGGAGATATCATAAGTTTCCAAGTGTAGTTGACCAAAATTAATTATCTCCTACTTAGTCTAGTCCCATAGGTTTGGCTTTTGGTGTCAGTCCTGCCTATGCTGTCTAGATTAGCTGTTTCACCCAAGGCCATGCTGGAGATGTGCAGATCTCAAAGTCAGACAGAACAATAGAAACAAGAGTGCTAAATTGTTAAGCAGCTGCAAAACTGAAAAGTCAAATGCAAACATCACATCACAAAGGCAGAAACCAGGAAGAGCCTGGATCTTCAGCAACTGTTTGATTTCAAGGAAATCCAGTGACATTTTTAAAGCACAAACCATTGTCCAGATGATCCCAACTCTAGAAGCTTCTGTAACTTAGTCTTGCAAGAGAGCCTTAGCTCTCGATAAGCAGAATAAATCCCCAGAGCTCTGTTAGGAGTGCTCTAGTCAGTGTGCAATCCCCAGAGAACTCTCAGGAGAGAGCATGGCTACAGCACAGAGCACTGCCTGGCTGTCCTTGGGTGAATCTAGTCCAAGGCTTAGGCCCTTCAAATGCATGTCCATCTGCCATCGACACTCCAGCTGAAGGTGTTCACAGTCATTTGCAGAGAATGGCTGCACATATCTCAGTTCAGCAAGTGAAAACAGCCCAGTATGTGTGGAATTCATCCCAAGCAGAGGGAGACTGGTTCTTCAGCTCTCCTTCCTACTGCTAATACCTAATAAAATATCAAGACAGAAGAGGAAATGAAAACTGTATTGCTAGAGCAATCAAATGTTCTAGCTCCTAAAAGAAAAGGCAAAAGGGGAGAACACAGAGCCACCTCTGGACTCTCTTAAAGCCCATACAAAGCCCCATATCCCAGAGGAAGGTCAAGGCTGTAAATCCTCATACCAAGACAGGCACCTTCTGTCAGTTCACAGCCAAGTGCCTATGCAAGAGGAGAAAGACTAAAGTCGCACCAGTCTCCTCAGCATTTCTGCCAGCCCTACCTCATTTTAAGCAAGATCTCTTTTAATGTATCATTATTGGTTGAGCACACTTCCCTCTATATGATTTTCCTTCGGTCCTCAGCTTAAGGCCGAGAAACCCCGCAGGAGGTGAGGCACCAAGGGGTAAGTTGCTCATAGTCAGTATATCTGCACCTCCCCATTCAACAATGTGTGCAAACCATCATATGCTCCATCACCACACAGTGCCTCTGAACAGCTGCTCCCTTCACACTGTCCTTCCTACGAGAACAACTGCTCTGGGAGACAGCAAGGAAAGAGAGTTTGGAAGTGTCAAACAACAGAAGCACTCTCAGACTAAAAAGTGATGGGAGGCAGGAAAATGCACAGCAAAAGAAAAGGGGCAGATAAGGCACAGCATCACAAACAAGAATTATGTGTCCTTTGCATCACAAGTTAGGAGACGAGCTTGTAGAGGTGGAATAGGAGAGCTTTGAAAATTGCTACCCTGAAAGGGGCACAATTAGTTCAGCAGCTTATCCAACAGATGCCAGGGACAGACCCTCCAGAGTATTCAAGAAATACCCTCAAGTATAGCAATGCAGAAATCTGTCCATGAGGGAAGTTTATTTCTAATTTTCATCCTTTACATCACAGAACTGTTGCATCTGTGGGACGCTGTGGTCATGACATGTGATCTGGTCACATGTGGTGAAAATTACTTTATCCTGGAGTTTAAGGCTTCTCATACATGTGCATTTTTTTCTACATTAACAGAGTATTTCAAGCAAAATAAGAAGAACAGGATATAATAATTATAGACAAGCAACCTCACAGAAGAATAGAGAAGGCAATTAAGAGACAACAGTGTAGTTGTAAACTTCAAGACCGAGTGTGGGAGCTACCAACAGCAGGAATGAAGGAACTGAGAATAAAAATCAGCTAACAAGTTCTAAAGCCCAGCACGAGGCAAACTCTCAGTTTACCAGGGATGCAGAGAAGGGAATGATTTTCCTGAGAGCACTAATGTTGTTAAAACCTGTTGAGCAAAAAACAGTAGGCCTTTTAAAAATGGAAGCAAATGCATAAGCTGATTTATTAGTTCAGATAGGTTATCCAAAATGTTCTATTTACCAAAGCAAAATACCATTGTGAGGTGTCCCACAGGGAACAGAATTACAGAGCTGCGACTCCAAGGGCACACCTCAGCAAACATTGCTTCTCATGGCAGCCCTGCTGTGACTCAACTGCCTTTTAGCTGTGCTACTCCTACTGTTTGTGCAGTCACACAGAGTTGGGAGAGATAGATTGATACCCATCCAGATTTACTGGCTTAAAAACCGCTTCAGAGTGGTCCTATCACTGCAACTGAGAGCACAGCAGGGAAGTTGCCAAGAGAAGCACCTACCTAATCCACCAGCCTAAGTGTTCACCAAAAACAGCCCTAAAATAGGGCTATTGAGGTAAAACTATGCTGCTCAGAAAGGATAACAGTGTGCACCCAGACTTACGGAAAAGCTAGGAGAGATTTTGCTTGGAGCCAAGGACTGGCAAAGGCCAGCCAGAAAGCAAAGAGAAGGCTAGCAAAGAGAAGGCTGACAGACACTCTACTTTCACAGAAAAGCTCAGCATAACATGCTCCCCTTTACTTTCCCAAGAAATCCAGAGGAAGGACAGAGGGGAGAATGACAGAGGCAACTCAACTAGGAACAAAGCAGAAGTAGACATAAACTGGCAGATTCACCTTGAAATCATTCACTTCTGTTGCCTGGGACCATACATTATTCTCTGAGGCTCACTATTCTTGGAATACATCAAACCTGTGTTCCAGCTGTTCTATAACTGTCTCTGTGGAAAGGGTCACTCCTGAGGTACTGATTTAGGCAATTCAAGATCCAACACTTGGTTAACCCCCGGGCTGTCAAAAAAAATCCTGCAATCGACTGTGCAGTCTGCCTGGACTGACCTCCATACACTTTCTAGAGTTGTTCATGGGATTAATGACCCAAATTAAGCAGCTGGACCTCTCTTCCAGAGGCCAAGGAAAAGAGGCACTTGGAGCCAACAGCTGCTGCTGCTTGGCCAATGTTTCCCATTAAGCCGGCTTACCATACCCTTCTGCCACAACCCTTGGCTTTTTTTTCGGATTTGCCTCTCAGTCGCTGCTGGATTTCACCCTGCAAACGTGTGCTCCACAAGCAGCGCTCTGCCCTCCGACAGGGCAGCATCAGGAGAACCAGGCGGGTGGGAGGGCAGGGCTCAGGGTGGCACCAGGTGCACCCTCGCCGGCTCAGAGCTGCGGCTGTGTCGCGCCCTGCGGAGCAGGAGCCCCTCTGCACACACGGGGCCCGGCGGGGCCCAGCAGCAGCACTGCACCCTCACACTGCACCCAGCCCCGCCGTGCCCTCACACCGCGCCCTCACACT
>VWZT01007450.1:0-21282 GCA_013397055.1 Pachycephala philippinensis | reverse complement strand
ACCGCGCCCTCACACCGCGCCTAGCCCCGCCGTGCCGTCACACCGCACCCTCACACTGCATCCAGCCCTGCCGCGCCCTCACACCGCGCCCGCACACCGCACACCGTGCCCCGCCCCGCCCTCCCTCACACCGCGCCCGGTTCCGCCGCGCCCGCGGGGGAAACCCGGGCACTGAAGCGCCGGGGCCAGGCAGGGAGGAAGTTCAGAATAGCTCGGGGAAGGAGACTACGAAGTAGTAATTCATTATGAAGTGATGGTAATTCACTGTTTCTCAAGGAAGATGAACTAGCGACCATCTGGCAAAAGGGGTACGCAGCAGGTTTGTAAGAAAACTAAATCCTTTTTTCACAAAGCACCCCACTGGAGGTCAAATATAGTTCAAATGGCACATCCATCTCTGGCCTGGGACTTCTGTTTATTGCTAACTCCCAGACAATACAGGTGATTTATTCTTGCTGTTTTTCACAGCTTCCTTTCCCATATTTCTGGTACCCTTGAGGGAAAGGCACTGCAGGACTGGGTCATGTGAAAGTCCTTGTAGACTTACACAAGCAGCACTACTGGAGATGTGGAATGAGTTCATTAACATGGAAAGGATGCCACTGCAACAGAGGGCCTGATGCAAGCATGTTATGCTAGCCTCACCAAAAGGTCCTTTCTCAGAGGAAGAAAATTGCTTTGCGAAGGCTGTGATTGACTGCTTGACCTGGGAAAACCCCTGCCCGGTAAAACAAGGCTTATACATATTTTTCAAGAAACAGGATTAACTGTGGGCATTGTGGATGAAATGGAGAAGAGTAAGTAAAATAAACTTGTATCATGTGTTTGATAACTTGATTTGTTTTTATTTTTCATCTGTGCAGCCAAAGGTAACCAGTCTGGTGACTTCAGGAGCACCCCCACAACCACCTCTTAGCCAGCTTCATAGCCTTGGTGTCACAGTTGCTCTGGTGTACCTGGCAGATGAGGCTCCCCACACCCTGGGGAGCTCTGGAAGAGCTTATCTCTTTCTCAGTTGGCTCCTGAGAAAGGCTGCTGTGTGCATCCTTGTTTGTATCCCAAGCCACTTTGCAAATCCATATCTCCACTTCTGTAACCTGAGAGGTTAAGCACCTGCAGAATGAGTTTAATGGAAAAATGTGAGGTGTAAGAAGACAGAGGAAAGAGCTATGCTCCAGGTCACAGTAATTTTCTACTGCTGTCATTCTAGGTTGCTGGTCTCTTCTGATCTGCCTAAATCTGGTTCCTGAAAACTACAGGAGGGGAAACTGAGTTAATTTTGGAGGTGTCCTGGTTGCAGGTCATGGTGTGGCGTGGCTCTGTTGCTGTTCTACACCGCCCACATGTCACAGCTGGGGACATGGCTTTGGGGGGAAGCAAAGGTGAGTGTGTCACCGAAACTGCAGGAGAAACAGAAACTCTCCAAAAACATCTTTTCAGTATTAGAGAATTAGCATACGTTATTCTGACCAGAATAACATAACATTCCATCACACATAGTTCTTTACCAGACTTTTCACATGTTTATGCATAAAAACTCCAAAGAAATTCTCATTCATTGGTCCTAAATTACACAATTCTTAGCATTCAATCTCCTATTGTTTATTGATCCCTTTGCCTTTGATGCTGATTTGGTCCTCATTCTACGGTTCTCGTATGAATCTCTTCCCAGACCAGGTATCTCTGACCGCACCAGGGGGTGATGTTTGTTAATATTTGTTTATCTCCTGTGTGTCTTGTGGCTACTCCCGATCTGTAGATGTTAAACTCATCAGGCCTCACCCAGCATTGGTGAACAGAGTCTTTTGAAGAGAAACTTCAATTCCCCTCCCCCCGGGGCAAAGGTGAACAACTCCCTGACTAAAGTTACACAAAAAAATTTAAAAGCTGTATCTTTTCCAACAAGTGCACCCCAAAGTGCACCATTTTTGCCTCCCTCTCCCCAGTGGGAAGGCTGTCAGCATCAGCCCTGCGGACCCTGTCCTGTGCCATTGCTGTCCATCCCCTCCCATTTTCTCCAAGACATGGCTACAGGACGTCGTGCTGAAGGAAAAGCATTGAGACACAGAATCCATGTGGTGCTGAAGGACGGCTCCAGGGAACGGAGGAAGTGGGGGCGAGGCCCAAAACAGCTGAGCCAGGGGAAGCTGAGCCAAGCCCAGCCAAGCTGAGCTGAAAGGAGCTGAGCAGAGTTGGGTGGAGTGGAGCAGAGCAATCAAAATCGGTGGTGCTGGCAGCAGCCAGGCAGAATCAAGTCTAGCATCCAAAGCAGCGGTGCAGAGTCAAAACCCCAGCGCTCCCCGAGCCCCAGCCAATGCGGACGATCTCGTTTTTGGGAGTTTGTCCATTGTTGTTTTCTATTGTCATGGGCCCAGGGACAGGAGGGAGCTGGCAGTGTGGTAACAGCCACCATCTTGGCTTTTTTCCGGGACCACATGGAACTAAGTCGAGGTGGTAAACACCTTTTTCTGGGTAAAGCATCTTCTCTTTTTGTATACTCTTGTTACTAATATTGCTGCTGTTACTGTGCATTTCTTACCCCATTGCTGTTTGCTTTCAGTAAATTGTTATCGCAACCCATAGTCCCTGCCTTTGTCCCACTCTTACTGAAGGGGCAGGGGGGAAGTAGGTGACTTAGTTAAATCTTTGGTATTAAAGATTTGCCACCTGTGGCAAATCTCTAGCAGTGGTAAGAGACAGTATTAAGTAAGCTTCTGCTTAGAGACGTGACAACATAATATCCCTGGGGCCTACTTTTTGAAGTGTAACCTCTGTTTTATGTCATTGAGTGACTTCAGTAACTTATGTAACCCCAAGGTCCCAGTTACTGAAACGTGACACAGCCATTTAACCTGCCCAGGGCATCATTTTTGGTTTTTGAATGCTCAGATACCACATGGTATATTTTAAAATGTGCTCAGAGCTATAAAAAAGTACAGATGTTTGGCCCGCTATAGCCAGGTGGGACACAACAGGATTAGGGATGTTTCCTTAGCAGGTGACATGGGAAATAGGAGACCATGTGGCAGATGTTCTGCTCTTAATACTTAATGTACAAAGGGGCCATTATGTTGGCCTAGCTTGTCAATTCTCTTTTTTCTTAATGATTACATTCCATCCCAATACAAGTGAGAAATCTAAGTTTCAAATTATTTTTTTGAAAATATTCTTCCTTTGTTCTTGTTGCCCAAGTTGCAACTACATGCGCACCTTGTGGTCTTAGTGTAGGCTTAAAACATTTGCTTTGAATTTGTATTCACTTCAAATGCAATATCCTAAGGATTTGTAACCCTGCCAGCTGCATTTTCATTTCCATACAGCCACTCTTTCTCAATTGACCACGTCCTGTTAGAAGAAGAGCAAGACTAGAAGTTTTCCTTCAGCGAGGTAGTCACACCACATGGACTCACGTGTAACTACAGAAGTCTAGTGAGAATTACAGCCTCAAGGACTGTAGCTCTCTCTAGCATATTAGTTTGGACCACAAGTCCCAGACCTATTGAAAATAAATACAAATCCTTGTTGGTTTTGGGGAGGTTTTGGATTTTTTTTTTTTCAGTTATCCCAAGCAGAAATATGTCTACTAGATGTAGATTTCAGGATATCTTTTTTCCAAGACTCCTAACTCAAAATGTTAAGTGGCTACCTTTGAACATCCAGTTGCCTGTCCATAGCAATCATTAAGAATGTTACCAAGAAGAAAACTCAAGATGCAAGGACTGAAGACACCATTTATTCAAGGGTAGACACCTACTTAGCACAAACTGGCAGACTCCAGAACATCCTAATTTCCACCACCTCACCCCCTCATCCCCTGGACCCAGTGAACTCTGAATTCCCTAGACTTCAGCAGAGCAGCAAAGAGAAGGCGTACAAACCAGATTACCCTCTGCACCAAACCTTTGATTTAGTTGCTCATAAAGCCACATTTTGCTTGGGAAAGCGGATGGCAAATATAATAGCACTCATTCATTCAAATCGCCACTCATTTCGGGAGCAGGCTTTTGCCTGCTGCCAAACTCCGAAATGTTTGCTGTGGTTAGGACGGAAGACACGAAAGGACTGAAGGAATGAAATGCCAGAGGATCCAGCAAAATCAGCTTAGCACTGGCTGGCTGCAGGGTGCAGGGGATCAGTGTAAGCCTCTGACACATACTAGAGGGAACAAGTGGCAGCAGGAAGTGCCTGCCAGTCAGGCTGCCTATTAATCCAAGGGAACAGTTCTCTACTGCCATTGAAAAAATTGATTTTTTTTGCATGCTGCATTGTTTTAGAGTAGTACTCCAAAGACACATTGGTAAAGGCACTAACAAATGCTGTGTTTGCTATCTTTAAGATTTAGAAATAAAATAGAAGACTTTATTGAATAGGCATCTGTGGTATACAGCAGGAAATTACCACATAATCAAGACTGTGATGAAGAAATAAACCAAATCAACCCACGGCTTTGTTTTCTTAAGCCATTATGATCACCTCAGCAGAATTGCCTCACTATTTCCTTCCATGACAGAAGTTACCCAGTATTTCATGCTGGTACAGATGCTAGTGCATGACACACCTACAGAAGTCTTGTACAAACTGAAAGACTTCCTGTACTCCTCCTTTCTCAGTTTCCGCATAGGCAAGATGTTAAATAATTTGCTCATTTCTTGCAAAACAAAAATTAGTTTGGTTAACTCCAGCAGACTTGCAGAACACACAGCTTATCTAGGAAAACGTGCAGAAGTGAGGTAGCCTCTTACTTTCCTGCTAGTGCCCTGAGAATCCTGAAGGTTTTTGTATTATCCTTTAGACCTTTAATTAAACCTTTAATTATCATCAGATTCTTCAGCATTCCCATTATGGTGCTAAATATTTTTAGGTCGTTAGAACTGTCTCCGAAGTTTAAATGTTTTTATAGTTGACATTACATAAAATCAAGGTTATACATTCAGCCTCCTAACACGTACACATTTCCTTAAGCTGCCTCTTGTAGGATTTACCATCCAATTTCAAAAATTTTTAATTCTAGTCATACACCTCAGCAAGACTGCAACTGAAAGAAAGGCTATCGCAGTCTGTCACCATCAGGACAGGACTGAGTGTAAGAATTACACAAGTTTAACCTAATGCTGTTACAGCAAAGGATTTTAATTAGAATCCATTTACACCAGACCAATTTTACCTCACTATGCTAGGCTTATTTCTCAAATTCCGTAACAGAAAACATGAAGATCTTTGCAAGAGGGGAAAAATAAGAGGGCTCTTGAACTGTCTTTTGGGGGACATCAGAAGGCATACTGAAGGGTTTTGACTGCAACAACAGATCAGAGAACACTGGCATTCCCACCACACAACACATATTTCAGAGACTTCCAGAAGGAACTAACCCCTTCTTGTAAATTGCATAGAACCTGTACTCTTTACACACAGCAACTGAAACCCAACAGATTCCAGTGGCTAAAGGTCATGCCTTCCACCATGACTAACACATCTTTGTGCCTTTTCCCCACCCCAGCCCACCAAGTTTTACCCTCTTTCTGTAAAAGCAGGACACACCATTTTCACTGCTTCATTTCTTCCTTTGCATTATCAATTTTGAAAAAGCAACTTATAGAGCCACTTGTGGGCTAAACTGGACAGAAAATACCCCTTCCCATTCCACAGGTCTGCAGAAAGTACACCCTCCCTAAAAGATTAAAAAAAAAAAGCAGTTACAGGGCAGCAACTGTAGGATAATCCATCTACAGATGGACAAACTTCAGTGTATCTGCTAACTCACACAGTGAGAGTTTGTTTTACAACAAAAGCCTTTTTACTTTCTCTTGGTTATGCATTTAACACTTTAGCTTGATTACGCATTTAAGTGTTAATCCCACAAAACTCCCAGCCTCAGTACAGTCCTGCAGCAAATGAAACAGCTCATGTGTTAGTGCTGCCTCTTCCTGCTTCAGTGCCATCAGCCATTTCACTGCAAACTCCTTCTAGTGACACAAACTGACCTGAAGATCCCATTAGTCCTGGGTGAAGATAGAATTATTTCTGTGCTATTGTACACTTGACCAGATTCAGATCAAGCAGCAATTTATTAAAAAAAACCAAACACTTCCTCCCTCCCTTCACTTCTATTATTTATAAGACAGTCTACAGGTGTAGGCTAATCTCTACAATCCACCAAAACACACTATAGAGTGGAATTTTAACTTGGCATTCTGATGACAGGCTTATAAAAATCACACTGTACAGAAGAAACCATCACAACTAAGTCAGTGTTTAAGGAATTTTTATTAAACCAAGAATTTTATAATCCAAATTATGTTTCTTTGCTCAGCTATCAATTCTCACTGTCAACTAAAACAGTGGTGATATTCTGAGCTTTTCCACAGTAAAGAATTACAAAATTAAAGAAAGGAATGCTTTAAATTTTTGTACTGTGCTGAAAATTCTTTTCCCCTGGGTTTATAAAACATTAATTTGTATTTTTTCTTTTACTATTTTTTTTTAAATTTTAAATCAATAAGTAATCTAGGACTAGCATTTGTTTTGCTAGCCCCGGCGTTGCTCTGTACGTAAGCTTCAAAGTTTCCTTTCCTTTTTTTATTTATTTTATATTTTGCAATGTTTTTCTCAATATTTAATAGTTTTTCCATGTTTAGATTTTTTTTTCTTCGGTGAAGCGAAGTTCTAGATTGTAGTCCCGGATAGTTCTGCAAAGAAAAACAATGCTGTTATGTTTTAAAATGAAAGCAGCACCCTACACATTTGCTGATATGATTTCTGCTGCTGTATGCCATACAGCACTCTGGGCTTTCACTGTATCAATACACCAAAGTTCTTTAGAAGCACAGTATCAGAAGTCCCCCCACTTTTTAGGGACACAAAAGTATTTAAAAGTCTGTGATCCTTGGCAAGACAAAACTGACTCTAGAACTGGACAGTACCTCAGAAAGCACCACTTTAAGCACAATGTTACTGTGATTGACTGCAGGTCACATCTACTCTTGAGGCCAGTACACTGAGGCTCATCAAATAACTACTCTAGTAGTATTTCTAATTTTCAATTATTAAACATCATGGAGCAGACAGAGTAATGGTCTCAAAGTCTGGGCATCTTAGTTTAGGAGAGACAACCTATTCAGTACTTATCTCTGTTGTGAAAGTGTCACTAGCAAAAAAAAAAAAAAAAGAAAAAGAAATGTGTAAAAAATCATGACTCAAATTCTGCCTCCAAAAGGAAAATTGCAGAAATTAAAATATCATGAAAAAAAGAAAATTCTGTGTGATCAGATGTTAAAGCAGGCACCTTTAAATGATAGCTACAAATGTAGAAAGCAAGTTAACAGGCAAAACCTAGAGAGACAGAAGAGATAATAGATCCCTTTTTATGCTCAACTTCACATTTTTTCCCTGTCAAAATTATTAAGGTACCACCATTTGCCTCTGTCATGCACAATTAAGATATCAACCCCACAGAAGGCAATGAAGAAAAATCACTATTTTAATTGACATGAAATTCACCCAAACGTGAAGTTGAGACAAGATATAGTTTAATTTTCACTTACTGTACAATTTTAGAATTTGGTAAGTATATTCAGATTACAGTGTAAATAAGCTCTTTAATTGCTAAGGAAAAAGGGGGTTGGAATAGCATTTTAAGCTTATTTCAATTCCACAAGTTGCTTTTAAACAACAGTATGAATAGTAGCATTTGACAGAACTGCCCATTTTTGCACGTGCCTAGAACAAATTCCAGCTAAATGTGCTGTTAAAAGCAGTGACATGTCAGTAGCTTTTGCTAACCAAGTGAGCACAGAAGTTTGTTTACCATAGCTGCTACTTCCTGTGGCTGCAAATGACACAGAGCCTAGACACATGCTGCTTACAAGGCCATGGACCAAAGACTTGCCCCAGTCAACCTATGGAGCTACAGTGGTCAGACTTACTTATTAAACACTTGGAACCCCAGTGGGATTATTAACTGCCTTTTGAGCAGCCTCTTTAGCTTGGTGGGCTTGTAGTACGGCTACAGCTTCATCAACCTGTCATGTAAAAAAGAAAAATTAATTAAGGGAAGCACAGCAACTTCTTTATATTTAAGTTAATAATACAGTAGAAATCATACATACAAACAATGCCTCATTGTTAAAAAGAAAAAGGAGAACACTACAATTCCGGTTTATGCAATGTATGTCACTGTCACCCTTTGGAAGAGGATACTCTGGCCCTGAGCCACTGTTGCATTGCTGTTACTCCGCTGTGCCAGCACCAACACCTGTTAGATCTGTGTAGACTTAACCACCTACGGAACCAGTGCAAGGCAAACGTCCACCTACCTTCGAACGAAGAGACTCAGGAGACTCGAGCATGTGGAGGAGTTCAGAGTTGTCAATCTCCAACAACATACCAGTGATCTTACCCGCCAGAGTAGGGTGCATGCTTTGAATAAGGGGGAAGAGACGTTCACCTAGAGAGAAAGAAGTTAATCAGGGACAAATCCAGCCTAAATTTAAGGGATAAGGGAAACAAACACTTTGTTCTACTGCTGGAACAATTTACTCTGCATTTTAAGATTGATAAAAATTTGCTTTGACTGTCCCTCTGCTACAATGCATAGAGAAAGGTATCATGTACATACCTAACATCTGCTTTTGTTCTTGTGGAGGGGCAGAAGCCAACATGGAAGCAGTCAAGGGTTCCTGACCTTGCACATGGACAGCAGGCTGCAAATTAATTTAACAACATTTGAAGATTAAATTCTGCTTCATAATTGGGTGCAGCTTCAAATAGCCAATATTTCAGAACTCAGCATACACAACACCTACAGTGTCAGAAACATCAAAGAAATTAACAACTATGTCTATTTAATCAAATACTACTGGTTAGAGCTGAGTGATTATTAGAATGAGTGATTATAGATACTGAAGATAATTAGAAACTGCCCCACTGAGGAGCAAACACAAGAATTTAGGCTAAGGTATGAGGCAACTGTAAAGTATGAAGCAACACAGCATCACATCCTGTGCCAGGTGAACTTGAAATACACTTAACTCCCTAGTGCTTTTACTTGATGCAGAGCCTGAATTGCCCTCCCATCACCCTCACCACCTTCCCGTGCAAAGAATATCAGTAAAAGCACGGAGCAGTTCCCCAGATCCCACACCTGCTGCATAGCAACCTGCGGCTGCGTGTTCAGATGCTGCTGAGGATTGCGAACACCCGCAGCGTATTTGTACTGTGGTACTGTGCGCACGGCAGGAGTGGCCGCAGTAGCTGCTGCTGCAGGACGTGGACCCATTGTTTGTGTCGATGTATTAGCTGAAAAAATAGTAACAGAATTCCATATGTGAATAATTATTATTGGAATTATTTTTTGCCCAACAAACCAACTCGAATCAAATACCTAAATTAGGTATTGTGTTATAGATTCATCTTAGTAGTATTGTCAACTGTCACATCACTAGTCACACCCAAAGGTTCAAACCTTGAAATTTACTGGATGCTACTTTCTATTCACTTCACTCATGAATTACCATTTTTACATGTTATTGAAAAAAGACCTGTGATAAAAAATCCACTTTGTTTGAGTATTCATGTAATTTCATTATAAGCTAAAGGACATTTGAATTTCTGAGCACATTATGTCAGTCACTCTAAAAAAGATACTTTTAGGAAGTAGATGGCTGTCTAATACATTCTGGGAGAATTATGTCTCCAGAGAGGTTGTGGACTTCCCATTCCTGGAGATGTTCAAGACCAGGCTGGATGGGGCTCTGAGTACCTTGGTCTACTGGAGGACTCCCTGCCTCTGGCAGGTGGGTTGAACTATATGACCTTTAAGGTTCTTTCCAACCCAAACCATTCTATGATTACAGTTAATTCTGGTTCATTCGGCGATGTGCAGATTTTGCATTCGTGATACTGGCACACAATAATAAAATACACATATAAGAAATGTAAAAAATTAGTAAGAGCTAAAATTGTATCATCTCAATATTTCTATGTGCAACCTACTATTGCTGCAACTATGTTTAGAAATGACAGAAGTCATCATACACTATTATTGAAGCACACACAAGAAGAGGTGCTTCATCCCCAAGAGATGGGATCATAGCTAGAGTCTTTGCTAGGACAGTATTTAAAGCAATTACTAGAAGGTGGTACTAGCTTATTCATTAGGAAGAGCGAGAAAGGGAAGATGTGTTACCCTGCATGATAATAAACTTCCAAATGCTTTTGTGAGATCATGATGAACGAGCAAAACTGGAACAGGTCTAATACTTAAAGTTTGCATAAATCAAACTCACCAACACGCTGCGTTGACATGACTCGTGGAACTTGGGAAGAAGCTGGTCTCATGGTACTGAACGGTGGTCTGGGTGCTGCTGGGCGGATAGCACCAGGCATGTTTTGGAATGCTATGGTTTAGAAAAAATACAGTTACATGCTGAAACACTGAGTGATGACAACATAACAAAGAGGAGACTGATACTGCAATGCCATGAAAGCGTATTTCAAAGTGCAAACGTAAATGCTACAGAGTTTACAGCAATCACTGGACAGAGGTAAAGAAGTGACTTACGATGAGGTCTGGCACCCTGAGCAGTCCAGCGAGGACTAGGTCTAGCAAGTTGAGCGAGCTGATTAGTAGGATAGTATGCAGCACGGTTCTGAGTCTGCCAAACACAACAACATCACTTAACTTTGTTGTCTGTGAAGGGCATGTTGAACAGCCCATCACCCTCCTACTAAGAAATTAAAAGGCTGAAATCATGGACACATGCTAACAGTTATATTTACTGTTAAATCTAAGCAGATTTCATACACAGTACAAAATATTCATTTACTCCTCTCTACACGTACCTGAGGAATAGCTGCCATGAAGTATCCTGAAGGAGGTGCTGGCTGGTAGGGGTTGATTACAGGATTAGGTACTGCTCTTACACTTGCCATCCTCTGCATGTACTGGTTGGTGAGATGAGCTTGGCGCTCCTCTTTACGCTGGGCTAGAGCTACATATAATGGTTTAGTAGCCACAATTCTACCATTCATTTCCGTGACTGCTTTGGTGGCTTCTTCTGGTGATGAAAAGCATACAAATCCAAATCCTTTGCTGCGGCCACCTTCCATCATCACCTGTCAGTACAAAATTTAGTTTTAAAACTAAATGGCCTGTGTCATACCTACTGAAATTGCATGGGTTTCTTGTTTCAGCTTATTAGAAATGAGAGCTAATTTAATTAATTTAATAATAAGTGAGAATTAAATACCATTAGGTTTGTTTTACTGAGTTTTTTATAAAAACAAGTATTATTGTGTAATTAATAGCTAACTGTTACCTGAATAGAGATGAAAATCTCGTTAAAATAATAATGAGCACAATATTGCACTGGAAAGATGTAATTTTTCTCACACTAGTCTCACTACTTAGTTTATTTCAAGAAAGGATGATCATATGGTACTTAACCTGACATGTACAATAATCAAGAAAGCCGATGCGCCCATTTATAGTGGGTCACATCTGTTACTGAATGAAATAAACTTTTCTTTGGTGACAGATCACTACTCATTTTCAGAGAACAGATAAGCACAACCTATGAACTTTACCTTTGCACTAGTGATTGTACCAAATGGGGAGAACTCTTTTCGGAGACGCTCATCATCAATCCCATCATCAAGATTTTTCACATAAAGGTTTACACCCTAAGAAAACAGACAAGTTATTTTCAAAAGCAAGTGTTCTGTGTAAATCTCAAAATACCATATAACAGAGTTAGTCCTCTTGATTTAAAACTGAACCTGGTATCTGGTGATCCTGTCCTGCTTCATTTGTTCAAACTTGCGCTTCAGCTCCGTCTGTCTTTCCACCTTTTTCTGAGCCCGGCCAACATAGATTTGTTTTCCATTGAGCTCTTTCCCATTCATCTCATCTACAGCCTTCATTAACAAACAACAAGTTAGCAGTGCTTTGTACTCAAGCATTTTTCAGACATACAAAAAAATGCAATTCAAATATAAAAAGCTACATGAGGATTCTAGAAAAAGAGCTCACCCATCTTAAAATACCACTAATTGAAACAAAATACCCCAAAACTTCCCCACTTATGCTAACATGAAAATTGCTTTCCAAGTATGCTTCTGTCTTGTTGAAGACAAGTCACAAGGGATGCAAAACACTTTTTTATATATGAAGCTGGATGAAAAATCCCAAGTTGCAAGAACTGTGTCTCCAGGCTTATCTTGCTAATGGCAGAGAAAAGTACACAAATGAAGTTGAAAAGCTTTAGTTCACCTAGTGCTATCTTTAAAAGTAACATCTGAAACTGTAGTATCTTATCAGATATTTCTATACTATATGTTAAGATACAGATGGTATGTATAGCCTTTTTTCTTATTTTTCATTTTTAGTCTTTCATTAAGGAAATACTTACAAGTATGAAAATATGAACTCTTTCCGTTACAACTCTTCAGATGTGAAAACTCTGGCACATATTTACTCAATTAATTTAAAACCAGAAGTCACCAGTATATTGAATATATTTATGATCCATTTAGACATATTTACAGTGATATTGGAATTTTATGTTATTTAAAACACCCAACATGACTCTGACTACAGTTAGAGAAACTATTCATCAATTAATGTATGCAAGACTGAAAAATGTAGATGTTAAGACAGACAGGATTTGTTCTAATCTCTCGCTTGCACACTTGCAGTACTGACAAATCACCAAAATGCCTTTTAAAAGCAAACTTTGTTTGTTGCCATGATTTGTTCTGTACTGCATTTTTTTCCTGATGCTATGTCCCTACTGTCACAGTCAACTGACATATCAAAGCAACCAATTGACAAAGAATTAAGTTATACAGCAGACTGGCATGTTATAGACATATACATGAATAAAAAGGACCTTTCTTCCAAAGTTACCCCTTGGAGTAAAAGCAACATCACAGGGCTCTATGACTATTTTCTTACAGCTGTACCAAACTTGCTTTATAAAACTAATAGCCTTCCTGCTGACTTTGCAGAGCTACAGTTTGAAAACACAACTCCTTCTGCCTTGCACAAACATTTTGTGCAACCAAATTGGATCCAGCGATTCAGAGATGTAGTAATTTACTATGCTGTATATTGCTCAGCATGAGAGTCCAACTATCATTGAGACCTTTAAGCCCAACTACAACAGGTTTTTAAATTATTCAAGATTCCCTATTTCTACACTAGTTCCAGCTGTATCAGAGTATCTTGAGTTATTAGGCTCCTCAGACCAACTGACATTTGCTCATAAGAAAGCATTCTAAATGAGAGAAATTGTGTTAAGTAATATAGGGAGTGAGCACTTCTTTTTGCAGTGTCCTTGACCAATTAAAAAAACTTAATCACTCAATGAAACGTATTATTTGGGTCTCAGTTACAGAATTCCTAAAATTAAGTCCAAAAGCTTACTTTCTGGGCATCTTCGTGTCTTTCAAAACTAACGAAGCCAAAGCCTTTGGATTTTCCACTCTCATCAGTCATAACCTTCACACTTAGAGCAGGACCTAAAAAGAGAATGAAATACTTATGCTTCATATACAGTGTATTCTTCTTACCTTTTGAACATCCTCTTTAGAAGACAATATTTAGTTTATTTCACTTGTATTACAAAGGACTCCTGCACCAATAATAGTATCAAGTAAACATCACCCATTAATATGAAATTACTAACTTGCCCCAATGAACTTCAGCCATTATGGCTGAAATCCGCCATGCTGAATTTCTTTCCTACTATATCTTCAACCAAAATTTCACCTCGAAGTGAATGAAATTTGTTTTATCATTAAAAATTATGACATTTAAAAAGCATTAGTGCTTCCATCCTTTGAAACAGGTACTGAAAAAGCCAGAGGGAGGCCTTGCTATTAAGTACACGTTTTACTATTTATCCTGGTGAAAGGCCCTTCTAGTTCAGCAATCCAAACCTTTGAAAAATTGCAGTTCACAGAGGCTCAATTGGAAGTAGCTAATTTAGCTGTAGCAGCTAAATTCGCTACTGTTTGAACCACAGATACTTGAAGAGCAGAAGGGAATTTCCTGTACGTGCTGCTTAAGGCTGCTACAGGGTATCTCTTGTACAAGGCTTTCCCTTGCTTTACATAATATCCACTGGAGAACAGCAAAAGCATACAGGGTAGAATAAAAAAGCTGAGGTTGAAAATAAAATTTGAAGAACCTCCAACTGCATTAAGGGATTTGCCATTTCTTATTTTGATGGTGACACATCATATACATTACTAATCATGGTCATATGTCTGCCATAACTTTGCCCTGTGTGTAACGGAGGATCAAGGCAGAATCTCATAGCTTGGCACTGGAATAGTTCCTTATAATTTTGTATTAGGTCAACCACCACAATGCAACTGAATAACAGAGTTTAAGTCTACAGGTCAATGAAAGCAACAATAAACTCATTTGTCACACATCCTGTGGGTGCATTCATAACATCAATCTGTACTAAAGCAGAGAACACTTCTATTTGCAACTTTCAAAAAATTGCAGAACCCATAGACACACTATTTTCAGACTATTGAAAACAGTTCTGATTACAGGATTATATATGCTGTTCTGCCTATTTAAAATTCAGATATTACTGCACTTTTGAAACTGGAATTAAGTACCAACTTTTCAGTAATCTTTATTACATTTTAAAATCAATATCAGACAGCCCTGATTCCTTGTATTTCAAGGCACTGTACAGATAAGATGCAAGTAGTAAGTTGAAGTTCACTTGTGTTTATATAAACATTAAGACATTACCAAACTTGCCAAAGAGTTCCTTAAGTCTCTCATCATCCATGTCTTCTCCAAAATTTTTGATGTAAACATTGGTGAATTCTTTTGCTCTGGCTCCAAGCTCTGCCTCACGTTCCTTGCGGGATTTAAACCTTCCAACAAATCTAGTTGCAGGAAGAACAGAGTAATACAGATTAAGGCAAGTCTCTCAAGGTTTCAAATTTACTTTAATCCTCTGGCATTGTATTTTATTATTAATCAGTCTCGTTCACTATAGGTATGAAATTCTTTAGATAAAATATTTATGATAAAACTCCATCAGAAAAACAATTCCACTATCCTTTACTACATCAGCATGTTCATCCCAGTTAGCAGGCATGAAAATGCTTTCAAGCCATTGGTGAGATTGCTCACTCTTACAAACAGCCTCTGACAACAGGAGCTCAACAATGGAAAGAGTACTAAGTAAAGTGGTTAAACAGAAATTCTAGATAACAGCTTAATCCCTCTGCCATACTAAAAACTTGGCAGCCTTAGAGCAGTCACTGCTCTCTGATCCAGTTTTTAAGCCAGCAATATTTAACTAACTGCCCCCACTCCTAACACACCTTTCCAGCCTATACCAAAGACTTTTTTAGGCATAGTGAAATAAATAGTTCAACTTGCTCTTGAGTAAAATGCCATTGCAAATTGGCTGGGAACACACACGTTAGTTAGGTTAGTTCACACTGTCAGAAAAAGAACAGAATCTGAACATAACATTCTGCAGCCCAAGGACCTGCCCTAGCACAGACTGTACATGGCTGACACTGATTTCTGACTGTTAACTCCTCCTTTAAAATTTTATTGTACTGTCTAACTTCATAGTTCCAAATCTGGCAAATGCGATACAGTAGCATCCAGTAACTCAGTAATTTTTATACTTTGACAATTTCACCTAATTTATAGCAACCAAGTATAATAAGAATGGAAGTGCAGTGTGTTCAGCAGATTTTGAAAGTGTTTTAATTGACTTCTAAGAGACTAGACTGAATAGAAATTCAAAGCAAAATTAACTCTCATGATAATGATACATTTTACCCACATGCTTTTACGACTGCATGCTGACCATTTTTACTAATTTAAGGTTATATAAAGATGGATGCTGAGTAAAAACATCCACAGTATGTCAGTCAAGAACAGAACAAGCAGGAAGACATTTCAAAATGTATGTTCCCCCTGTATGTGACTTGATCTATTCATCTCTACATATAAAAGTAATCCATGATGGTAACCTGATGCTGATTTCTGTTATCCTTTTTCCAAACCCTCCTAAGTATTTAGAAAGCTGTTCTTTTGCAATTATACCAAACACCCTAATGATCCCCTAGGCATAGCTGTGAGGCACACTCACTCCCCCAGCCTAAATATTATTAAACAAGTTGCCAAGTAATTTTTTTCTACAGTGTAAAACAGTGATAATGTTTAAAACATTACGCTTCTCTAAGTTTTATTTTCTACTCCCTAGACATGCCTATTAACAGACAGTCATACAAAAATATTAGTCTGATCTGACCACTCTTTAGTGCCAAGTAACTGTAACTCTAAGTATCAGCTGACTCCAAAATATGGGTAACACACCTACCTCGACTCTTATAAAGGAAGTATTATTCAGAATACTCAATGGATTGTATTTTATCTCAGACCAGTAAGATCAGAAAACCAGGGAAGATGCCAAATCCTCATTACAGTATTGGCTTGTAAGACAATTAATACAATGATTTTTTCCTCTCGAGTCCATTATTTGCCTTTTTGAACTTAGTCTGCCTTTAGAATAGGCAGGTGATACAATTCTTAAAATCCCTAGCACTAAAACTCTACATCTTCTTAAAATTAAAAATTTTTAGAACCTTCCTTTCCTAGGTAAGCTTTTAAATCTTTGTCTGCTGTAAAATGAATTTCAGTTTGCTGATCCCTGAGTACGTATTTATGTACTTACACTTTGCGGTCATTAAGCAGCATACCATTCATTTTTTCAATAGCTCTTTCTGCAGCTTCTTGTGTCTCAAAATGTACAAATCCATAACCCTTGGATCCATTTTCATCACACACCACCTATTAATGAAAAATCTTGTTGTAAAACCCATGGAACGTTTCCAGCATAAACTGAGGTGTCTGTGTGTCAATACATTTTATTTTCCACTAACCTTACAAGACAGGATGTTCCCAAAAGCAGAAAATGTGTCATATAAAGCTTTGTTATCAATTGATTTGTCCAAGTTTTTGATGAAGATGTTTCCTACACCGCTTTTGCGTAGAGATGGATCGCGCTGAGACCACATGATGCGCACTGGCTTGCCTTTAATGACATCAAAGTTCATGGTGTCCAAAGCTCGTTCAGCTGGAAAAACATTATGGAATTAATAGAAAATGCTAGTCATCTTAATAAGCACACAAATACCAGGTGAAGTACAATGCTTAGTAATATTTTTACTATTTCAAGTCCAGCACCATCACCAAAATGCAAACCCAAGTCTCCAATGTAGTCTATTGTATGCAAGGAAGGACTGGCAAAAACTCATCAGCAAAAGCTGCACTTAGGAAGGAGCACGAGTCAGCTGAGCAAGCTGTAGAAATCTCATTAGCTCATAGGACTAGATCTATGAAAAGATGGTACTGTGACAGGAGAAAATGCAGCAAGTGGTGGCCATTAGAAAGTTTTTATATTTGTGAAAATCAGCTGGCTTCTCCCAGGTCACATAGATGTATATTGTGTCAATAAAAATGCTTGTAGGGGTACTGCTTGTGCCTATATGAGGCCTTTTGCAAACATCAACACAAGAACACCTACAATACCAATACCCTAAACCAACAAAATTTCTTTGCTAGGTGGACGTTCAAGCCTCTTTCAGGCAGCTGTTCCATACAACTTCCTGAGTGACCAAAAAGACCTGTGATGAAATTCTGGGCAAGAGACAGTTCAAAGAGATTCAAAACTAGCACTTACTATTATTAATTTTTGAGGATCTGAAATGATACATATATTTTAAAAGCTCACAATGAAATACATATGAGCTCAATGAAGGGGCAAGAATTAAAACAGCAAACCAGGGTAATGTAAACCAGGTTTTGTTACTCCAAAGGAGTAGTTTTTCCAGTAGAACTCCATAACCAACTTTTTAAATCCTGCATGTAAAATCTCTTGTATTCAGATGAGGAAGTATCAAGACTTGTTCAGTTTTCACATGTCTCTTCAAAGCCACAAGACACGTCTGTGATGTTTTAAGTCAACAATGTATTTAAGCACAAAAGAGCAACAGTTCTCAAATACAACAGTTCCTTTTCATCCCTGTTCCTGTAAGCCTGGAAGAACACTGAAAAAAGTCGCAGTAAATACCTAAAGTCACACCCATTGGCACTAACTCACTTCACTGTAATTTGCAAATATCAGAACAACATGATGTTAACAAGACTGAAATCAGCTTAGTGTTAGTTAAAAACAGCAACTAGGACAGTTAATACTTTTTTGGGAGGACCAAAGGCCAATCACATTGTGGAAACCCTTATTTAATGCTTTTGTTCTTCAAGTGCTGCTTTTATCTTGAGCTATGTTCTTGCATGTCATGGCCAAAGACAATTTGCAATGAGCCTGCGATTCAGGAGATACACCATGTTTTATATCCTTTCTTGTGACATTTTCAGATTAGGAATCAATTTAAAGATTATATTCTCTAAAAGACATCCATAGGCATTGAAGAGATGGACATCTAACATTTTCATGGGGAAAAAGATTACTGATACTATTACCATATTCACATGACAGTAGCAATTCAGCAACTGATTTAAACTGAAGCCACAAAAACTACATGCCAGTCTTCTAAATAAGTTAATAAAGCTTTCAAAAACTTTAATACAAATTAAGCAGGAGAGAAAAGGCAACCTAGATATTGTTACTGAGAAATAAAAATAATTGGAAGGCTTTATACTACAAATGGGAGGGTGTGTGGGGAGATGGAAAAAAAAAAAAGAAAAAAAAATTAAAAAGGAAAAAAAAAAGCTGTGGATATCAGACTGGCCACAGTAGAAACTTGTAAGACTTCACTACTGCCCTGGATGTCATTAGAATTAGTACTGCCAGCACCAATGGATGTGCCAGCAACAAGCAGTTCATTATTTCCAGAAGTAGTAACAAGGCTTCCTTTACTAGAAAAGAGGCTTTTCTAATTCATGCTAATTGCTTCTAGAATAATCCTGACACTCCTCAAAAATGTGTGTTCCTAGACACATTTCCCAATCATCTGACTCAAAGTTGGGTCTGTGCGTCCTTTGCAAACATTACTACTTAACAAATAGTAAGCCTGTGTCTCAGACCAGAGCAATTTCTCCACAAGGACAGCATGGAAACTCCAACATCTCTCCTATGGAGCAGAACTACAAGAAGTTTAAATGTTTCTGCTTAATCAACACCACATTGTCATTCCACGGTAGATTTTTAAAACATTACTAGACTCCATCTACAACCAGGTACAAGCTACTGTCATTAAAATTCCCACCGAGTGAAACTAGCTCACTTTCATTACATTTCAGTCATAAAAGGCTGTGCCGGTTGCAGGCGGCAGCTCCATTCAGCAGCGAACTTGTTACCAATGGACACACCTACCCGGGCTGTACTTCTGCTGATTCTGCTGGAGCTCTCGTTGAATGACTCACCAGCTCCCATTTTAGTTGACTGGACAGTCCACTTTAACGATTTCAAAATCACACAGAATATACACTTAATGCTAACCTGTGCTAAAGGCAAATAGCAATAGCTATAAAATAAAAAAGGTCTGGAAACACAGCCATTCTAAAAATCCAAAGGATTCTGATGCATTTTCAGATTACTCAAGAATATTTCTAGTTTAGTGATTAAATAAGACTGCCCGAGTTTTACTCCAGACTATGACTCAAATTCAGAAAAGTCACAACTCTGAAATGTGTGCATACCTCACAAATGTGTCATCAGGCCTAATTAGCTTTTGGAAGAGCTTTGAGATCCCTCGTTTACAGACAGCTGGTCATGTCAAGCACACCTTCAAAGCTGCTTTTCAAAACCCAACGTAGTTGTTACTAGCTATTTAATAGGCATGGCCTGAGATGTAGCTAAAAATTTGGCTAAACCAATAAAAGCAATCTAGTCTGGAGTCAAATTAAAACCACTATTATTGTAAGAATAACCATTAATCCTCAAAACTCCTATTTCAAGGCTTCGGTAAATGGACATAACGATCTATAAAAAGACCCCAGCAAATGCTTTCCAGGTATTTGCCAAGAATACAAAATTCTGAAAATTTTGAAAAAGTATAATCGTGCAACACCATTGAAGTGTATTTTAAACAACTGCTTCCAGATATGTGCCAGATGCAGGTTTGACACAGATGAGAAATACTTTTAGCTGAACTGGACTAGTTACAGACTAAAGTATGTGGGTTTCCCAAAGTCTGAAAAATACTTACAACATTTGGAGTAACAGCACCTTTCTAAGGGGCATATTCAAAAACTCTGAAGTAAGCACTGCTCAGCGAGAAGAGCTGTATTTGTTGCCACATTTGACAAATTACAAACCAAGTCACAAAATGTACTGGTTGCTCAACTAATGATAAAGTCAG
Source organism: Pachycephala philippinensis (assembly GCA_013397055.1). NCBI lineage: Eukaryota > Metazoa > Chordata > Aves > Passeriformes > Pachycephala > Pachycephala philippinensis. The sequence goes on along the minus strand of VWZT01007450.1, from coordinate 906 downwards.
CTCTTATAGAACTCTGTCAATACGAAGGAGAAGAAGCATTTTAATCCCCTTCAGCTTATGCCCTGACATTATCATATCGTAGTACTGACCTGTGCTAACCTCTTATTTTTCCTTCTGACAAACTATAGCATACATTTTTACTGAATGAAAACAAAGTATGTAAAAACAAGCATTCAAATTGTCTCATCCTAAAGAATGGCTGAATAAATCAAAAGCCCTCTAAACTGAGAGAGCTGATAAAAGGTAGAGTATCTACCTATTAAGAAGATGAGGCAGTAGCTTTTACTACTTACATACAGATACCATCGGTACACCAAAGTCTGATCTGATAATGGCTGTATGCTATAAAGCTAATTTTGAAAGCCAGTTAAATCTAATTGCTTGAAAAGTTTGTAATGTAAGTATCTCACTTTCATACACTTGAAAATAAGACCATTACAATAGAAAGCTGTTTACTTAACTGTACTTGGAATCACGTATCTTCTAGCTGGCCAATTACTTTTTTTTTTAATTGGACTCCATAAAACTTAGAACCAGTCACATTCGGTTCTTTTAGTGAAACACCCTCCAAATGGATCACACTGGGTCCCCAACATGACCAGAATTACAGAGAAAAGTTTTGTTACCGATATAACTTCAGAGAAGCAGCAACATTCCGTGAAAAAACAAGTTTCATAAAAACACGAGTTAGGAAACAACGTCAGAGTTTAGTGCGAAGTCACACGGATGAGAGCACAGCTCTGGCTCCGGCTACATGAGGAAGAAGCACAAGGAGGCCCGAGTAGTTTCATGCCCTCCCTGCACGTGACAGACCTGCCAGGGTGTTTTAACAAACGCTTCGGCCTGGACGCCTGTGAAACTACCCAGCCACGCCGGTGCGCCCTACTTCCTTCTCCCGGCCTCTTA
>VWZT01007449.1:27738-60540 GCA_013397055.1 Pachycephala philippinensis | reverse complement strand
TTTTTTTTTTTTGTGTTTTGGTTTTTTGGGATTTCTTGGGGGGGGTTGTTTGGGTTTTTTTTGTTTGTTTTTGTTGTTGTTGTTTTTTAAGAGTCAGATATCACAAGAAATTTCTCAATTTCTCTCTTCTCAGCTGTATTGTGTATTTAAAAGTGAAATGCAGGACATACTAAAAAGAAAAAGAGAGTGGAATTGTACCTGTTGTCAGTTTGTACCATTCCTGGATAAACCCATGACTTGCCTTGTAATTCAGCAGATATTTAGCATTTTTTTAGAAAGAGGGACTTTTAGCAAACACCTCCCTTCCCAAGCAACAGCACTTACACATGCAACAGCGTAGTCAAACCCAATTTATTGGTACAACTGATCACACGGCTTCAAACGGCTGCTGAGGCCCTGGCACAGGGTGCCCAGAGCAGCTGTGGCTGCCCCTGGATCCCTGTCAGTGTCCAAGGCCAGGTTGGACATGGCTTGGAGCACCCTGGGACAGTGGAAGGTGTCCCTGCCCACGTCAGGGGTGGAATGGGATGGGATTTAAGGTCCCTTCCAGCCCAAACTGTTCTGGGATTCTGTCAAGAGTTAAAAAGCCAGGGAAAGAGATTACTTGTGTGGACTGTGTGGGGATGTCAAACACTGTTTCTGGTATTGAGCAAATTTTAAGAATTTTGCCTGGAATCCGGCTTACGGTGGGAGCTGTACACAGCGATCTTTAAATTCCAAAAGACACTTTATCACATCCCGGAGCAAACAATAAAAAAAAAGTGTTTCAAACTTAAGGGTGATATAAAACAGCAAAACTCAGTTCAAAAATTAAGTATCTTTATTCGACACTTTTAGAAAATTTTAATAGTTTTAAACTAAAACAGACTAAAGGAAATTCCAGTGTTTTTTAAATGCAAAACAGAAAGAAAAAACCAAACTACCACAATAGTTGACCAGTCATTTTCAAGTTTGTTTTCTTTCATCGTATCTATATATGCCTGAAACAGGCTTCATTACTCCATGGAAAATTCACTCTGCAGAAACCCTTGGGATATTTCTCATCTCTTTGTCCTAAGATTCTGCCATCCCCATTAATTTTGAAATAGGGTTTTTTCCATGTTACATCACAGAAGGAAAGCTAATCTACATCTGGTCACTGGAAATCCTATGTATTACAATGTATTTACATATATAAAAATATATATATTATGATGTGCTGTGCAATTGGATACAAGGCTGTAATTCAGTCAGAGGGAGGGCTGGTATCAAAACCATAAAGATCCATACAGACATAGGGTGGGAAAAGGCCACCCAGACTGAATTGAAAATCTGATGCATGTACTATGGTAAGACCCACAGTTTTGGAAAAACAGAAATGTTTGCCAAAAATGTCTTTTACTACTTGGAAACAAACTTGCATTTTCCCTTGCTTTGCAATGGCTCTCTCCTACTGTCAGCACAGGAAGGGATCAGTAAGGTGACAAAGTCAGTTCTTTGTTATTACTTGCAAACAATAACAGCAGAAAAAAAAATCTTGTACCATAGATATAAGATACTTGTATCATAAACAAAAGTCACAGAATTACTGATTTATCTACCCTTGCAGATATCATGCAATATGCACAATTTTGCAAGTCATCAAGTAGTAAATGCTACACCTTCCCCAGCCTGTGTGAGGGGAGAGGGACTCTCTTCACACAGGGGATCGACAACCCCCCAGTCAGCTACAGCTGTGGAACTGATCCTTGGGGTGTATGCCATTGACAGACTGACAGACAACGTAAAGGAAATACAAGATAGGAACCAGGGAACTGGGGAAGGACATTCATTTTATCAGCATCACTGCCTACATCCTTACAGAGAACTAAATTCCTCATTCTTTATGTCCCATCTGCACTTCATTACCATAGCTTGTTTGTTTGGAAATAGTAACCCCATGCAGGAAAAATACTCCAAGTTTTCATCCCAGTCTTCCTACTCTGGCTAACTTTCTTAGCTTTTCTTTTTTTGGAGGGAGGGGTTGTTTTCTAGTGTGGGTTTTTTTGGTTTTTTTCTCTAATTTTTTAAAATTTTAAGGGGCCAAACTGCATAGAAGATCTTAAAACAGCAAAAACATATAATACGCTGGCTCAAGAGAAAATCTTTCCTTCAGTACCTGAAATCAGCTTCAACTTTATTCTTCATGCGTACATATGTAGAGTTAAACAGATGCATTTGCAAGCGCTAAAATTAATAATCTTTTAGTTTGCACTCTTCATAACCCTATCCTACATACTACTATTTGAACACCATTACAAAGTCCTTCCACAAAGACACCAGACATTTAAAATTTTTCTACTGATAATGTTACCCCCAAGAATCAACTTCCTCTCTAAAGGCAGCTACTGTCAAGCATCCAAGAAACAAGCATTAAGCAAATGGGTCTTAACTCTTACCTTGTAAATCCTCTTTATACTGCTTGAAATTTTTGCTTCCAGCCTCCCACTAATCCACATCCAAAGCACTTCTGATTCAGTTTTAGTAAAGTAACACTACCAGGGGTCAAAGGGGGCTCGTGGGTTGCTGGCGGGTTATCAGACCCCATTTTCTCCAGCCTTGAAGGAACATGGTCAGCAATGAGCAGAGCATCCATCAGCAGGGCTGTAAATTCAGATTTTTCTTAGGTTTTGCTTTCCTCTGTTGCTAGGCTGAAAGTACCAGAGCTCATAGTTACTGTCAGTGACTTTAGGATCAAAGAGGTTTAATGTGTTCAGTTCCATGAGCAATGCAGTGCGTGCCCCAGGCCCCAGGCTGAGCACAGTGGTCAATTCCCTGTTTCATGCCTTTCATAGAGCACCAGGAGTGCATTGTGACACAGAGACTCCTTCTTGCTCTCCCACAACCAGTGCTGGCTCTATGAGAGTTTGAGAGTCAAAAGGTCACTGGAGGAGACAAGTGGCAAAGTATGAGTTAAAGACAAACAGGCGACGTGTTCACCCCTGCACAGGCAGACTGCTGCACTAACTGGCCATCACAGCAACCAGCCTGTTTTCCACACGGGCTTGCTGCCAACTTAGGGTCTGCTGTGACATCCCTGATACACATTTTTTGAAGTCTCCACTACTGAATATGAAAAAAGGAGATTATGACCCAAACCAAAAAACTATGCCACTGTGGGTTGTTTTTTATTTTGTCAAACTAAACCTGAACCACTGTTTTGAAATTTTTGTTCAACATAAGTCAGAACAACTTCAGTCAGAGCAGAATAATAAAATCCTCTTCTGGTCCCTTGCTGGGGAATGCATGTAAAGGACTGTGCTCCTCCCCAAACATCACCACCTTCCCACCATCCCAGCGTTCAAAGCTTGGATCCACAATGGAAGAAGTGGCAGGTTTATGGCAATTTCCTGACTATAGATATATGTTTCAGATGAAAAGAGCTATTTCTAGCCTTTCTGAACCTCTGGCTTAAGAAAGAAGTTATTGTATTGGAAACAACATCAGCTACGACACTTGTGTACAACCCTTCCACTCTGGAAAAACTTGCTGGCCTCATTGCACACTGAACAGGGTGTTGCTGCTCATGCAAAGTGTCACATTCTCAGGGCTGGAGATCTTTCAACAGCTCTTATGAGGTGTTGGCTGTCTGCTACTGCAGAGCTCCTACCAGCCCAAGCCACCAATTTTTTTAGGAGATATAACAGAATCTTAGAATCACAAAATGGTTTGGGTTGGAAAGGACCCTACAGATAATCTCATTCCAGCCCCTGCCACAGGCAGGGATGCCGTCCACTAGATTAAGGTTGCTCAGGGCTACATCCAGCCTGGCCTTGAACTTCCAGGGATGGGGCATGAGCTGGTGATGAGCTGGTTTGAGACCATGTCTCTGCATATTTTCAGCTGACCAATATTTACATGAAACACTCAAAGTCAGTTCACAACATACAGCACATGTCTGTCAGCAGAAAGCAGTTCTCAACCAAAAAATCTGGCTTGCAGATCATCTCAGAACTTCTCAGAGACAAACACCTGGATGAAGTTTGCCATCTGGAGCTAAACTTGCAAGCTGACATGCAGAAAAGTAGTATGAGAAAACCAGATAAACTGTAATGCCACCTTCACCTAAGGAAGGTAGCTCCAAATAATTGTAGGAGCATAGGCGCCTGTAACCCTTGGCTGCTGGACTCACCAACAGCTTCTGGGAAACAGAACCAAGCCTGAGCCCCTGCATCACACGAAGTTAAGTCCTCTGCTAGTTCCTGAAATTACAGATGATTGTGTACAGTACACTAGCTCCCAATTCAAGAAAATCCAATTTAAACACATTATTCATCACCTATCACTAATGTACAGATGGCAAAATGTTGTCTTTACTCCACATAATTTGAATATTTAACTGCAAAACTGGAAAAGGTGGAACCCTCACAGAAGAGTACATAATTGATAAATATTGATGATAGAGAGGATCAGTGAAAAGAAAGTTCTTTTATGCCAGTGCCCAAAGGAAGCTTCTGGTAGCACACAAAGCTGTCATGTTCTGAAAACGTTCCAGGGTGCCAGAAGCAATTCAACAAATTAAACATAGACAAAAAAGAGTAAAATTGATGTGGTTTCTTTCCAGAGGATTTATCACTTTTAAGCAGCAGAAAACACAGTCTTTGTATCACAAGAGCTGAACTATCCATCACAGTGGTTACAGAACACCCTGACAGCATTTATGATACATAAATTGAGTACTCCTGGATAAAGTTCATGCTATAACATCATTAAACTCCAGGAATCCTGACCCTCAGACTATACCTGGACAGGTAGGCCAGGGCTTGTTGGCTGGCCCCAAATGCCAGTGGCATTAAATGACTCTGGTGGGTGTGGTTCAATTTTCCCCTTGCAGAACCAAAGGAGCCCATGCACTGGGCACTGCCCTGTCCCACTGAGCCCTTCACCTGTCAGCCACTCCTAGATTTTTCCTACCAACAGCGCCAAAATTTCCTTATTCTAATTTGTCTATTAATTCTAATGTCATCCCTACTTGAAAATGACAATTTTTTTTCCCAATTTGCAGCAGCATTTCAGATTTTTGGATATTTATCATGCCCTTTGGTCTTCTCTTTGGAGTCAACTCTTCCACTGCCTTTCTTGTTCAGTGTCTCCTCATGCTTTCTGAGTCGTCTTCAGTTTTTTCTTATCCTCCCTCTCTCCACCCTACCCAGCATCACTGGCAAAAACCTAAACTGAGAAGCTCTTAGTGCAGCTCTGTTCTTCATGTCCTGCCCCATCTGGGAAACCACACGTGAGATTAAAATACCTAAAGATTCACTGTTCCTTGTTGCTGATGTTTTCTGGACCTCTGACCATAGTTCCTGTCCTCATTTGCCTGAAGACACAGCCCTACACAGATTTCCTTTTAAAACATCAGAGATTATACTTGTCATGGAAAAAAGCACCATCTCTGCAGGCTTTGGATGAGTATTTGGATCTACCAGTATGTCTGTATTTCACACTTGTATCAATGTGCTGTGTGCCAAGCATTGATAATCATTAGTTGTATACATTGCTGCTTAGCCAGGCATATCCAGCCCTCAGTGTGCTACAAATAACACACCAAATGATGAAAGCATTTACAAAATACTCTGTTCTGTTCATGGACAGTCAATGAAACTGCTGTTAAAAAGAAATATCATGGGCTTTACATCCTATACAGCCTGTGTAGTTCAAGAAACCAGAAACACATACTCAGCCACGGGGCTAAAGACAAGAACAAAACTACTGGTTTCACTGAAACAGCGTGTGTGAGCTTTAACTCCAAGGCAACACTATTCTCAAACACCCAATACTGGCTTTTCTGAAGAGCTGCAGGTAAATTCACAGCATCTCCCAGAGGCAGATTAATTCAATAATGACTGCAGCCACAGTCTGCAGGCTCACAACGCTGTTACTTCAGCACAGGCTGCTGGCTGGGTTCTGTCTGGCTCCACAGTCTGACCAGTTTCCAGCATACTCAGAAGTCACCAGGCACTACCATGGAAGTCATGATCTATTCCCAGTTGGAACAATGCATCAGGAATGCAAAACCCAAAGCTGAAACACAGAAATGTGCATAGCTGAAAAATACTGTCAAGGCATTCTTAACAACAGCCACACTAAGGGGTACTGTAAGGAAAGAGCATACTCTGAAGGAAAAGCTTGACCGGTTATCCAAGACCATGGAAAATATTCAAGAAATTTGGAAACGAACAGTTTTCTAAATCAAGTTTTCTATGAAACATGTTAATAAACCTTTTGGAAAATAGACTGTGCTGCAGATTTTCTGTTGTCTGGCATCTGTCCAAGTTTAGAGAAAACATTAAATTTTTTCAAGTGTAATTCTTACATGTGTGGATGTGCTTTTATTAGTGCCACTGGTAAACACAGAATATATTTTAAAATCTATTCTTTTCAGTTTCTTTTTTGTATATTTCATTTAAAATGCTCTTCATTTGTGACAAGAAAAATAAAATCCACAAAATTTAAAGGTTTGGGATACTTTTCTCTTGTCACCCTCAGTAAAGTCTTTCATGTTCCATTCTACCTTCAGCTGCATTTGGGCAATCCTCCAGGAGGGACCAGAACAGACCAAAACAAACACTTGAGGAATGAATCTGATCCTCACTATTGTGATCCAAAGAGTTGGGTTTTCTCAAATGGATTTTTTTTTCAGTGGTGTTGGTTATTGTTGGAGTTTTTGTGTTTGTTTGGGGTTTTTTTTTGACTAAAAGAAATGCTTCCCCTGAATATGTACAAGTTCTCAGGAACAGAACCCTTACTGAATTTCTAGACAGATAAGGCTTAGTATGGAAGAACATAAACAAAAACCCCATCATTTTTAACATGAATATTACTTTCATTACTTTAAATATTTAAACTCAAGTTTGGTGTGGAATGTATATCTGAAATCATCAAATAAAATCAGAGTCAGCCACATTGAACTGATATGCATATTTTCCTATACAACATTAAGTTTTAAATTAAGCTGATCAGGGAGGTTTTTTAAAGATAAAAAAATACAGCCTTGGTTTTTGACGGAAGTGATTGAACTGCCCAGGATCAGGGTCCGAACAGTCACAGCCAAACTGGAGCACCAGGGTCACCTGATTTGTACAGTACTGAGATAGTCAAAATCTGTAAATTGTTGCCAGTTCACATGCTTTAACTGGAGATACTGCTCTGAGAAGCTATTGGTGGGTTTTTTTCTGCATTCTTTGTTGTTTGGGGGAGAAAAGGTCACATGTAAAAACAGATGGAAATTCCCCAAAACCTGAGGTGAAGCAGACCTGTCCAGAATGCAACTGTGAAATGCCTGTGAGTTCAGTGTGACCAGTTCTTCTGTTCTAACTGAGCTATGAACAACCTGAGAACTGTTCCTAACCACACAGGAGAACAAATGCTAAAATACACTTTCCTAATAATACTTAACGCTTCAGAAAGCTACTGGCTTTTAAATATGTAGAAAGCTACTCCAAACAACACTAAGACTAAGAGATGATCAAGGCAAAAACCAAGAGAACTTTGAGTCAGTCTCCAACTTATCTATTTGTCAAGTTCATTATTTAAACACAAGATTGCTTTCTTAATTTAATAAAACATAGTTACACAATGACTTAAATTAAGGCATAATCCAGCTGACTGAAGTTTTCAGTTAAATGTTTCTGTTGCTTTTTATTAGTAATAACTGGTTCAGGTTACTGCTGGCCAAAGTAATGGTCCATTACAGAGGAGACTGAAAACCAGATCGCTTCAGTATTATCTTCCATTAGGGCAATTTGTAAATTAAATGTAGTGTTGGCCATTGGATTCGGGGAGCCTTCCAAAAAACTCAATAAATCATCCTATCAGACAAGGTTCAAGGCTTTAAGCAGGAGCTGGCAAAACTCTGAAGCCAGAGTGTGGTTTTAGAGAAAGCTGCTCATATTCTAGAGAAAGAATGCTACCACTGCCCACAGAAGTTATCATCCAAAAAGCACAGGGCAACCTTTTGGAAGACCTAGCCAAAAAGACAATGGCTGATATTTAACAGATAGACTTGAAAAGAGAGCCCTTCAACTCCAATTCAACGTGCCAAGTGGAGACTCTCAGTTCAACAGCAATGCCTCTGATTGCATCACTGTGACAGTACTTTTGTAAATGACATTTTGGGCTGCCAAATACTCCGGAGTATTTCTTCCATGCAATCTGGAATCATATCCAAGGACCCTATAATACTTCAATTTTCTATTTCAGTTTTTGTGTGAAGTGTTTGAGGCTTTCTGGAATTGCAACTTAAGTGCAGAACAGACTCCTCTGATAAAGCCAAATATACTTAGATGGAACAAGTAATACGCAAATCCCATCATCTTTCTATGAACAAAAGCTGATGCATAAAAGACTCAATCACGTTATACAGGAAAACACACAATTCCAGGAATGTGAAGTAAGACCAGCTGCACCCCAAAATTTTTAAACTCACAAATTCCTTCACAATGTAGCGAGAGATGCAAAATAATAGGTGAGATCCCAGGCTCATTCCAGAACCTGAGAGACCATGCTTTGGCTACCACTCTTGGGACAAAGACAAAACATGACTTAGGCAGTTGGTAAGTTACTGAGCAGCAAGTAGCTTTAAATCACAACTGTCTCTAGCACCATATGTGCTCCGCTGAGAATGGAAAAACAGACTATTTTCTTCAAAAACAGAAATCACAATTATATTCCTTGAATGAACAACAAATAGAAGCTCAAAGCCCCAAACAGAAGAACATTTGCGCTTTAACATTTTCCCAATGAAAATACTGCCTGTTAAGCTTAGTATAGTGCTACTACCTAATTTTTTTTTACCTACTTGGCTTGTATTTTGTTTCTAAACATTCTTAATATGCATTTGCTTCCAGGCAGCATTCTGTGACCAACCCTGTTTATTATCAGACAGCCCTGAGAGTTCACATGAATGCCTAGAAAGCTTCCTGGAGCTCTACTCATCCTGCCTTTTAAACTAGACTAGTAGCCCAGGTACCTAGAAGTAAAAACAAAGACAAAAATGTTAAAAGATGCATTTAATGCACCATGGGAGTAAAAAGCCTTTTGGAGTAATGGTAATTTAACCATTCTCTGCATTTCCTGAATGTCAGTTTATAACAACGCATTCCCTTTTATCAACGGCTTTGACAAGTCAGGAGAAGTAAAGTAAAAGGTGACAATAGGGAAAGTGCCAAAAAAAAAAGAAAAAAATCATGTTTCTCTCAAGTTAGCATTGTAGCAGACTCGTTCAATGCTTTTCCTCCATGTTAAACTACACCATGGTAAAGCAGCCAACAGCCACACAAGCACAGAGTACTGAGTAAGTAAAGACTCTTAACACTACCTCACTATAATGCAAATGGAACAAATGGTCAAAGGCATTCACTAACAGTGATCATTGAAACCCACACATCAGAACTCCCGGAGAGCACCATATTTCAGAAGTATGTTTGGAGTGTATAGCTGTACCAAAGCTGGAGACAGAACATTCCTTGTTGGATTTGATGATCAGACTCCCAGTGAGGTTCTTCAATGAAAGCAAACCCTACTAAACCAGTCCTAAATACATACTGGTTTTATATAGATATGTTTGTGAGGGAAAATAAGGAGTTCTTATTACATCACTTATTCCAGCTGGTTTTGTTCTGCATTTAGGCATTTGCTTTCAAGGTCATCCTTATTCTGAGCAGTTGGTTCCTCACTCTGGGCAACAGAGATTTCTGACTGGTCTGTCTTTGTGCTGGCATGAGCCAGCTCCTCTTCAGCTGAGGCAGAGCCATGCAGCTCCTTCATGTGGAGGGTGGGATTGGTCATTTGCTCTGTGTCTTGTTGAGAGGCTGGTGCACTGCTGTTTTTGGGAAGCTGAGGGCAGTTGACAGGAGCTATCACCACAGGAGGCTGAGGTAGGTCTTTCTGTAAATGGAAGATCACAGTCAGAATGATGGAAAACAAGAACTATTGTGTCCAGTTATCCGAGGTAATGGTCATACAAGATGAAAATTAAAGGTCCATCATCTCTGTTATCATTGTCCAGCAATGAACAGATGCATACAGTTATCCTTTCTTTGTGTTTTATAGGACACTTGGGGAATTTTTCCTTCCAGAAAAGTGTTTGCTTTCTGAGTGATTGTTCCTCACCAGTTTCAGATGTGCTCTCCTGATAAGGCAGCAACAGGCACTTGGTCCTTGGCCACTGTCCCGTTCTGCCCACCTTTACTATCAGTGTACAAGAACTGGCAACTTTTACATAACATTTCAGATGATCTCAAATATTTCTCTAATAATTAAATAAATTCTCTAGTGGAAGCTTGTGGAGGTTATCACAAGTAATTGAATAATAAAATAGAACTCACTGGTGGAACCTCTAGCTTGACAGATTTGGCCTTCTAGTAAGTATTCAAAAACTAAAATCATGCATCACGATAGAAATTATTCCTTTTTGAAACAAGTTAATTTCACTTCCAGCACAGTGAAACAGTGATAATTTACTATACTGAACTACATTTCCACCTTCATAAACAGTAAGCTATGAAAAAAATATGAAGAAAATATTTTAAGGGTATATTTTATATAGTACTAAACCCCACATTTTATATAATATTGTAACCTTTTACTACTACTGATACTTCCAAGAGAGATCAAACAAGTAATATTTTTGGCAGAATCAAGGATAGACGAGGTCTACTTTACTTTTCACTAGTCTGAATTAAGTGGCCATAAACATTGCAAAAACCAGAAAACCTTACTGAGGCAAAAAAATGTCTGTAAAAAAGCAAACAAACAAGCAAAACAAAAATCTTTGTGTTTGTGTGATAATACTGCAATATTTTACTCAACTTTAATTCTAGTTAGGTTTTTATAATATTAGTATTTCCTGAAGACACTCATATCAAACTGGTATTCACCGCAAAGCCGCTGCCCGTCCAGAACATGGCAAGCTCCCTTCTCCAAAGGGCCACTGCGAAGCTGGTGAGGAGAGTACAGGGCACCAGGTAGAGGAGAGCAGGCTGGCCCATCTGCATCAGTGCCAAGGCAACAAAGGTCACAAGAAGCCCTATGCCATACGCTAGAAGAAAACAAACCCAGCAAAAAACATTTATTCAGATACAGCTTTGCTCAAGCACAACTACATAATTAGCTAAAGGAGCATTCTCACTGGAACTTTTTTCCACGTAATATGTAAAACATCTCTAGAAGTTTTTCAGTCCTCTTTAGAGAGAAGCATTATTTACACCATGTAAGCCTGGAATAGTACAGTTTTTCTATTGAGAATAACATGTGAAAGTAGTGTGATTGGCCTAGTCCATACTGTGCAATTAAATAATTACCTTAAGCAAAATAAATATATGAAATATTGTACCTCATTTTATATTTATGAATTCAGCAGATACAGACAAATATTATGACCATTATAATGTGCTTCTTGTTTGAGTTGGCTTTGGCTGTTTCTTACTATCCTGTGACACAGCTTAAAAAAAAAAAGGCCAGCCTGTTCTAGGTTATACGTTTTTATTACTTTCTATTTCTGCCTAAATGTGGAAAAATTTATTTAGTAGAACAGAAGCAGCTTGGGTCTCATAATGTAATCATTTTCAGTTACATGTTCAAGACAATGAAGTTAACTCAACTGATTTTTCTTCAGAAGGTGAAGAAAGACATTGAGGGGCTGGAGCAAGGGCTGGAGCACAAGGCTGAGAGAAGTAGCTGAGGGAGCTGGGGGGGGCTCAGCCTAGAGAAAAGGAGGCTCAGGGCGGACTTTCTCACTCTCCACAACTCCCTGACAGGAGGGTACAGCCAGGTGGGCTCCCAGGGAACAAGGGACAGGACAAGAGGAAATGGCCTCAAGTTCTGCCAGGGGAGGTCTGGAGTGGATATTAGGCAGAGCTTCACCCCCAAAAGGGTTTTCCAGTCCTGACACAGCTGCCCAAAGCAGTGGTGGAGTCCCTGTTCCTGCAGGGGTTTAAAAGATACGTGGATGTGGCATCTGGGGACATGGTTAGTTGTGGGCTTGGCAGTGCTGGGTTAATGGCTGGACTTGATGATCTCAGAGGGTTGTGATTAGAGTGCTCAATAACTCTTTACAGTTCTTGAAAATGCTTTTTTGGGGGGCCATATTCTGTTATTATTGAGAGTTCCTTATATCTAGTTAAAATATTTCTTATTGTTTCTTACTGTGATTTAAGTCCATTGCCTCGCATCTTATGTGCACACCCGTAAGAAAAGTCTCTCTGTCCTCTCTGCAGTCTCCCATTAGGTAGCTGTGGACAGCAACAGAATCTCCTCTTTGCCTTCTCTTCTTTTAGAACCCTGTGCTCCAGCCCTCTGCCATCCTGACGGTCTCCACTGGATTTCCTCCAGTATGTCAATGTCTGTCTGGCACCAGGGATCCTGGTTAAAACTCAGTCTTAAGTGACAAATTGAGAGGAACAATCACTCCTCTCATAACTGCTGACTCCATCTTACTAACTCAACCCTGTACGTGGCTCATTCTCAGGGCTGCAATAGCACATTGCTGACTCGTTATCAATACAACGTTTTCCTATTTCTGCAAACATATTTTAAAAGTACCAGATAAGACAACAATTTTGTTTAAGTACACATGAGAGAAAATGATTTGGAACATCGAAATAAAAGCATCTTTCTACCCCTGCTAGAAGTGTCCATGAACCCAGGTATTTTTTCAAAAGAATTTCTAAAGAAGTTGTTCATGAAAATTTCTCATGAAATTTACTGCAATCATTGGAAGTTTTTGCTAGCAGAAGTACATTGTAAGAAAGACAACAGGAATCTGTCAGATCCTATTCCCCAGCAGTATTTAAGTTCATGGCACATAACTCTGTGGATTTTACAAATTAAAGAAGAAAACTTATCTAGAGGTGTTATAGTCATCATAATAAAATTCCCTGCATCATAGGTCATGGATTTTTAGAATACACAAGAAGTTAAGAACAAAGTCAAAGGATTATATCCCTGAACCTGAATTCTCATGCACAATAAATTCAAAGCTTCATGAATCAAGAAACCAGAATGAGTAGCTGAGCACACGTAAAGATAGTATAACTACAACGGGTAGAGTGAGACCCTTGGAAGCCATGGTAACAAGAAGCTCCCCTTACATAAGGCAGACAAGACACCTCAGAAAAGCAACATCAGCTAGTTTGGTGATGGAAGATCCAGCCTTGAAAGCACCTTGCTAAATATTTCTGTTTAATAACAGAAGGAGGAACAGGATAAAAGCCCCAAACTATGCCATGCAAGACATGCTTTTAGAGGGAGCCACTCCTGTAGGTCTCGCATTCAGGTGGCCCTGTGGTACATACCTATTGTGCAGGCTACAAAATAGACTCTGGATGACTGCACCTGAATATCAAATCTATGGCAATAGGCTACCAGTAAGCCTAGGAAAGGAAAGAACAGTTACAATGTGCTTTCAACCTAGTCACACACTACATCATAAACCAAAACCATCAAACCAGCTAGGAACTTTCAAGAATTTTTTTTTCCCCCAAAACTTCATTGGCACCCTGTGTTTAAGCACCATGACAACATATCCAGGAGGCTGCACAATTCACAAACCAGTTATCTGATGGCACAAGCCCCACGTATCAAAAGCACTCCAGAAGTAAAATAAACAGATACGAACATGCAGATTACAGATAAAAATGTCATCCCATCCCTACTAAACATTTGTAAAAATACAGTGTTCACAACAAGAGCAAGTTCAGCCCTTCAAGCTGTTATTGAAGACAGTAGAATTTTATGGACTATGCCTGTTGCAGGTTGGGGGGAGGAGGGGACACTAATGGGGATGATAGAGTTCATATTTCCCAAAATATAAGAAAGTAAAACAAATGATTTCTCAGAAGAAATCTGAAAGCTAGAAGGTGCATAATTTTTTCACCTGCAGTGATGCCAGGGATACTTCTACATATCATCTAAAATCAGATTTGAGAGAAGGTGTGGTAGAAATACTGGATGTAGTGTGACTAACAAAATTAGGAAGTTTTGAGTGGTCAGGCATCTGTACTTAAACCATGTGCAAATGGACAAATTTCCTCTATCACCACACTATTAAAGATGCTTTATTATAGTATGGAATAAGTTGCTAAATCAACTCCTGCAATTTCTCTACGTTTCTTGACATCACTGCATGTGAAACTGAACCATAAGATTAATATGCATTTTTCTAGTTGAAAAGGTGAATAGTGCACAAAAGTCCCTATACTTAAAAATTTATCAGGTTTATAGTAGTCAAATCAAACCTACCACTTGAAGCAGAAGTACAAGAGGAATAAACTAATAAGACAATGCAACCAATAAAATTCTTAACATGCTAAACAATACCTGGAACTAAAATGTCTCCAAACCCTAGGAGAGAAAAAGGCCTGTCACATAGAGCCAATGGGGAGGAATTCAGTCGTGGAACCTTCAGGACCATTGGGAGCTTGGAATGAGAGAGACACATCTGATGAAAAGCATAGTGACTCTACCTACCAGAACTTTTTCCTGTTGTACTCAAACCGCAGGCTTCAAATACAGCAAATGTATCTTTTTATACATTCATTACATACAATATTACTGACAACGAAAAAAATGCATTTAAGATGGAAGTGATTAAATACTTTCTAAATACTATGTTAATTTCAAAGTCCTCACATACAGTCAGGTATCAACTCTGCTTTAGCTGCAGGTATGTAAAAAATTTAGGTAAGCTGCTACATGCATAAGAAATAACAATTTATACAGTTCATTCACCTGGGTGCAATAAAAGTCTCCAAAGAGTAAGACATGAATAATTAAAAAAAGTCATTTCTCCAATCCCTTTAAAGACTCTTCCCTGCCCCCAGTGTACCTATTTATTACATAATTTGCAATGTTGAAGCACAGTATGCCACAGTCCACTGCAAACCTGTATTTTCTTTATTATAGTACATTAAAAAAACTTTATTTTCTTATATTGGTGCCAAAATAATTTTATCTTCTTATACTTTCATTACTGTTTTATACAATTCATTCTGTGCATAAAGTCGAATCCAAAGGGGTACTAAAGGGGTACAAGAGAGAACAACAAAAGAAGTCAAAGAAATTAGTATGGACTGTATGGATTGATCCATGTCCTGCAAACCACTATTTTTTTTGCTATTTTCCCAAGTGACACTACCACATTCATTGCTGAAATAGATCCAATTATTCCTTAAATTAACAAAACCAGGTTTTCCTACAGATTAATTTTTTTTGTTTTGCTCACTGTATCTGTCTCTTACATCTCACATACTTTCCCCTCCCTGAGTCAGCCACATCTTGTAAGGTGTTCATGCAATTGGCTGCTGTCCAACGGTGCAAACCCACTGAACACTGACGTCTGTTTTCTTCTGTCTCCAATTTGTGTTTCTCTCCTTTACCTACAGCCTCAGCTTTTCAAATGTCAAAAAAGGGAAGGAGGGGGAAGAGACAGACTGATTATATGTTTTATCTCTTTAGGAAAAGATGCTTATGCTTAATTAGCAGTAAGTTAATAATTACAGATGTGGTCATGTTTTTGTGAAGCTGAGCTTACCAGCTTTCTTATATTGAAACCCTGTCAAAAAAAGATAAAGGAAAACTAAAGCTGGTGTGAGGAACTACTACAAGTCTGCTTTGCCCCTCGAGAATAAACATTCAGGAGCACTTATTCCCACATTAACTTCTTTTCAGACTAGCATCTCCATTTCAGCTTTGAGGTCTTGAATTTTAGAGAAGCTAAAGTTGTTGAAAGCCAGTGCCAGATTTTCAGACTACATGCAGTACCTTTTCATGAGTGGCAGAATCAGATGGGCCTGCAGCCACCTCCACCATTATACTCTCCCCAGTCTAAAGAAAAAAACAGCAAAATTGTAAATCAGCACTTCACTCAGCAGCTCTGGGATCATTTAGGAACACAGAGAGAAACAAGTCATTACACTTTGCTCTTGGTCAGCAGGCAATAGAGAAGCACTTTACTTACCTTTGTTAGAAAAGGTGTGATAAATACAAAGAATACATCATACACAAAAAGAACCAGGAGGAGTAAGGTACAACCCTGAAGGAAGAGACAAGGTATTCGGTATTTACACATTATGCATTAGCAAAGAATTAATAACTAGAAGGCAAAAATAAAAGCTAACAAAGACTAAAACAAGTCATCCGTGTATTTTTCTTAATTCCTAAGTATTTTAGATGGAGGAATAGGGTCTTGCATGCACCACATAAAAGAAAGTAATTATTAAACACAAAATTACGTGTTAGTGCCCAAAATTCTTTATCATGTAAAATCTGGAAATAGTACCATTTCAGTTTGCTGGGAAATATGAAGAAGCTCTGCACTGGAGGATGCCAGGCATAGCTTGAAACACTATACACCCATATACTGTCAGTCTATATGAACTTAGAGGTGAAGATAATTTGAAACAAGAATTTGAAGAGCTGCTTAAGGGGCAACTAAATGACTAATACAGATTTTTTCTTAGGATACTGACTGAATTCAGAAAGATTTGAAAAAAACCACTAGACTGATGCATTAGTTGTATGTCAACTGGAAAACAAATCCAAACCAATCAGAACAAAACCAAAAAAAAGCCCCAACAAAAAACCCCAAACACCAAACCCGTAAATAAATGGGTGTTGTGTGATTTACTAGTCAACACTCTACAGAATCTACAGAACAATCACATGACACTTATTGGTCTGCATTATATTCTGCATCCCTTTTTTCCACGCTACATATGAATGGAAGTGCATTTCCAGGGCAATATACTCTATTATAAGTGACTCCTCTATTAAAACACATACATGCAAACATCTTCTCTTTACACCTGTTTAACTTTCATACCTTAAATGTAGGCAGGCGAATTGTTTTCAACATGTAAAGACAGAAAGCAATTCCTAAAGCATCTTGCAGAACCCAGGCCCACCTTAAAAAGAGAAGAGTAACATTTTTGCAGGAAACAGCAGGAAAAGGAGACCAAGCCTTGTCCTCACTAAGGACCTGCTTGGGACAAAAAAACCCTCTTTATTCAAAGTACTTGCTTGAAATCGACATTGTTGTCAGCATGAATTTGCAAAGTGGAAGCTGTTCTTCCTCAACCTGATAACCTTCCACAAAGAAGTACCTGGGAGATGAGGGAAGAACAGTGCGATAGAGTCTATCTAGACTTCAGTAAGGCTTTCCACTGACAAATCTTCCATGAAATCCTCACAGAGAAACTGATGAAGTACAAGCTGAATGAGCGGTGAGGTAGACTGAAAACTGGCTGAATGAGGTCAGTGGATATCAAAATGGGAAGTGCTGGGGTCCTCTGTCCTGTGTATAGGTATGCACCCTTATGTGTTGAGGCAAATTTACAGCTTTGCCTGTTTTTCAATTGTGTTTTGCAAGTTGAGTATAGAAGTGCTCATTGCTTTACTCCCAACTGCTAGGTCAAAGAGAAGTAGGATCTGAGATAAACAACACTAAGGTTTCCCAAAAATTGCTAGGGTCTAGGTGCAATGAGAGACGATGCTGTTGAATCAATACCTGTGCACTTGCTGGTGGAGCTTTGTGCAGGAGACACTCAGGTCCACTCTGGCTCTGAGGCCGAAAATGGATTTCCTAGTCCTACATATTGCAGGTTGGAACATCTCTATACTGTATTATATTCTGTACTCCTCAGTCTGACACTTATCTCTCTAAAAGGTGTTTCAGAGTTGATGATTCCTGGATTTGAGTTCTATCATTGAATGATCCACACAGAACACAGACCCCACAAAAGCAGTAACATGAATTCAAAGCACAAGTCAGACATCTTTGGTATCATCATCAGAAACACAAGCCAGCATTTCTGTTCCAATACTGAGCCCCTGATAGAGGAACCAAGAAGATGAACACATCCTGTACACATGGGGAAATTGGAATATCTGGGAGTGAGGTAAGAGGTAAAAAACCCCAAACAAAAACCAAAACACAATACTCCATAAAAGATCCACCTCTAACAAAAGTGGTAAGAACATGCTACAATTAGGTACCACAGCAACACTGGGCATAGAGAATTACTGACTCATATAAGAAAGTTGAGAGAAACTAAAGATCTGACAATCTTACCAGTTCTTATTCTCATGAAGAAGTAAGTTAGACAACTTGTGTCCAACTTTCCATACTACTTCTGAAAAGATGTCTTAAGTCAAAGAGGTCAGAATACTGACTGGGACTCAGAGAAATTCAAGCTTAACAAGAGACAGTTTTCTGTAACTTAAACGAACAAGAAAAAGATGAAGTATATAAGGAACAACTATGAATTTCTGCCCGTATCTACTTTTTTTCCTGTCATTCCTAAATTCTGGATACATGTAGACTTCTACGGATGTCAGTTACTTATACTGTAAAGCGTATTACAATTTTTAGCACAGAAACTAAAATAGACACTTACTGATCTTCATTTCTGAAGATTCCCCAGACTACACTGACAGAGATACAAAATACTGCCAAGAGCAACATCCGGACCTGGGGACGCTTGTGAAAATAAGGCAAGTTGTTGTCTGGGATTCTGAAAAAGAAACACACCAAAGCTACAGTTGTCTATGTAGATACCTTCTTCCTTTGTAACATTTTGAAGCATGAAGCCACTTTTTAAACCCCACACCTACCCAACAGTATAAAAACGTAAGTTTCCCTATTAAAATCTTGAAAGTTGCCACATACCTACACTTTCCCAAGGGGAATCTTCTTACAAAGGGAGACAGACAACTGTAAAGACCAATCGAGGCAGCCAGGCAGAATATTCCTATTATAACATAGACTGAGGGAAAAAAAGTATTAAGTCCAAGGAGGACAAGGCAAGAGATGCTTTTTTTCATATCCTGGCTGAATAAAGAACAGACAGTCAGTAAGACTAAATGAGAAATAAGGCTTACATTTCAACAGTGAAAGGTAAATTCAGAGACTTCAAATGTGATTAGATTCATGCTCTTTAAGTATCTAATTCTAGCTCCTTTTACTCAGGTGCACTTTATGCAATACCTACCTTCAACAAATCAAAATCTCTATTCTAATTGTCTTAAAGTAAGTCATAAGCGTCAAAGGCAACCTATGGTGAAGCATTTATCTTCTCTTTATGAGTATACAGGAGCATTATAAGGGAACATTAAAATCACTACGTAGCAAAATGAATTGATACAGATGGGATGCATGTTTCACTACTTCCTCAGAAACATGAAGATGGAAGTTCCAGTGCATTAGGCTCTCATGTCTGTTTTGTCAATCTGATGAGTGATCAATAGAAAATTATCATCTTTATATAAAGATAAAAAAATTGATCCTTGATCTTGACTTCAAATTAAACAACAACAGAGAGAAAAGAATAGGTCTGAGAACACCTTTAACAAAAATAAAAAGTGGAAGATACTAAGTCTGTATCTACTTAATAGGCTTTAATGTTTGAAAGAACCTTTATGACCAATCTCACAAAAAGGATTAGAAATCTACTCAGTGAGTTTTCTTATTTTAAATCATATTGTGATGAAGACACATGACAGAAGAGAGATGTTTCATTATTATTTTCACAATAAAATGTTCTTTAAACGATGGCAGCCTTGTGATATTGAAGATGTATCAATATAAATACAACCTTAAGAGTACCTAAGTGGTCATAGAAGAAATAAAGGAGGACGAGCATTGAGCAGCACATCACTACAAACACACAGATCATTATGGGAGTCACATCCACTGTTTCATCATCATGTTTCTCTGCCCCATCATCACGCTTGTGCTTCATGTACCTCCTGAAAGAGTAACATGGCTACCATCAGTTCATTCCTTCTGCAACAAGATACACAAGGAGGCTGAATCTTCAGCGAAAAACACAAGGGGTTGACCACATGTCACAACACCAATGCCTGCTTTGATTCCCACTCAAGTCAGTGGAACATCACATTTTCCATGAATGTATGAACATCAGCTATAATGCAATGCATAAGGCAGTAACTGCTGCATTAACTTATCTAGAGCACTATTTCATTCACTAAAAACTCAACTGAATCCTGAAAACTACCACAGAATAATTTGCTGACTTCAGAAGAAATCCTTAAGTCAGGTTGTGTATACGAAATAAATGTTAGAAATAAGTGTGGCACAATGACCTCCTTCTCCCAACCCCACTTGCTGGCAAAAAGCAACCACAAAATTTCATTTAAAAATTGATAACAAACATAGCATATGTTAGCCATCCAATCAATTTGGTTCACCCTATACCAGTAAAAGCAAATTTTATTATTTTTTTACAAAGTATTTTTGTGGTGAATTTTTGCAAAAGCCCAAACAGGAAGCCTATTACTTAATAATTTTCTTTCTGAGCTTTTCAAATGTTCTGTCTTTTGACATGGCAAAATACTAAAATGCTCTACATGCTATTTATATTCTACTGATTTCCTACAGTGACCAAACCAATGCAAGGCTCAGGGCTTTTCAAACATCACATGAGCATTTTCCCATTCTGGCTACACAGTCTCCTTCCCTCACTAGCAGAGCTGCCAGGTGATCCTTACATAAACACCATCTACTTTTTTCTGTGAAAAATACAAGAAAACTGCTATACTGCATTCCGTTACTCACTTTTTCACATCTCTGCTTCCTGCCCAGTAGCCTCCAATTGCAACAGTCCCCACAGCCATGACAAAGATAATCACCATGTTGTAGTCCAGCACAGGCTCATTTGGTGCATACATTGCTCCTTTCACTGAGCTGCCAAAACTCTGTGGAGGTAAATACAAGTTATCAAGGACATCCAAAAAGCCACCTTAGCAAAGGTTCACTTATTTAATTTTCACTAAGCAACCTCAGAATCAGGCTTTATTATAAACACTTAAGAGCCATCTATTGGCTCTTCTATCAGTAATATTTATTTCCAGCAACAGGCTGTATTTTGGTTTTATTCCAAAGATGAGAAATAACCTCCCAAGAGATTTGATTTTTTTTTCCAAAACACAATAACGCAATCTTCATGAGTACACTCTCTACATAGTCAAAGCTCTTAAGAGGGACTTAATACTGTTGAGCAGTGACTCATTTACACAAGATAATATAAATGAGAGCTTTTAGTATTGAGTTTACCTTGCCAATATCTAACATATCAGTATAGCTAAGCAGAGCCACAGGAATATCAATCTCTTCATACTGACTCCTATTACCTCCAGGAGGAACCTGAAAGACAGTTCAGACCAGGTAAGAACATATTTATTTCTGCAAATACTTCTACTCCTTCAAAAGGGTTAAAGTTGCAAGTTCTGTTCCTGCTAATTTGAAAAATATCCTAGAAGGGAACTTAATGACAGCAAACACTCAAAAGTCAAAATATATGCCTGTTCCCAGTAAAACAAAAGTAATGTAAGACTGTAACAGCAAAATGCAGCAACCAAATTTCAAGCAGTATCTTTTGCACATCAGGGTCAGGGGTTTATGACTGATGTGTGCCTCTAGTATTGACCAGGACTCAAACCTACTAACTTTATTTTCAGAAGTACTAATTTTACAAAATACATGCTGTTGATGCTCCAGCTGAATCTAGAGCACCAGATTCAGCGTGGTAGCATGATGGAGTCACAAACCAACCTCATTCTTTGACTCCAGTATTTCATTTGGAATAACGGTAATTCTGAGCCCTTAACTTGAACGTCACAAGAGCTCCGTCCAGACTCTTCCTACTGAAATGAGTGCCTCTTGTTTCATTCGTTCTTCCTTCGGATGTATGATTTCCACACATAACTATGCAACGTATGTACATGCAGGAACACACATGCATTATTTATTTTAAAGAGGAACATCAAATGTGCACCAAAGAGGAACAGCAATGTGCACCAAAGACAAGACAATATCTATCATCAGAGGAGTATCAGCAGCATAGCAAGATAAAAAGCAACTTACCAGTCTCTCTCTACTAACAATCAGCAGCCCACGAGCCCCATTTATCTGAGCAAGCCTCACTTTCTCATAGAAGGTGCAATTTCCTCGCATCACCATGGGGATTTGGTTATTAAATCCCCCATCAGGTACATCAGAAGGAGAACACAAAACAGATGCTGTCTGGTCCTGCAGCTGCAAAAGTGACTGAAAAAAAGAAAATAGTTAAATACATACCTATAACATAAAATGATAGAAGTCAAGAGCAGAAGCCAGAGTCTTGAAAGAGTAATTTAAAACTTTCCAGTAATGGAGTGGTATTCTCAGAGCAACATGATAGCTGAAACAGTGCTGCCTTCTCTATTATGCTGGGTCCTGCCTTGCTTCACCTTATTGTACAGAATTCTGCTGGTAATAAAATTTGGGATATGACCTCCACTTGCATTTATTTTCTTCAGCATCGTTGCTGTTCTGACGCACACAGACAGGATGTGGGAGGAGTACACCAAAGTTTTATCTTTGCTGGGGTGGCAGAGTGGCAGGCAGGGATGATGGAGGGTATGAACAGCTAGAAACCAAAACACAGGCTGGGAAAAGTACAAAAGCATAGGCAATAAAAATAAACTTCCATGTTGAAAGCTACTGTGTCCAGTGAGCTGAGATTATGCATCCCAAGTACCTGAATACTGGATTCTAAGCTACTTCTCTCACCACCTGCAATCCAGAGATGTTGCAAGCCCCAATTCCTTAGTTTTGGCCCTCCTCAGACCCAAAGACATCTAATCTGGTGTGTTTCAACAGGAACATCCCAAAGACACTTCAAGGTTTTAGAAATAACACTGCCACAGATTGTTCCTTGCAAAATCCAAACAACCACCAGCATCTTTGCCCAGTTCTGTTTGCAAGTTACCTGAAAACTGCAATTATCTACCAAACAACCAAGCTGTGCTAAGAGAAGCAGGTCTCAGCTCTTGCTGAGGTGAGCTGTTAGATTTGAGAAGAGTCAAGGTAAAGTTTTAACCTGAAAAAATGACACATGGAACAGTTTGTATTAGAAATCCACAGGTACATGATATACCATACCTGTGTAACAGACTCTCCTGTTTTAGGAGGGAAAGGGAAGTGTCAGGCTGTCAGTAGTTTCAACCTTATTCAAAAAACTGCTGTCTCCAACCTGACCTTTAGAGACAGTGAAATGCTCCTACCTGGTTGTCCAAGTCTCAGGTAAGCTTAACCCTCTATCAGAGCACAACACAAATGCAGAGTGAGCAGGAGGGGGAATGTGAAAGAAGGGAAAAGCAGGAAAAAACCAAGGAAAGAGACAGGGATAGGCAAGGGAGATAGCATACACTACCCAAGTGTCTGTGCAAGCTATTCTGGACTATATTGGCTCCTGGAGAGCTACTGAGATATGGGTCCAGTGAATTTTTATGAGACTGATTTAAACAAGATGTCTACAGTACAGTCCCCAACTCTCATAAATACTACAGTCAGTCATGCATGTACTGATTCACATTACACAGTCAGGGCAAGTGCAAGAGTTTATCAGCTGAGTCTACACAAGGCAAAGGCAACTACTGATGTATCTAGGGACTAATCTACGCTTGCAATAAACCCACCAGAAGTAACTGAGACTTCCCTATACATTGGTAAGGAACTCTAATATTTTTAATTATGTGGGACACTCAACTGGCTGAATAAAATAAACTGAGTATCAGTCAACTACATCTTCCCCTATTAGCAGCTCATTCAAAGTGCATTTGCTGATTTCATCATTCAGTGACAATAACTTTTTCTCACAGAAAAGAGTGAAGAATTTATTCAATTTTCAGCTCATACAGCTCTGGATAATGCAGCAAAAGCCTGACACAGTTTATGACTACTTAACCTTACACTTGACACTGAGAAAGCACTAAATGCCACAGTTCAGTATATAAGAAAAGCCATGTGGTATCTTCTTGTATCATGCTGATGTACAAAAACTCCTTTGCAAGCCCAGATATGTGCCATTTTAATTTCATTGATCATCATTGAAAAGGAAGATTTTTGTTTTGAACCAGCAATAGTCATTACCTCTGCACAATGCCTGGAAATTAATATTGCCATCCTAGCACTGCCTGGAGTGATCTTGACAGATAAAATATTTTCTAAGCAGAGCAAACAAAGCGGTTGCTTCAAATTCTACTAATCCAAGTAAGAAATTAGAAGTTTCCTTGTAACAAAGGCATTTTTACACGTTTTTTTGTCATTAGTTAGCTAGGTACTTACAGCTTTACCCAGATCATGCGGCAAATGGGCCCACTGAGAGTTGAAGAGAATACAGTAGTCTTTTCCTTTGCTGCTCCCCTTCTCTGAAAGGACATGTACCATCCCATACTCACAGTAAACCTGAAAATGTAACAAAAATTTCACAAGAATTTTAGGTTACATAAAATATCAGAAGTGATGGGAGTAACTTGCTGTTGACTGGCCTGCTTTGTATTTTTAAAGAAAAACAAAAGAGTCTACAAAGTTTCTGTATCTGTGCAGCGAGTACAGTGGAATTCATTATTATTTCCATCATGCTTCAAAGAAAGACTTCAGATACATTAGGCAGATTCCTTCCTACACCACAATTGGTCAAAGAATCAAATGAAACCATATTGGATGTATTTAAAGAAAAGAAAAAAAAACCCCAACAAACCAAAAAGCCAACCTCAAACAATACAGCTAGACTGGTGCACATATGTATATAACCAGAGCAAGGGAAAGAAGCTGGACTAACACAAAACAGATATGAGACTTGGAGTACTGTGTTCAGCTCTGGGGCTCCCAGCATCAGGAGGATGTGGAGCTGCTGGAGCCAGGCCAGAGGAGGCCACGGAGCTGCTCCCAGGGCTGGAGCCCCTCTGCCATGGAGCCAGGCTGGGAGAGCTGGGGGTGCTCACCTGGAGAGGAGAAGGCTCCAGGGAGAGCTCAGAGCCCCTTGCAGGGCCTAAAGGGGCTCCAGGAGAGCTGGAGAGGGACTGGGAACAAGGGATGGAGGGACAGGACACAGGGAATGGCTTCCACTGCCAGAGGGCAGGGTTAGATGGGATATTGGGATGGAATTCTTGGTTGTGAGGGTGGGGAGGCCCTGGCACAGGTTGATCAGAGCAGTGGGCTGCTCCTGGATCCCTGGAAGTGTCCAAGGCCAGGTTGGATGTGGCTTTGAACAGCCTGGCCTAGCCCACCCCATGTCAGGGGCCTGGAACTAATGATCTCTAAGGTCCCTTTCCAGTTAAACCATTCCATGATTCTATGAATAAGACACCAACTCCTGAAAGTACAGCCCGAAATAATGATCAATTCCAGGTTCACATCACTCCAAAACTCAACCCTGGACACCTTTGCTGAAGATGTGGCAAGACCCCACAGCTGCAGCAGCTCTTTTTCTGTCCTAGGTAGCACATGTAGACTCCCAAGTCTACCTACTGCATTTACTTATCTTACCACTACTTCAATGACCATTCATCACTGTTGTCAAAACTCCAACAATATCTGCAACAATATACATAGTGAAGATTACGTATCTAAGATTTATAATTAAAGGCCTGTCCTGGGTCTGGCTGGGATGGAGTTAATTTTCTTCAGAGCAGCTGGTATGGTGCAGTTTTTAGATTTGTGCCCAAAACAATGCTGATAAGAAACTAATATTTTAGCTATTGCTGAACAGTGTGCAGAGTGTCAAGGCCTTCTCTGTTTCTCACCCTGTTCACCTAGTGAATAGATGCCCAAGAGGTTGGAAGGGGTCACAAGCAGGCAGATGATTAAACAAAGAAATATTGCATACCCATAGAATGTCATGTTCATTTTCATAAGGAGGTTAGCTATCTTTTGCATCATGTACATGTTAGAATTCTCCTGAACTCATGGAAACTGAGATAACAGAACCCAGACCCTGCAGTAATGTGGAGAAAGAGAACAAGGACTACAGCAAAAATAAACACAGTAACATGCAGCAAATCTACCAGTTTTAGACATGTCAGTTGTGATACACAGTATGTAACCTGCTTGTTCGGTGAACTGCTCACACATCTAACTGCAAGATGTGCTCATTTTAACACAAATATTTTCAGCTTCCCATCCCTGCAAAAACAAAAAACAAAAACACAGCAAACACAGTAATTTCCTTGTTATTTTGGTTATGTCAGATTGTACCAGGCCATTTCTCAGCAAAACTGTAAGACCTGGGGGCTCGCATAGGGTGACTGGTCATCACAAGTAGGTACTAGCAAACACTTCCTCAACACAGACATTTTCACCAATATTCTTATTCTTCATGATGAGCTCTGTTCTTTTAAATGTCTACTCCTCTCCTTCCCTTCCCTGCATACAGTGACACAATTTTGTGAGTACTAGGTATATTCCTCATCTTCCACCCAAAAAAACTGAACCAAAATCACCTACAAGACTATATATATACATATATATATGTATGTATGTATATACATAACCTGCAAATTAAAGTACTTTTGTGGAGTTGATGCAGTTGTCTGCTTGTACCCCAAGTCCTAGTAAATGTTTACCCAGGGAACCAGAAAGCAGGAAGACAAAGCAACAGTAAGCACGTGCAACTTCCCTACCACTAGTGGCGATTTTCTTTAACTCTAATTAGTTGTGACTTCATTCTCATATTAACTGAGCCAAAATAATTGTCAATCCTGCCTGATCTTGGAAATGGTTGAAGAAACACAAAGCCTATAGTGAGGTCTGTTCTTACTGTTCTAAGGACTTTGAAATAAATCCTCCTGGCCATTTCTAAGTGGCAAACAGGTCCCTTGCAATGCTTCCCTCTCTGACAAGAGGCTCTTGTCCTCGCTGGAACAAGAAGGCACACCCAGCATCGCTTTAAAAATCAGCCATCAAGTTCTACAGGATAATTCTGTGCTCCTCAGGGCAGCAACACTGGGATTGCAGGTTCTGTCTCGGAAGAACTGTCAGGTACCATCTCCACTCACTGAAAAAGTGTAAGTTAAGAAGTCTTTCCTTTATACAAAATACTGAACATCAGCACCTCAGTGCAAAGCCTGCTTATATGCATTCTGTGACCATCTGGTCAGGTTTGAACATCAACACTTTAAGAATTCAATTTAGGATTAGGATCTGACCAGCTGCTGCAAAAAGATTTTAATGCTTCAGATAAAAATACATTAGGATACAAAAAAAATGCTCAGAAAGCGGGACAAAACCTAACTTTTAAAATGTAATTCAATTATACAAATCCAGATCAATGGTTCTTTTTGAAGGAGAGTCTTGCTGATCTTCAGTCGCTGCTTTAGAGCCTCACAGTGCTCTTACAGAGCAACTTCAATGTTTGAGTAGTGCTGCCTGGTAATAGATTATAAAAGGATGATGCTGAGAGCAAATGCAAATCATGTCTGTATTTTAGCTTCATACAAGCCATTAGATAGTCAGGAAAAAACTGACCACATATTAAATGTAGCAGTCTCAAAATACTATTTCAGCTCAGTGATTTGGAAATCCAGTCCTTAGGAATACCAAACACTGTTAATCTAACTGGATTCTACCTATTATCATTTTTGTGTTCCCAGAGCATTTGTTTCCTATTGTAACACGAAGTTTCTCCATTTTATTGAGGACACTCGCTAATCCTTATTAGCACTTAGCACTTGGAAGTTTGTTTAAAAAACATTCATAAAATATCCAAAACGTGTACAATAATTGATTTGGTTTTCATCTGAACTAGTCACACATTTGGAACACTGTTATTCATTAGTGACCTGAGGACACAGGATGAGGACAGACCATCAGTTCACAACCAGCAGCAGGTTCAAAAAAACCAAAACCAACCAACCAAAACCCCCTCAAACCAAACAAACAAGCCTCCCTCCCCATCTTATCTTTCTACCATCCTCCTTTGTGTCATACTCTTCTCTATTCACACACTCAGCTCCTTCCTTTCCATTCTTCCCTCTCTCCTTCTCCTGTCCAGCATTCAAACAAAACTGAAGTCATTGACTGAAGACATGTTTAATTTCTCTATTGCTCTGATTTAACTTTCCCCAAGGAAATCACTTTGTGCCTACCAGAACTGATGAAACACTGTTCTGGAGAGAAATGTAACATCATATCCCTAACCATCGCTGCTACTAATTAGAAAGTTGTGACAGACCAATTTGTCAACATCTAGTTTAACATTCATAACCTAAACACACCAGTGATTTGATAATCATGCAGTTACACTCTTACAAATACACATCACACATCTGTTTCTTCATGCAGCAGCCAAGGAACGAGATGCTACAGATAACTGGAGTCAGCAACAACGTTATATCTTAACATGCTTGTTCAAAAATCCATTAAAAGAATCCATCACTCTTATTTCTCCCACTTTATTTCAAACCCTACTACACAGAAGTTACCATGCACCCCTAGGAGACACTCATGGTAAAAACATGTTTTTTGGAACACTTTTAAGAATCACAGAATGGTTTGGGTTGAAAAGGATCTTTAAAGGTCACCTTGTCCAAACCCCTGGCAATGGGCTGGGAAATCTTCAAGTAGACCAAACCCTGTTCAACCTGGCCTTGAGCACTTTCAGGGACGGGGCACCCATCACCTCTTTGACAACCCGTGTCTGTGTTTTACCACTCGCATTGTAAAATTGCTCTTTAACACACACAGTGTGCCCAGAGGCAAGGATGGCATTCTGCTGCAAGATGTCAGCAAAGCAGTAAAGAAACATCATTGTAAAAATATACAGGAGGTAGAGATTTTTATACGTAGCTCTTCTGCATATAAATGTTCTTTGTTAACTCATGCAGCAACCTTTTCCCTTTTTTATAACATTAGCGTTAACTAAGTCCTCTAGAACCAAAGACATTTGTCCTGAAGCATGCTGATATGGGAGGTCACACTGATTAGCTCAGAGCAGATTAAAGCCACTTGAACACAGTGCAAGTTTCCAAGGTATCTGCGGAGAAAGGGAGACACTATTGTGCATATGCTGTGAGGAAACAAGAACTCCAGCTCCCTGCCATAGTAGACTTGTTACCTCATATCTCAGGTATCCAACCACAGCACCTAAACTATTTTCAACAGAAGCAAGTAATTTAGAAAAGTAACCTGTACTTACTATTTTTGACTTCCAAGAGTAACAAGCAGCAGAGATGCAAATACAGTCACACACAAAAGACAAGAACAAAACAATGTTCCCTGCTTATTGTACATGGTCTGACTGGGCTTAGATAAGCAAACAAAACATGGAGTATCTTAATTTTGAACACTACACGTAAAACTTTCTCCAAAATCTTCAGGCAGTTTTGCAGGAGCTAACTCCTGTAATTGAACAGCTTTATGCATTTGGGAAACAACCAAGCTGTACAGTCAAAAGTTTTACATGTATAAGATATATGACACACAACTTTAAAATGAGAGTAAGTACAGGGTGTGTTGCTACATTTCCGTGGAGATAAAACCATTACTGGTTATCAGGAATAATTCCTAAAAGGCACCCAGGAGACAGTTACACACAATTTTGCTTTCTGAGCTATTTAATGGATGTTCTTCAAAGAAATATTAAGGGAGTAAAAGGTTCCTAATATGAAGTGCTCAAAACATTTTAGAAGCTATGGGGATTTGTGTGCTAAAAGCCAAATAAAAATTAAGCATGAGAGGACTTAAAGGCAATATGAGCATGGCTAAAAGCACAAGAGGGACCACAGAGTTTTAGAAACTCTGTGGAGAATATAATCTGTGGATAATGTGGATTAACAGACATTTTTACAAAGCTATTATCACTTAGAATCAAAGCATAGTTCTGAAGTCTGTTAAGAGCCACAACAAACTTGTTCTTATCCACTTTGATGCTTTCAGTTTTGTTTTTATTCATGTCAGTAGGTATGAGACAACAAAAGCTCAAAGCAGTGCTGCTGATGCACTGGCATGGTGGCAACATTTATGATGATTCTCAACTCCTAGAGACCACTTCATATCCTAGATTAACCCAGGAGAAAATGTCATCTCTTGTGCAGATCCTATACAATTTTCCTACAACCCCAAAGGCTCTTTTCCAAGTGTTTGGATATCAAGTCCAGCCTTTTTCAAACACAGAAAAACAACAGCTGCTGTGACAATAAGGTATATTATAATACTTGCTTCTTACTGATCCTATGGCTTAAAAAGCACACAATAGCATATAATTAACACAAAAGGAAGTGTTTTCTATAAAGCTACAAAACTGGAAAAGGTTTCCACATAACAGAAATGTAACATCTGAGGGCAGAGTTTACCAAGCAAACGAGCTAATCTGCTGTTTGTGGTATCAGAAAGGCATACTTGTTGGCTCTGAGTCTCATCAGGGCCCTCCACAGATTAAGGCATAAAAGAGCAGAATACTCCCCAGTTTTCTTGCTGTGCAAGTTTTTTGGGTGAACTAATGTACTTCAGAAGCAAGCACTGGGACTTGCAGTTAAATGATAGAAGAAGGTGGAGATGAAGAATTCAGCTCACCCATATATCAAGAAACTTCAGTGTGAGTGACTGAGCCAATCTAATGTCTGTCTTGTTTGTTCCTCCCTGCCTCTGGCCCCACACTCACCTGGATGTCCCATACACCTTTTCTACTTTCAGTAGCTCTACTAACTGACCTGGTCACCCAAATCTCAGAGAGATTTCACAGACACTAGGAGCTGTGTTTCTTGAAGAAGGAACAAATGAGCTATCCTACGCTTACAGTAGGTACTATGTGAGAGTTCCCAGGAGCTGGAGTCATTCTTTCCCATGAACTGCACTGATCCATCTGGAGACCAGCAATAGCAGGCAGCAAAGCTGCACACAAATAAAACACTCCTTCAACAAACACTGTACAGTGCAGAGAGCTACATATTCATAATGCAATAATTCCAGGAGACTAAATTGTCAGCCACCACCTTAATGCAGAATTTCAGACAGTCTTTTCAATTGTTTGGACCCATATCACAGAGTGCCCTGATTTAAAATACAAACCCATCACCTCAATTCAATACATTCTGCTGAAAGCTGCTATAGTGAAGGCGAGCTAGAGCCAAGCACTAGCTGCAGATCATGTTACTATGTTCGTCACTAGCCAAAGGCTCATGTGTATCTGCTGTTGTTACAGGACAACTGAGAGGTAACTATGCCAGGGAAGTCAAATGAAATATGAGAACTCAAATACCAAAGCAAGATGTAAGTGCAGATTGTACTTGGATCTATAAGATCTCACCCCTCTTTAAGTGTTCCCAGATGAGGACCCAGATTTGGAAGAGCCATGCTTCAGTAGCCAAGCTGATCCTTCTCCCTAAATCAGAATATAGAAGCAAATGTGGACACTACCTCCTCTTGCCCCAGGGAAAACAAACAAACAAAAAATTTCTATTATCCTGTTTCAAGGAGGGAGACAAAGGTATATGCTCACAACCACTAAGAGAAGAGTAAGGCATTGACAATGAGTACAGCTGGTGCACAGCAAATGCACACAGCAGCTCCTGACAACAGCTGTCAGCTCTGCCCCCCGGAATAACTCCAGCCATCAGTCACGGGGGTACCACAGCAGGACGAGTGCAGCAGAGCACTCCTCTCTGCCTCACACTAAGGAAGATGCACTACCCCAAACCATCCCAACAAGTGCAAGCACAAGAGATGCAGAAGTAATGCACAATATGAGGTATTCAAGCAGATTTTTAAAAAGCCAGCTTGGCTAACAGAAACATATTGGCAGCACACAGTACATCCAATTTTCACTGCAGCACCAGGACAGTTTCAGCACCCTGGCCAGCCTGCCCAAGCTTACTCAAGCACATTAACGCTTCCACTGCACAAATACACCAAATGCTTACAGACAGGAATGGGCTGCAATGCATGGAGCTGAAGGCAAGACCTCCAAGTACCCACCAGTGGACTACCTCACCTGCTGTCCTTCTGCACTGCCATGTGCTCACCTTCTCCAAACTGATGGATCAAACTGACTCTATGCCAGTCTCTGACTTGCTCTTGCATCGTATTAATTTGTGGGGCCTACCAGTCCCTGTGAAGCATCAGTGGAGATGACAAAATGCATGGGGCATGCAAGGGCATAATGATAATGCAGAAAAAGATG
The DNA here is from genome assembly GCA_013397055.1 of Pachycephala philippinensis. Taxonomy (NCBI): domain Eukaryota; kingdom Metazoa; phylum Chordata; class Aves; order Passeriformes; genus Pachycephala; species Pachycephala philippinensis. Next base: position 28,567 of record VWZT01007449.1, on the reverse strand, counting down.
ATGGATGAAAGAAGGGGATGATGCAGAAATAAAGAAGTTAGCTGGCAACCAGACCACTCTTTAACTAAAGATAGTTGGCAAGGAATCAGTAACGAGACGGATGGAGAAGGAGGAAAAATTACAGCACCATGTTAAGATGTTACATCGATAATATTCTAGAAGACATAATATTCTGCAAACTACCTAATAAACAGTCAAGAAGTTTAAATGACACATTAAATGACATTTCAAAATTTTCAGACCACAAACCACCGAACTTTAAATGCAAAAGCTATATACCTTGCAATGCAATTGCTAGAAATCCACTCTCTCCTGTATCAGGATTACATGCCTAGTTCGTCACACCCCTTAGAAATGTATCCCACAAAACTATTTAATATTTTAGTAACGACAATACAAAACTCAAGACAGACTACAGGGTCAGGGTCAGCAGAAATCCCTTCTTTTCTACTGAATCCTAACTCACAGGGAGCCTGTCAGTCGGGATAAGCCCAGAGTCGTCCCTGCGGGGATCCGGCCCGGGGGCTCGCTGTGCTCCCTTCCTCGGGGCTGCCTGGCGAGGATGCTAGGCTGGGCCCACGGGGACCCGAGCTTTTATGAACTACGAGGAAAACGCTATTTACTACGGAAAGGAAAAGAAAGTCCCAAACAACCCCAAACCCACAGATATATCAACACTGCCAAATCGCGGAGGGCAGGGCCGGCAGCCCGATGCGCTCTGCTGCCTTCCTGCGGCCACGGTTCGGCCACGGCCCGCTGCAGGCCCCCCGGCGGCTGCAGCACCTCCGGGTGTCCGGGCCGCTCCCGCCTGCGGGAGGCGGCTGCGGGC
>VWZT01007449.1:0-27677 GCA_013397055.1 Pachycephala philippinensis | reverse complement strand
GCCCCGCCGCCCCGAGCCGCCAACGGGCTCCGCCGGGGCGCGACGTCACTTCTGGCGGCGCCGAATGAAATGGCGAGCGGTGGCGGCGGTAGTGGCGGCGGCGCGGGGAAGATGGCGGTGAGGAGCGGAGTGGTTCGGGTTCTGCGGCCGGGCGGGGATGGTGCCGCTGCTGTACCCGCGGCCCCCGTCCCCCCGCCGCGGGAGCGCTCCGGGGCTCTGTTTCCGCGGAGAGCGCGCTTTAACTGGGCCCTCTGTGCTCTGCTGTAGGATAAGGAGAAGAAGAAGAAGGAGAGCATCTTGGACCTCTCCAAGTACATCGACAAGACCATCCGGGTGAAGTTCCAGGGCGGGCGGGAAGGTGAGCCCGGCGCGTGGCTGCAGCGCGAAGCTCTTCTGCCTCTCGGCGTTTTCCCTCAGCCGGTGCCTGTCGGCTTTGCCCTCCTGTTCACGCTGCTTCCCTTCAAGGGAAGGCGAAGAGGAGCGGGTGCTGTTCCGTACTAGTGGTTGCAGTTACCGGTGTGGAGCTTTTCTCGTTTAACTTTTCCGTTAATCTCCTGGGTGCATTTTTATCTGTATGGCTCATCTGTGCATCTCTTCTTTTATTAGTTGTCTTGAACAGCCTTATTTTGGCTGGGGGTTTTTTGCATTGCAAGAGTGCACTTAAAGCAACAAAGAAACATTTATGGATGTAGCAATTAATACAAATGTCGTGCCTTTCATCTCTTGACATGGTAAGCATGCCCGGAGTTCATGGTTAAATATATGCCACCATGCCTTTCTATCTCCGTCCCTTCGCAGCTGGGAAGGTACATCCCAATGCTGTTGGTGCCACCCGCTGGCACTTGTTTGTCCGAGTTAACCATGTGCTGCATTTTAAAACTCCACTGGGACCTAATGCGTATAAGGGTTGGGCAGTTACTTGGACTCCTTACAGATATGTGTATTTTTCAAACTGGGAAGTCGCTCTGTGTAATTCCATGATATATTTAGTGACTAGTCTTGTGGAATCATATTCTGCATTAGGACAAAGTGCTGGTCTATCTGCAGTGCCTTCCCATGAGGCAGTGCTTAGGCTAAAGAGATGATGTGCCAGGAGGGCACCTGGAAGATGGTGTTTCTGAGGAAAGAACTTAAAATATGGTCTTGCTTCATTTTTAACCATAACCTTTCATTAAGGATATGTATTTCATTTTGGGGTTGCTTTTTTTTTCTTTGCGTGACTTTTTCTGGTTTGTTATGCAGAAATATTCTTAAAATGCCCTTGAAATTGGCTGAAAGCAAAAATGTCAGTGTCTTGAAGAATATTTTGAAGAATTGATTGAAAAGTGTGTAAGTTTTAATTGGCACAATGTAGACCAGCTTTTGTGTGCTTGCCATTGATAAAAAGGACACTGTTTAGTATCTCTGGTCTCATTTGCGTGGTCTTGCTGGAAGAAGGGAACAGGGCTGGAGAACTGAATGTACTTTTCATGCAGTCCTGTGTTGCTGTATACCTTGTTTTGGTCCTAATCATTGCTTTCTGTGTGGTATTCAACAGCAAGTGGTGTCTTGAAAGGATTTGACCCTCTTCTGAACCTTGTGCTGGATGGTACCATTGAGTATATGCGAGGTAAGTAATAGGCAGCCTTTGGAAAGCTTCCCCTCCCTGAGTGGTTTTCTTAACAAAAATCTTACAGCTCTGTGAGTGAATAAGCAGAAACTGCAGATTAACATCACCCAAACTGCAGCATGCTTGGGATAACTATGTTGTAAGGAAAGAGATAAGGTGACAGGTCTGTGGGACCTGACAACGTGCATCCAAGGGTCCTGAGGGAATTGGCTGATGTAGTTCCCAAGCTACGCTAAAACATATAAAAAGCGATGGCAGTCAGGTGATGGGAAAGAGGGAAACATCGAACCCATTTTTCAAAAGGGTAGAAAGGAGCCTGGGAATTACTGTCCTGTCAGCCTCACCTCTTGTGCCTGGGAAGATCATGAAACAGATCTTCCTTGGGGCTCTGCTAAGGCATATGGGGGACACGGAGGTGGTTTGAGACATCCACCCACCATAGCTTCAACCAAGGGAAAATCCTGTCTGACCAACCCAGTGGCCTTCTATGATGGAGTGACTCCATCAGTGGACAAGGAAAGGGCTTACAGATATCTTTTATCTGGACTTCTGTAAAGCCTTTGACACAGTCCCCCTCAACATCCTTCTCTCTAAATTGAAGAGAGATGGATTTGATGGGTGGACTGTTTGGTGAATGTGGAATTGGTTGGATGGTCATATCCAGAGGGTAGTAGTCAATGGCTTAATGTCCTCATGAACATCAATGACAAGGGGCGCCCCTCAGGGATCTCTTTGGGAACCAGTACTGTTTAGTGTTCATCAGTGACATAGACAGTGGGATCAAGTTCAACCTCAGTCTGCAGGTGACGCACCTGAAGGATGGGGCCATCCAGGGGAACCTGGATGAGTTTAAGTGGGCCCATGGGAACCTCATGAGGTTCAACAAGACCCAAGTACAAGGTCCTGCTCCTGGTTTCGGACAACCCCTGGTATCAATGCAGGCTGGGGGATGAACAGATGGAGAGCAGCCCTGCTGAGACTTAGAAATGCTGGTGGATGAGAGGCTGGACAATATGTGCTTGCAGGTCACAAAGCCAGCTGTATGCTGGGCTGCATCCCTAGCAGGGATGGGGGGATTCATGTCCAGGGAGGGGATTCTGTTCCTCTGCCTCCCTCAGGTGAGACCCCAACTGCAGAGCTGCCTCCAGCCCTGGAGAACAACAGCAGGAGGACATGGAGCTGCAGGAGTGAGTCCAGAGGAGGCCACGGAGCTGCTCCAAGGGCTGGAGTCCCTCTGCTCTGGAGCCAGGCTGGGAGAACCTGGAGAAGAGAGGGCTCTGTGGAGATGTTATTGTGGCCTTTCAGTACTTTAAAGGGATGTAAAAGAAAATGACGAGATGAACGCTTCAGCAGGCCGTGGTTTGACAGGGCAAGTGGTAATGGGTTTAAACTGAAGTAGGGTCGATTTAGATATAAGGAAGAGGGTTTTTTAATAATGAGGGTGATGAAAACACTGGGACAAGTTACTTGGAGAGGTAGTACGTGTCCCATCCTTGGGAGCATTCAAAAATGGGACTCCGAGCAACCGGCTTGAGTTAAAAATGTCCCTGCTCATTGCAGGGGGCCTGTAGTAGATGACCTTTAAAGGCCCCTTCCAATACAAACCATTCTATGATTCTACAGCAGAAGTTAGATTAAGCACATTCCCTATGATAGAACATCCTTGGTAGTCCTTGCATGAGCTCCTCCGTAATTATCTTATTGTTCTCTAAAGCATGAATAAAACAGTGTGTCTCTTTCTCCTCTCTGAAACAAAATGTATCATTCGATAGGACAGTGTTTTTGATGAGTATTCTCTTACCTGCTTAAAAGGAAACACCCGAAAGCTTTGAATTTTCTCTTTAAAAGGGAGTTTTAAAATGTGTTGTTCATTTTTATTGAATATGGAGATATCTCATGGAAGATAGAACTGGCTGATTTGTAAGTGTTTGTCTGGGAAGTTTTCCCTGGTCTGGGAATGGACTAGTGCTCTCTTCCCTAGTGAGCACTCTTCCCTTCCCTCACAGAAGTCAGGGTCTTTTTCTGATTGGCATTGATCCCCAAGTGTTTGTCTGTAATGACATTTGAAATGGGATCAAGAGCTTTTTTTAATCACTTGCATGTATGCTATTGGTTAGATGAATGAAAGGGCCTTTGAATTCTTTAATAAATGTGTTCTGCTTTTTGTTGCATACAAAGCAAAGTTCTTTATTGCTCACTGTCAGTAAGGTCTTGAAAACATCAGATGCCGCTGTTGCATCACCTGTACAGTCCATGTGTTCAATAAAACAAAGCAGTTACGCCAAGAAAGAACATGCATGTCTGTGCCTTTTGAAGTTGATGGAATTTGGTTTCTTTTTCTTATTTTCATGTTCTAACTGTGGATCTCTGCTTTTTAGATCCGGATGATCAGTTCAAATTAACAGAAGACACACGTCAGCTGGGACTTGTGGTTTGCAGAGGGACTTCTGTGGTTCTGATTTGTCCACAGGATGGAATGGAAGCTATTCCAAACCCTTTCATTCAGCAGCAAGATGGCTAATGCTTTCTTTGGATTGTCTCTGAAAACTTCAGGGGCTGCAAGTCATTGGAGAAAACTATCAGTGTGTGAGAAGCTTCTTGTTTTGGGGGGAGAGTTTGAATGTGTTAGTGTGAAAAAAAGTCAACTTTTATTTTTGTGGCTTTCATAAATGATGAGAGGATGGGGAATGTAAGAAGTCTGTTCTTGTTTTCCTCCCGCCCCCAAATAAGTGTGTAACTATGTTGTTAAGAGCTGACAGGAGAGAACATATTGTCATTAATTGTCTGAGACCTTCTTGATCTTGTGAGTTTTGAAACAACCCCATAAGATTAGTTAAGAATACCCTGAATATTGCTTATATTCTTTCCATTTTTAAATACATTAAAATGTATTTAATCTGAATTAATCTAAAGCCTAGATACAGTAGAACATGTTTTTCTTCCTCTTAGATATCAGTACTCGGCTGGGAAAGCATTATGTTGTAGTCTTCTGCTGTTGAGTTTGGCCTCTTTTGTGCGGGAAAATTACTTCCTTGTGTAGTGTCATCACCTTTACAAGGAATACAGTCAAGAAGGTCTTTTCCAGCACTTGTTCCAGATCTGCTGGGCTGTGGTCTGTGTATCAGGAGGCTCACACATTTCTACAGAAGGACTGGTCTAACTTGTGGGATGATTCTTGGTTGAGTGACTTGAACCTTATGGAAGTATCTATTTGATACTTGGAATTTTAGGGGAAGAATATTTAATATCCTAATGTTTGTTCACTTGTAGGCAGTGTCTGGAAATACTGCATATTTTTATATTGTAGCTATCCACTTGTGGTTCTGCTTGTTATAACTTGATTTGTAAGTAAACATTTTTATTTCTTTTATACTGCAGAAAATACAAGATTTGAGGAGTTTTGAGTTAATAAAGACAAATAAATCTGTTTCTAAATGTCTGGTTTTTAGTCTGTAAAAGTGCACTACAGCTGACATTACAGTTCTCCAGCCGTAAATCTAAAACTAAATTAGTTCAGGAGGTGCATAAACACTGCAGGATCAGGAGGGACCAGAGCAGAAGTCATGCTTCAGACAGGGAATTGATGGGAAAGGCCTGAGAGCATCTGGTCCCTCTTCTGAAGTGTTTTAAAGACTGCCTGGTTGAGGTGTGTGCCTGGAGCCTGAATGTAACCTGCTTTTGCCACCTGCTTTTCACTTTATAGAGGACCCTTTATGAGGAGGATGTGGCAGAGTGAATTGTTTTGCTGGCAGCAGCAGTTTTGTTCCTGAAGGTTGTCAAGAACACATGGCAAGTACAGGTTGTATTGGTTATTTTGGCCACAGCACTGTTCTCCCATGCATAGCCTTTCCTGGGTCAGCTCCGAAATGGGTGGGAGCTTAGAGAAAATTTCAGTTCAGTGAATCTGACTTTTCCAGGAGGCTCTGAAACTAGGGACCAGGTGTCTTGTGTGATGTATTGCCTGTGTGAATTTGGGTGCTTCTGGATTTTAGTCTGGGGGCTCACAGAGCTGTCTATAAAGTTGTGCTCCTCACAACCTAGTTTCTAATGCTACAAAATTTGTTCGTGCAACTGCACAATTCAAAAGAGAGTCCTTATTTAGAGCGTGGGGAGTAGAATTTGCTCGTCATCAGCCTGAGCAGAGACCTTTAGGTGGGAGAAAGATTGCTGGTGTTGATGCCAGTAACATGCATTATCTTTGCACTGTAAGTGTAGCATCAGAAGCAGATCTGCAGGGGCTCTCTGGGGTGGATTCTGGGCTCTCAGTGCAGGTAGATTTGCCTGAAGGCATGGGTCAAGTGTGTAAGCTCTGGAGAGGGGCATGTTCCCAACATTTCCTGCTCAGCTGATTGGTTGCTTGGTCTTCATTGCGAGCTGCACGGCTCCTTTTCTGTAGCACAGACTTTGGGGTTATACTTGGGAGTCAAGTACCTGAAAAGAAGAATATGAAAAGGATAGGGGGCAAACATTTTAGCAGGGCCTGTTGTGACAGGACAAGGGGTAATGGTTTAAGCTAAAAGAGGGACAATCCAGATGAGAAATAAGGAAGAAAGTTTTTATGATGGGTGTGGTGAGACACTGGCACAGCTTCTGTTTGCTGAGCTCTGCCAAGAACTGGGAGTCTTGCTGGTATGGGCTCTTTGGGTAAGGGGCTCTACTTCAAGGTCACTATGCAAATCTCTTCACTTAAAAGCTTTGGAAAAATTCACTGTGGCATCAGTGAGCTGTTGCTTGTCCTATATCTGTGTTTACTTAGTGCATTCAGATTGAGGATGACTGAACATGTGAAGCCACCTGGGTTTGAATGGGGGCTTACTCCTTCCTCTTCTCTCTCACTGAACTATAAAGTTAGATACATAATAAAAACTGTAATCACTTTGGTATTTGATTAAATTTGAACTAATGAAAGATGAGGTAATGGTTGCTTTTTTCCAAATGGGTTCAATGTTTTCTACAACTTCTTGATATTTACTCAGTGCTTAGGAATCTTTTGGTTGTTTCTCCTGTTTTTTCTTTCTAGCCCAGGCTCTTTGCTTGGCTAACAGCTCCCCTAATTTGCTGTGGCCTTACCTGGTAAAAGTAGATGCCAGTCACATCTGCATTTTTTTGGTTATACAGCTGTTCTGCTATTGCTGTTCAGAAAGCAGCAGGAAAGACAGAAGAGCAAAGCAGGCGAGTAGAAAACATTCTATTTTTAGGACAAGATTATCTTATCCTAGCTAGGGGGATAATGTTTCCAGAGATCTCACATGGGTAAGGGCTGCATAAGACTGAGTTAAAATTAGCTGCCTGGCAGTCTACAAGCATGGAGCCTGCACAAGAGCCACAGGAGCTGGGACCTCAGACAGAAATGATTGCAGACACAATTCTTGAGGTTGGAGAGAGACTCTTCCAGGTCAGCCGTAGGATTCTTTCAGTACACAGTCGATATTTTGAAGCCATGTTTTTTGGAGGAGCAAGAGAGAGCTCTGAACAGCACATAGTGATCAAAGGGATTGATGCAGTGCCTTTTCAGGCACTACTTGAGTACACTCGCACAGCCCAAGTGCTCATAGGTCAAGAAAATGTGACCAGCTTACTGGAAACAGCTGATTTTTTTCAGTTTGACAGGGTGAAACTGTTGTGTGAGAAGTTTCTGGAGAGAGAACTGCATGTTTCCAACTGCCTGGGCCTGATGACCTACTCACAGCAATTTGCCTTTACAGAATTGTATGTATCTGCTATGAACGTGGCTCTCACTCACTGGGGGGATGTGATATGCCAGGAAGAATTTAAGGCACTACCCAAGGAAATGCTGATGCAGCTCCTGAAAAGTGATGACCTCTTCGTTTCAAGAGAGGATGTGGTTTTTGACAGTATTATGATTTGGATAATGGAGGACCCAGCAACAAGAGAGGAAGAATTTCTGGATTTGGTGGGCGAAGTCAGGGTCACTTTTCTGAGTTTGTCCTTCCTCGATATCTTGGTGAAACACAGCAGGTGTGCTGGAGAGACAGATATCTTTTCCAGACTAATAAAGAAGTTAGACAGCTGTCCTCCATCCAGCTGGCAAAATCCGAAACTGTGTCCTTATGCTGGTCGGAGCTATGACACCTTATATGTCTTGGGAGGAAAGCATGACAAGGAACAGCAAGAATTATTTCTCTTTCAACCTAAAACAGGGACCTGGCAGGCTTGTTCTCCACTGCAGCGCAGGAACCTCACCCAGTATGCAGTGGCAGCAGTAGGTAACTTACAGAGAAGGGAGACTGAGCAAATGCAAACAAAAGTTGAGACTGAGAGTCCCAAATGCAGGGAGTCCAGCTGTCGCTGTAAAACTGTGTGCAGCATTGCTAAAACCTCGTTCATATTTGTTCAAGAATGGTTTTTTCCTTAGTCCTGGGAGAATGCTAGACAACATTATTCCTTCTCATATAGCAGAAACTATGCAGTCTGTTGAGCTCCTTACATTGGCTTTATCTGGAATTAGTCTAAGGACTTGGCTTTGAGCAATGTATTTTTTTGGCCTTCTCTTTTGTAGTCGTTTAGACAGATGACAGGTGACTTCTGATTTATAGTTGCTATTACATTAAACTTATCCATAGATGTTGGGAAATCTTCATGCTTGGAGACTTTTCAAGCCAGCCCAATACTATGGCTTCCTGTATCAGTATTGGTAATAGTCCCAATTTGTGGTAGGAGTTGGGAAGTGAGATCCCCGAGGTTCTTTCCTCAGTGTTTCCATGATTCTGTTCAAAAATGGGAGCAGGTTTGGAAAGACTGCCTGCATACTGTAGGCCCAGTGTATCTGTGTGGATGAGGAATTAAATACTCCAAACTGATTGACAGAGCAGTGATTTTTCTCTCCTCATCTTGCACCTTATCAGTGAAGCCCAGGGAGAAATGAGAACCCCAGCTATCAGGAGCAATTTTTAGCCTTCATGTGACTAATATTTTCTTTGCTGTCTTTCCAGGGAGCTTCCTTTTTGTGACAGGAGGATATTTCCGGGATGAGTTTGTGTGGTACAGTGTGGATTGGGTGCTTATCTACAATTGCTTGGACAATTGCTGGCTGGAAGGGCCAGCCATGAGGAAGTCCCGCAACAGCCACTGTGCAGTAGGAGTAGGGCTGTACCTGTATGTTCTCGGAGGGAGCACAGATGAAGGGATAATCTCAGCAGTGGAGCGCATGACTTTGATGGAGTCAGAGTGGGAAAGCATGAGTCCTATGGCTCAGCCTGTGGAGAGAGGTGACGCGGTCAGTGTGGGAACCAGGATCTATGTGGTCTGTGGCCTGGATGAGAATGGACATGTATATGATGGAGTGCAAAGGCTGAACACAGAGACAGACAGCTGGGATGTCATCTCATTCTCCCCTCTTCCAAGGTAAGAAATAATATTCTGGGACCTGGCAGAAGATGAAAGCTTCTAGTGTTGGTCCTGCTGCAAGAAGAGGTTAGACTGTAGAAATCCAGAAGTCCTGTCCCTGCAACACTTCTGTGATTCTCTGTTTACACAGGACTTCTGATTTGAGGACCAAGGTCACCCTGAATATTTTGGGGGCCAAATCTTTCTGTTTATTCTGATCAAGGGTTTCTTCCCTCTCAGGTATGACCTCTGCATCACGTCCCTGAATGGGGCTCTGTACACTGTAGGAGGGGGAGCTTTTCGATTTGATGTGGAGACAGATGAATGGACCCAGGTGAATGACGAATGCTTGACCGAGAAGTTCTTCATGGGATGCAGCACCCTGAATGGACAAATTTATCTCCTTGGACAGAGGAAGGGAAACAGTGCCCTCCCCACTGTAGTCCTCTTCGATCCCTACATTGATGTGTGCCAGGTCATAGATAACAAGCTCCCTTGTCCCCTTCCTATTCATGGGTGTGTCTCTGTGCGAAGATTCGATACCTGGGCATGAGAGTGGAAGATCTTTACAGCTGAAGGGAGTTAGATTGCATAACTTCGGCCTGTGACATTTTAAAATTTTTGTTCCTTTGTAATTTTACCTTTTTTTTCTACTTGACAAATGAACTTGAAGCAAAATCCCATGAAAACTTTGTCTACACAAAGGCTGCAGGTCATTATTGAAAATAGTGATTGGTATTGTTATGGTACATAAGCTTCTTAGGGTTGATGCTCAATAAAGGGCTGTTCTGACATTTAACCTCTGTGGCTCTCTGTCCTTTGAACAGCTGGAAGGAACAGGAAAATCACTGCATTAGTGTTAGAAAATATTGTAGGATCTAAATAATAAACCAAATGTGTGTCAAGGGAATCTTCAGCAGGATTATAAGCCCATAGTGCTGTAGGACAGAGCCAAAAAAAAAAAAAAAAACCACAAAAAAACCCAAACAGCAATTGTTGTCAAGCCATACCCAATATCAGCATAATTTTCGCCTGAAATAAGCAAGCTTCACAGGTTATGGCTAAAATTACCTTTATTCCAGGCTGGAGACCACCACAGAAGGAGGGACACTATTCTGGATTTATGCATTCAGGTATGTGATGACAAACATTTGCACACTGAGTCTTAAGAATCTGGCTTCAGTTTCCTTAGTCCTCTTTGGGTTCACAGCTGCAGACACTCAGAATAAAAATTCCCATCCCAAAGCACTGAAATGAGGGTGCAAGGAGCAGGGTCCTGCACATACCTGTAATTAAAGACTGTATGGGGAAGACCATTTCCCAGGCAGGCGTGTTGCTTTAAGACAGCCGGGAGAAAAGCTGCTCGAAACTTCTACTATGTCCGGCATAGAGCCAATCGCTGAAGGTTCTGAGGATGGGCAGGTTATCAGCCCAATTACAGAAATTGGTAACGCCTCTGTGATGACCTATTTAAGAAGGGAAAAAGCGTGTTTTTTTTCCTGAGGGATGGTGAGGCGGGTGCGGGGGGTGGTCCTGGCGCGGCCAGGGCCATGAGGCTGGGGGCTGCCCGTGCAGAGCTGCCGAGGACCACGCGGCCAGCAACAAAAACATGGTGAACAATTCCCTGATGCAGAGCCCGGGCGGGATCAACTTCTCGGCATTGTAGAAGCTTTATAAGAACTTTTCAGTTGATAGAACTTGAAAACACTAATACCTACGGACAACAATTTTCTTGCAAGTCAGAGAAAAAAAAGAAGTGAGGACACAGGAGCAGAACCAACATGGTGGCACCGGGGTCTGTGAAAAGAAGGAGAGGGAAGAAGTGCTCCAAGCATCAGAGTTGAAATCTCTCTGCAAGCCATAGGGAGGACTATAATACAACAAACTCTTTCCCTGTAGTTCATTAGGTGCCTGGAGGGATGCAGAGATCCACGCACAGCCCGTGAGGAACAGTGCTCATGCATGTGGATGCTGAAAAGCTGTAATCTAGTGAGGAACTCGAACAGAGAGAGAGCACCCTTGCTTTTAGAGATAGAGAACCCTTGCTTTCAAACTAGAACAGCTCATCCTTAGAAGACTAAACCCCATGAACCAATGACCCATGCTAGGCAGTTGTGGGAAGACTGCTTGGCCCGTGGGAGGGACTCACGCTGCAGCAGGTCAGGCGGGACTGCTGTTTGTGAAAGTTAAAACCATGTTAGAGAAATTCATAGAGAACTGTCTCCTGTGGGAAGGACCCCACAGCACAGAAGAAGAAAGAACTCCTTTCCCTGAACGAACTGAAGAAAGATTCTTAGAAAGTAAAACACTGACCAAAACCCCATGTTTTGTCTCCTTGCGCTGTCAGTGGGAAAGAGGAAGGGACTGGGAAGAAAAGGTGTTCTAAAGGTTTATTTTAGTTCCTATTACCCTTTTTACTTTTAATTCTGTTAATAATAAATTTTCTTTATACTGTTTAAGTTCTGAACCTGTTTTGCCTTGAAGTGTTTTCCCCCTAATCCTTATCTCAACTCATGAAGTCTTCGTTTTAATTTCCCCTCTGCTATAGCAGAGGAAAATGCGTGAGTAGGTTTTTGGGGGTGCCTAGCACTTAGCCAGTGTGAAACCATGACAGCAGGACTATGTATGAATGACTGAGCCACAGACCCAGACTGGCAGGGAATCCGAATCGTTTGTGCAAAGAAACGAGCTGGTTTTATACACTTCTTCAAGACACAGTATTTACGAATAAGGTGTTTTCCACTGAGCGACCTATCACACATCGCCACGTCAGCAATGCACCTTCTTAATGTCCTTGTATGGGGGTGATCACGGGCTGTTGAGGTGCCTGGCAGCTTCCTGCAGGCTCCTCTCTGCAGGGCTCTGCCCTGTGGCATCTCCTCCCCAGAAGGTCAGGCAGAGACAAGCTTCTCTGTGCTGCCATGGTGTTCTGCCAGCACGTCCTACGGCCTGTAACCCAATTCTATCTTATTTCTGCCCACAACTATGGACTCAGGGCGGCAGGGGATTGATCTCCAAGGGCACTCAGGCCTCCCAAGGGTGGAGAGAGAGTGAGTGACTGCCCCAGTGGCGCAACAGAAGCGAGCTGGGAGGCTGCACTGCAACTGCTGCTGTCATCTGTGTTGTCAGAGTCTGTTCTCCGATGTGACACAGCAAGAGAGTTCCTGAGCTGAATGATTAACATCTCCAGAGAAGGAGAGAGGCCTTAGAAACTGACAGGTGTTGGTTAAAAGCAACCCTGCCACTGTGACAGCTCTGTCAGGATAGCAGGCCTGCAGACGTGGAGCCCTCTAGGTCTGGTTTGGCTTCCCCTCCTTGCCAGCTCCCCCGCCAGAGCTGGGGGTCCCATAATGGGGCTGCAGCAGCCAAGGCTGGGCCTGTTCCCTGGGCCCAGGGGCCAGTTGTGCCCTGGAGGCTGTATAACTCTTTTAAATGCTGAGATTCTCATGTATCATTTGGGGCTTTAAAAAAAAGCATCATACTTGAAGGGACAAAGTACAATAATTCACAGGCAAACCCTTACACCAGGGATCCCAATGAAGGGTCTTGTACCCCCACCAAAGTGCAGCTAGTGGGAGTGAGGTGACATCCTGCTCAAGGTTGGTGCTTCACAGAGAGAGGGTGGCTGCCTGCCTTCCAGCATTGCAGCCTGCAGACCCAAATTCCAGAGTCCTTCAGGGGAAAGCTGGTTCAACCTTTGAGTTACATGATGTCAGACTGCCAGCACGTTTCAAAGAAGATTTTCCCACTGGTGTATGATCTGATGTTCTAAAAAGATTTCATGCAAAATGTACCTAAACCAGACCTTTTTGTTTACATGTAATTAATTTTTTACATTTACTTTAATTTTTTTGTTATACTATAAATTCTGAAAATCAGATCTTATGCAAGAAACTTTAGGTGAAGCATCAACCAACCCCTAAATTATCTTGTTAAGATGATAGTGTTGTAACACTCCTATTTTCCAATTTTAAAAATAAAATCTCAACAAAATTAATACATCCATATGGAAAGCTTCCATTTATTATGTATAATTTCTGGTGGAAAACTGTGCATTTAGAAGAATTTAGTTCCTTTCAATTTTAGGAGACTTCTCCCAGAGTAAACATTCAGTAAGCAAAATATTTCAGACATTAGAGCTATTTTGTAGAATTCATACAGCAAATACAGCTTGTATCATTAGGCCAGGCCTTACTTGCAGACGTGGTTTATCCCAGAGCCTGACCATTTTATACTACCCAAGTGAAAACTTATTTGCCATTTAAGCCAGTGCCTTTCACATGCAAGTCCTTTCATGAGGTGGCTGGCAATATCTGCCACTGTCTTCTGAAACTGAAAATTGGTTAAATATTCCACAGTTTAATTTAGTATCTCATGAACCTTTTGGGAAGACTTTGAGATAATCACAGATAGGAGTCATAACTTAAGCAGCTTGTTCAACCCCTCTTGTCCTTATACAGTGGGACTTTGGCTGGTAGACCCTTTTTTTCCTGGATGAATGATTATAGAGTAGTGGTAAAAGAATAATCCTAACAGAGGAATTATAGAAAACAACTCCTGAAGTGACTTAACTGCCTATAGATGTGATGAAATTCACCTCCACCTAGGCATTGGATGCTGCCTCAGGCAGACTGCAGTGAAGCCCTGTCCAGCCTCACCCCCAGCTCCTGTTCAGCCTTCCTGCATTCCAAAGACTGCCTGGATCTTGGTGTTTTGCAGCAAGCCCTGTGTTATTCTTTGTTCTTTGCCAGATCCTCTTCTTCGCTGCTGTCACTCTCTTCAGTGTCACTTCCGGCATCTTGTCCTTTCTGAAGAAAAGAAAGCTTAAATGAGCTGCAAAACCTATGTAATGGTATATATTAGAGAAGACTAGTCCTGTTTTCATTCATAGCCGTGGGGGGGCTTAACCTGGCAGCTAAAATAAAAATAAGAGGTGTGATCATGTCCTTAAAGCCAGTGCTGCAACTGTCCCTGCATAGGGAGATTGACTTAAGCTGACAGGTGTTAACTCTATTATGGTTTCACCTAACTTTTGAATGGGTTTTTTTATCACCCTAGTAATGCTCTTGTAATATGACTTCCTGAAAATAAGTTAATATTTATTCTACATATAGTTGTTAAGTATATTTTCCTATGCAGTTTATTACTGTTGAAGCTGTGAAAGCCAACACAGATTTGTCCAGCAAGTATATGGACTAGGCTCCTTATTTTGCAATTGTCTGCAACCTCGATGGGCGTATCCTCCATCATTTCCTCAGAAAAACTGCTTTCTCTTGTAATTTAGCTTTGATGAAGCGGTAACTCAAGAAAGTTGAAGGCATAGCACCAACATTGTGGAGAGGTTTTTTTTGGCCAGAGGTCCCCAAAGCTTTCACAAATCCTCTCAGGTGCTCCCACGATGCCATCTGCCTACGTTAGCAAGGCAGGCTAGGGAGCTGCCCTCTCTGATGACATTTCTCCCAGTGATCCCTATACAAACTCTGGCATGCATCAAGAGCCTGTGGAAGGCACCCAAACCTCAGAGATGCAAATACATACTGTGCTATCGAACAGGGTTACCTGGTTGCTCCTTCCTTACTCTACTTTGGACACATCAACAGGTTCCAGTTCTCCAAAACTACATACTGAGAAGCGATTAGGCAGTGAGGAGAAAGCTCTGTGGACAGCTCCCATGTCACTAGAACACAGCTGCAAGCCAGAAGTGAGCTCCTGCTCTGATCTTGGTGACATAAGGTATCCATACAACTCCCAACGTATGCCTTAAGAAGCTCTTGGGCTGTTTGTGGGGCAGTCCCATTTCTCTCCTCCCTCCTGTAGCAGTCACCCTGAACTTCATGCTCTCTCATGAGCAGTGGTGGCACAAAGGAGACAAAGACTTTTCATACCTCACCACGGAGGATGACATTGAAGATCATCTGGATGATCACATAGGACCAGAAAATGTGTAACAACTGCAGGATCATCAGGAAAGCACTTATGAGACAGCTTATGGGGAACAACGAAACTTTTGTCACAAAGTAATAATAGACGCTGTGGGAAAGAGGGAGAAACAAATCAGAAGTCACAAGACTAAAGCAGGCTAAGTATCTTCAGACTTACAAGGGTCAGGTGTCTTTCTGGGCAATGGCTTGGCTGATGTGTTCCCAGGGCAGAGCTGAGCTGAGCCAGGATGGCACCACCTGGCTTCATGGTGTGCCCAGCTCTTGCAAAGCAAGTCCCAGAGGACCTGCAGAAGCTCTGTATTAAAATCACCAACAATGCAATAGGCTTTGCAGACAGGTCAGTTATCAGAAACCTGCAATGCTCCCTAGAAGAGGCAGGAACTGGCAACATTTCTCCTAAAATAAGTCTTGAGAGGAACAATGGACAAAAGTGAAACCATAAAGGGACCTCTCCACTGCCACTTAAATAAAAAGATAACACACGGCTTTTTAAACTGAAGTTAGGGAAGAGTTAAGGGTGCAGATGATCAGCTGGGCATGGCATTATTTTTAGCAAAAGTCACAGAAAGTCTGTATCCTCAGTGATGAGAACAGAAAGGAGGAGACCACTGGTTTGGAAATGGAATGCAGACAGGACAAAGAGCAGTTCAGCACAGGAGAGAAATGATGAGTGCTAGTATGTGTCCTCCTCCACAAGTTATCTATGACATGAACATATTAGGATATATTGTATGCTGGAAAACCTTGTTGGACACAGCGTGTATTTGCTCTGAACTTGTTTTCCTAGACCTCTGCTGCTTGCTGTTGGTGCTGAGAGGTGCTGATCTCAATGGACCCTTAGTCTGATCCAGGACACCTGTTACCTTCTTTGTCCTTGCATTATGGGACAGCAGGTTGGGATACTGCGGCTTCACAATTTGTAGTGGAGACAACTGAAGTTGTGCTTGTTCCCATGGCAAGTTGCCTCAAACTTTTATTGCTTTTCTCTCTAAGGCAGCCATTTGACCACCAGAATCTGGGACTTGTCATTCAAAGTCAGCCTCATAGGCATCCAGACTAAATGACAGCATCACCAAAGTTCAAAACTCAGCATCTTCAGTGGTGATATGCACCAGGGCAGGGACACAGGACAGCAACAGAGACTTCTTCCTGTGTGTGTATAGCATGTCCTATTTTTAAAATTCTTCTTGGTGTAACAAATGAAATGTTTGGTTTAAAAGAAAACAGAAAGCTTAGACTATAATGCAAGTGTTGTGGAATGAGTTTATGGGAAGTTAGCCACTACCAGCTTTTCCAGGCAGTGGTAAAGAAAGAAGAACAACTTCAGCCCAGTTAAAGGATGGAAAGGTTGCCAGATGTGTGTACACAAAAGCCATTCTCCAAGGCTAGTACCTGCGTGTGACTTCTGGAGGAATCATTGCCAATGCCCTCCCAGCATGTCGAGTATCCCACCTCCTGAATCCCTCATGATTTTCTTGTTTTATTTCAGGTACATTTACTGTGCTGTTTTTTCTGTACTAATTTTATCTTAATAGACCTTTAAGCTTTAAGGCCTTTTTTAGTCTGCTAAGAATTTCTTGGGAAATTCTAACCGGTATGGTTTGCACCTTCTTCCTCTCATAGGAACCAGTGCTTATAACACACTCATGGGCATGGCATTGACACGTGTCATGTAGCAACGTGCACAGGTGCCAGTGCTGCCCACAGGCACGAGCATAGGCCTGCAACTGGGAGAGTGACTTTTTACACAGGCAACAGTTTTAAACTAGGAGAGATTTAGATTAGATGTTAGGAAGAAATTATTTACTCAAAGGGTGGTGAGGCCGTGGTGCAGGTTGGCCAGAGAAGCTGTGGTTGTCCCATCCTTGGGGTAGGTTGAATAGGTCTTGGAGAAATCTGGTCTAGTGGAAAATGTCCCTGCCCATGGCAGGGGGTTGGAATGAGATGGGCTTTAATGTCCTTTCCTACCCAAACCATTGTGTGATTCCATGATTTCTAGGTGAGGGTAATGCACCTCTAAAGTATAATCAGAGGCATCATGGACCAGCATGACTATCATCCCAAACCGTATCATATTGGCACAGTAGGAGACAAAGATCAGAGTGATGGTGGCGATGTGGTGGATAATCTGTTCCTTAAAGTCCTGGCATGAGAAGAGAGATTGTCAGTCTTACCTTGCTCTGGCAGCATCTGTTCCTGCATGCTCCTGCCCCACCAGGACATGTCAAACACCTCCACAAAGCATCAGTGCTCCCCACCACACTACAGCTCTCTGAGGTCCTGCACAATCTCAAGAAGAGAATCTCTTCCTTTATGCCCAGTTTATGGAAACCCAGACAAACATCCATGAGATATATGTGGGTGCAAACATACTGGAAGACAGATTTTTAGATGTTTCCGTGAATCAATCTGCCCTTCCAAAATTGCTCTCTTAATACCCCATATTTACTTCCAGATCCCTCCTCTGTGTTTGAAGAGCCTTTTGTAATGACAGTAGATTGCCCTTGGCCTGGGGCAGGTCCTATGCATGGGCTATGATGGAGGAGCTCTTCAATTGCCTGTGCCTCTTCAATTGCCCATGCTGCAAAAGTCACACATACATTTACAGGACCCTCATCAGGGCAGACCAGGTCCCTCCCATCAGGAGGACACAGCCCTCTGGTGCAGGCAGCACCTGAGAGCTGGGAAAGGCTGTGATGCCATGTTCACCCAGTGCCTGTCCCTTGACCAGCCATGGGGACCCCTGTGTCAGCCTCCAGCACTTCCCCAGCCCAGCAGGCAGGAAGGCCGTGCCGCACACGAGCAGGGCCCAGTGCAATACAACAGTGGGATACGAGAACTGAAGGGGCCCACGTGCACAAGGGTCTTCACTTGTGCCTTCTCCTTTGCACCCCTGGGGAGCTGACAACAGGACGGGGGCACAGCCTCATGGTGGGGGCTGACTGAGCCATCCAGCTGTGGTTGTGCTGCTGACACTCACCTTCCTTTTCACATCAAAGAGCAGGGTGGCCACCAGTGAGCAGTAGAAGGAGAGCTCCAGGAGGTAGAACCAGCCCAATACGGGTGGTAGAGGCTGTAAGACAAGTGACAGGCAGTGTGACAGCCCTGCCTGGCTCTGGGTTCAGGAGACAGGAGGAGTCTTCCCGGGCAAAGCCCCTTCATTCAACCCGCGTTTGGGACAGCAGGTGTTGGTCATGCCTAAATTTTCCTGTTCCCACTGACTGAGCTGTTTGCTGATGCACTGACAAGGTCAGTCCAAAGCCAGGACTAGCCCTGGCCTGTCTGGAAAGGGACTGGGAGCAGCTGGGGTCTCCTCTCTTCAGGAGTTCAAACGTCTCGTCTCTATCCCTTCTCTGAGATGTCAGATGTCCTGACCACCTTTTGTGGCCACAGAGAGCCACTTCCAGACGGACTTGGGTGACAGACAAACTCAGTGAGAAGAGGTGCCTGCTCTGAGCAGAGCTCTCCATGGGCTGTCACGTGGAGCACATGTGAGGAGCTCATCAAGCAGATGTCAAACTGTTTGCCAAGATGCATAATGTGAGGATGAGAGACCAGAGGGGTGTTTAAATAAGACAGGTGGATATAATGAGTTATAAGTATAAAGCTTCTTGTCATCAGGTTGTGCTGTCTCCATGCTTGAAGGTTTTCAAAACTAAACTGGAAAAAACCTTAAGTAACTTGGTCTGATCTCACAGCTAAGTGCTGCAAGCATGAGGTTGGACAAGAATCTTCCTGATATCTCTTCCAATATGAATTATCTTGTGACTCTGTGTATTTGCTGCTCACCTGTTGTGGAAATTTCAACCAGCACACGGTGTGGTCCCAAAACCAGGGCTCCTGTGCATAGTGAAGGCAGCAGTAAGAACCCAAAGCCTTTTAATAACATGTAAAGACCATGGGAAGAGGTACTCCAAGAACTCAGTGTGCCCATGCTAGATCCAATCTGGCTTTGAGCTTCGGAGAAAGTGGTTGGCAAAATGCATTTATCATTAGTGAATGTACAGGATGTCAGTCTTCGGAGCAGTGGGAAGCAGCCACAGTGAGGACTCCTGTCTGAGATGCATGAGCTGTGTGTGGGTACCTGTGGGGAAGCACTTACACAAGGATCTAAGACAAGAACAGCAGGGTAACATCACTGACACCTAGCCAGGTCCACCCAGGGAAAAGGGGACTGCTGAATCAGGATTGGGGATGATTCTGCTCCATACCCCTGAATTTGTCCTTCTTTGGCTTTGCACCCATAGTCATGACCACACATGGTCTTTGGATGGGCCTGGGACCATCAGCCTCATTTGTAATGAACAAAGAACCCTTGAAAGGTGTCACTTCACAGCATGACCCTGCTCAAATACTTACATCATACGGAAGAGCCAGTCCAGAGAAGAATGAGGTGAAATAGAATGTGAATCTCCAACTAAAACAGAAAACAAGGAATTAAGACCTCCTCCAGAGTTGAAACAGCTCCCCAGGCTGTGCCCAGGATGCCCATAGGGGAACCTAACGTTTGTTTGGACAGGGATTTGCAGAATCTCAGCTCTGTTGGCACATGGAAGCATGTGCTGTAAGGGAACAGGGTACCCATTGCCCAGCCAGGCTCTGCTGAGATCCACGCTTTGCCCAGATTCCTTGGACATTCCATCAGTGTTAAAGAGGATGCAGTAAGAGTACCAACATGCCTCTCCCTGTCTCCTTTTGTTGCATGGATGTTTGTAGATCACCTATCAAATGCTTATACACCCCAGACAGTGGAAGGCACCCAATTTTTCTCAGTGATGGCACAGGAATACTGGGGGATTTATTACTTTCTTCAGAAATGCTGCAGTAGGAAGCACTGAACAAGATTTCGGGTGGAGAATATTTTTTTAAAACGTTAATAACACGATTCAAGCACTGAATAATTTCTTTTTCAGAGGGGGAAGAAGAGTAGATCTCTTTACTGATCTCTTAACTTATGTACATACAGCATTAAACCTCAAGGTGAGAACCAGAGATAACTTGATTCTCTTGATCAAGACACTTGGTGACTCCTCTCTCCACCCTGGCTCCATGTATTACTGAGATATGCAGGAAGATTTAATATAAGAGAGCAAACAACTTGGGGAAGAGGGAAGCTATGAAGATTTTGGTGCTTTCTTGTGTTTTTCAGTTTTAACCTCCCTCCTTCATGGCTTACACTGCCTCCTAACTGCACTTCATGGATTCATTTTCTGCCCAACCATCCATGCTGTCAATATCTTAAAATTTTAATTTTGTATCAAGATCATCTTTGAAAAGAAGTTTAACACATTTTACAAGCAGCTTTGGTGTTCAAAATCCCTCTGAGCTTTTGAGATTTAAACCTGTTCTTCATTAAGGCCAGTAGACTCTGTTGAGGTAAATTTAACTTTTCAAAGGTAAAAATGGGAAGGAAGGAGGGAGGGAGGGAGGGAGGGAGAGAGCTGGCAGTGCTGCGTGGGGCTCTGTTGTCAATGTGTGCAGTAATGGGACCCAGCCTCATGGGACAGAGGCTCTGCTCGCAGCCCCAGCAGCTCCCCTGGGCGTGTGTTCAGGGTAAGGACAGGGCAGAGGGTGGTGATGACGTGCAGACCTGTTGGAGGTCTCCATCACCAAAAGCTGACCCAACTACCTGGCCTCACAGAACTTCTTCATCAGCCTGGGGTGGTCCTGGGCCCACTGGTGCCTGAACCAGCTGGCAGGTCACTTCTCTTGGGCAGTGAAACCAGCTGCTCCTGGAAAACAGAGCAGGGAGGAAGAATGGAGCCTTTTGGAGGCTGTCATTCCCTGTGACGGAGGAAGAGCTCTGCTCCCAGGAGCTGCTTCTGCCTGTCCCCCTTTCCCCAAAGAACATCTTTCTTTGGAAAAAAAATTGTATCCGCTCTATTTGCATTTGTGAACTCACAGATTGTTTTGGCCATTTAAAAACTCCAATTCAGACATATCTAAATGCAGGTTCAGATTCATGCACAGCCTCTTCCTGATTGAGTTTTGCCAGCTGTACACAATGGGATGCAATGTCTGTCTGTAAAAGTCTAAATACATTTTTTCCACCTCTGATACAATTTTGGCTTATAATTATCAGCTACAGATGGAAAGCCTGAAGATAAAAGAAGTTTCATCTTGTAAAGTTAAAGAAACAGACACATGGTTCACTCCATAATGTCAGTAAACCATTCAGCTGTTGAAGTGGCACAGTCACAGGCTCAAAGGCATCAATTCCATCATCCTCATTTTCTGCATGAATTCCAAATAATATGACAAGAGTTAAGGTTTATAAACTATGATTAAAATTAATGTAAAGATGAGCTCATGAGCATTTTATAATTAATCTGACAAAGGTTAATACAGATTAAGGTAAATTATTTTTTAAAATCCATGCATCAGGGTGAGTCATGATCCAGGCCCAGAGATCATGTTCTTGGTGGTGAATTAAGCTAAATCCAGCTGGAGACTGGTGACCAGTGGTTTTCCCCAGGGCTCAGTTTTGGGGCCAGTCACATTTAATATCTTCATCGATGATCTGGACGAGGGGATCAAGGACACCCTCAGTCATTTCACAGATGACACCAAGCTGGGTGAGATATTGATCTGCTGGAGGTCAGGAATGCTCTGCAGAGGCAATTTGACAGGCTGGGTCAATGGGCCAAGGCCAATGGTGTGAGGTTCAACAAGGCAAAGTGCCGGGCCCTGCCCTTGGGTCACAAGAACCCCATGGAACACTCCAGGTTTGGGGCAGAGTGGCTGGAAAGCTGCCAGCGGAGAAGGGCCTGAGGGTGCTGGTCAATAATGGCTGAACACGAGCCCAGGAGTGTCCAGGTGGCCAAAAAGGCCAACGGCACCTGGCCTGTACCAGCAATAGTGTGGCCAGCAGGACCAGGGCAGTGACCGTCCCCCTATGCTGGGCACTGGTGAGGCATTTCAAATCCTGGCTTCAATTTCAGGCCCCTCATGACAAGAAAGTCACTGAAGGGCTGGAGCATGTCCAGAGAAGGGAACAGAGCTGGGGAAGGGCCTGGAGCACAGATCTGATGAGGAACAGCTGAGGAATCTGGGGGGGCTCAGCCTGGAGGAAAGGAGGCACAGAGGAGACCTTCTTGCTCTCTACAACTCCCTGACAGAAGGTAGAATAAGATGAAATGGCCTCAAGCTATGCCAGGGGAGGTTTTGATTGGAAAAACTTCAAGCCCTGGCACACGCTGCCCAGGACAGTGGTGGAGTCCCCATTCTTGAAGAGATTTAAAACGTGTAGATGTGGTACATGGGGACATCAAGCTATGCCAGGGGAGGTTTTGATTGGAAAAACTTCAAGCCCTGGCACACGCTGCCCAGGACAGTGGTGGAGTCCCCATTCTTGAAGAGATTTAAAACGTGTAGATGTGGTACATGGGGACATACTGGTGGCCTTGGCAGTGCTGGCAAATGGTTGGACTTGGTGATCTCAGAGAGCTTTTCCAACCTAAATGATTCTGTGATTCTGAAGGACTTGCAGTTCTGCCAAAAATAAGCAGCCTTAATAGACTCTACCCAAAGGGGTGGTGGCTGCCTTCTCGCCAGAGCCAGCAGCTCTCACAGCAGCTGCTGTGTTTGACATGCAGCAGGTCAGGAGGTGCTGGGATTGCAGCTGTTGGAACATGTTAGAAGCTGCTGCAGTATCTGCTTGTACATCTTTCCCTGGAAAGGTGGTTAACAGTAACTGCCTTGCTTGTGAGGCTGGTTTGCCTGGCCTGGGGTAGAGACAGAAAGAGGTGTTGCTTGCCTGGGCTCTTGGGACAGTGAGACACAGGGGATGCTCATCTTCTTTGGGGTTCTGCCCAGCAGAATGTAGAAGCCTTCCAGCGTGGCACTGGACTGAACTTTGGGCCTCTGCTTGTCACTCACCCCCAATGCCCTGCCCAAGGGCAGAGCCACGGTTCTGTAAGAGGAAAGAGTTCTGGCAGGAGAGGACCTGTGTGCCTGCGCTGGCAGCCAGGGTCAGCCAACAGGAAGATGCTGCCAGTGCCGTGTTCTGTGCTGGATGTACTGCCCCAGCACTCCAGCACTGCCAGAGTGCTCCCACACCCAGCCCAAGGCACAGCCCAGGGCTCCCAGTACTGCTCCAGCACACACTCAAGGCTTGGTGGCTCTGTCAGGCCAATGCCTTTTCTTCAGAAACACAATGGCACCAAGGTAAAGGTGAGGATGTACAGTGGTGACAACAGTAACAATGGCTAAATAAGCAATAATTAATTTTGCTGAGGCAAGAGGACACAGAGCATGCCTCCGTGTTGGAGTGCATGCTGGTCCTCTTTACAGTGCTCCTGAGCAGTCCAGAGGATGCCACAAAACCAGTCTGCGAGTGTCTGAGTGTCCCATGGGCTCTGTGCCCAGGGTGCCTGACCACTGGCTGCAGCAGGAGCCAAGGATGGAACACGTGGGGATGTGCTGGTTCCTGCAGGAAACCCCAGCAAAGCTCTAGTGGGAGGCACTGCATTCTAAATTATGTTGTTTCTGGGAAGCCAGGCAAGTGTAACTTGCCTTCCCTTCTTTGAGGGAAGACCAGATGACCCTGGAATTAACTCTGGCTCTTCCTACAGCCCTCATCTGCCCCATCTTCTCACATGGCTGTGCACTGCAGGCAGGAACCAGCACTTGGGGCAGATGGGTCAGTGCTCCCCCAGCTCCTCCAGGAAAGACCCTCTGTCCCAGTTTAGGGCAGGTTTGCTGACCACAGCTTTGCCACTTCATGTCCTCCCCTCTCCCCCTCCTGAAGTCCTGCTCTGCCTGGTGGGAAGCATCCTGGCAGTTCTGCCCACACCAGCACACGGCCCTGCCTTAACTGACCAGCTTCCAATTTCCCGTGTGTGAGGGCTGGTCTGTACCTCCCCATGTGTCAGTCCCTGTTCCTGGAAGATGGGCTCAAAGCCCTGTCTGAATCCATCTCATGGGACGAGCAATGTGGATCTGCCTCATTTCCACACACAAGTTCTGGGGAGATGGCAGCCAGTCCTCAGGCTCCCCTGGGGTGCAGGGCATCCCCAGGATGTGCCTGCAGCTGGGACACTGGAGTGCATCATCACCCCTGACAGAACTGGGGTCCTCTGGTGTCAGGAGGAGAAAGCAGGGTAGAGCTGGGCAAAGAGTGGTGTGAGCACAGTGGTCCCACAGCAGCCCTAGGAGCTCTGGGGTAGGGAGCTCACACAGCACCTTCAGGAGCATCCTTGAGGATCAGGCTGAACCCTGGCTCAGCTAGGGGCGCCCAGCACTGACATACCCAGTAAATCCCCTATCTGTGTTGCAAGCTCCTTATCTGTCTTGGACTGTCTCCAGAGGGACCCTTCATGCACAGCTGAGGTGTAACTGAGTGATGGACTTGTCTTTTCACACCTACAGGTACAGGGGAGAGGGAGGACAGAGGAAAGAGCTGCCACACAAATATCATATGCTATGAAAAGCAGAAAGATTCATTATTCTTGGGGACGATCCTATGTACACTTTGTAGTGGTCAGGAGGCAGGTAAGGATTATTTTGGAGCAGCCCTGGTGGCAACCAGCACAGGAGAAACCAGAGGTGCACCTTTCAAAGGTGCATTGGACAAAGATGAATAGCAGGGCACGAGGGATGCAGAGCAGGAGGTGCTGAGGCTGCGGGTAGTGTATGTCTGCAGACTCCTTCAAGTCTTCCCAGTTAGCTCCAGGTGGCAGCCAGTATTCATGGTGCCAGAACCCCTCTGACACTCCTATTCTGGTCTAGACGGTGGGCACAGAAAGCAGAGGCTGCCTGCAGCAAGCAGGTATTAGTAAGGCATAAAGCTCACTGCTAAATTGGGATTCCCAACTCAACAGCTCATCACTCACTATCCCCACCTCTTGCTCGATCCCATGAGTATGTCAGATTAGTTGAAATAGCATCACTTGTTTTGACCTGCCCGCGAGCTTGGAGGCAGGGTAAGATGTCCTAGTACAAAAGAGTAATTTAGTGGGTGTCGAGGAGGTAGCTGATTTCAATTTCACTCTGCTTCACAGATGAATAAAGTCCCTACCTGGTGACACTATCAGCAGGGGCACCTCTCTTTCCCCCTCTTTCTATCACGCTTTTCCTTCTCAGGCTGCAAAGCCCTCATCTCTTAATTAACTCTGACACATGGCAGAGGGTGTGGATGGAGGTCCCAGGGGAGACTGTCTACATCCGTTAAAATCTTCTGGCATCTTCAGGGCCCCAGCAGTCTCAGTTTTGGTTCCTTCATCTTGGCCAGCAACATCCCATATCCTGTTTGCATTTTGAACCATCATGTACTGAGCACAAAGCTGAGGCACTGCTCCCCAGAGCACTTCTGGAGTGCTCACACACAGCCCAGCACTTCAGGACACCTTCTCTCGTGCACCACCTTCCTCTGCTCCACTCAACTCCACCTGTGTTCTGTCAGTCTCTCAGTGCTGTGAACTGCAGCAATCTGCAACACCATCATGAGAAACCTTCATTATCAGCTGATTTTGCCATCTGCCTTTCCCTCCCCCTTTTTGGGAGCACCTGCAACAACACACAGCTGCAAACAATCTGTGTTGGTCTCTCATAGTCACCTCAGGTGGGTTTCCTCAGCCTGGTGAGGGACCTTTCTGAATGCCTTTGCAAAGCTGAGCAGGGTGCAGGTTCTCTCCACTACACGTGCTCACCAATTCTTTGGGGTAACTCCAGCAGAGTGATATAACTTCCCCACAGACCACCCCATGGGGACTCTTTCCTATTATGTTCATATCTGTTTCCAAAAATTCTGTCACATATAATACTTTCTACTGCTCTGACCAGTCTGCATATCAGACTACAGAGGGCTGTAGCTTCTCACATTGGCTTGAAGTGGATCCTCTTGGAATGTGGCCTCAGTGAGATGTCAGGTATTGGACCTCTGTCTCTCAGCTCGGGAGCCATACAGGGCAGCTCACTGCATTTCTTGGCTCTAGCCTGACCTATCTCAGTGTTCCTGCTGTCTGCCACCATCATCTCTGAATCCAGCAGTCTTGCCAATGTTTCAGAGACTGGTATTGCCTTTCAAGTTGTTTCTCAGGATATTTCTTGGCCTGCTTTATCACATGCTTACATTCATCTGGCAAAGTTATAGGTCCTTTCCCTTGTTTAGACATGACTTCAGCTTTTTGAACAAGGCCTTGCCCTTATCTGCAGGCACTGTGTCTGTTGTACCTGTGAGAATGAGAAAAGCAATGTCGTTCCAAGTGCACCCATCCAAGAAAATGTTCCCTTGGGCATACATTTCTGAATTAAATAATGTGATGTATGGAGATCTTTGAAATTTACTGTGTGCAAGAGGAAGGAAACAACTGTGCCAAACTATTTTTAAAACAAGATCCAAAATGGCACCAGATGTCCATGTCTACTGGAGTCAGCAGATTCATGTCAGACATAATTTTGGGCTAGGACAGCCTGGGGGCCACACTGTGGCAGCCTTGACTCACCCACATCACAGCAGCCTGGAAGCATCAGTATATGCTCTTTTATTCATGGCTCACCTGGAGCTGGATGCCTCACCCCCCACAGCTGCTCACTGACATTACGTTGTACACACATTGTGTGATGCACATCTCATCTGCGCACACGGGGGATAAAACTATGGGGGAAAGAGAGTCAGGCCCTGCTGTGGTGCCCAGTGCTCCATCTGGACATGGAACTCTCCATTAGAGAGTAAGTCCTATGAGGAGATGCTGAGGGAGCTCAGGGCAGTCAGCCTGGAGAAAAGGAGGCTCAGGGTGATCTTCCCACTCTCCACAACTCCCTGACAGGAGGGTGCAGCCAGGTGGGAGTTGGGCTCTGCTCCCAGGGAACAAGGGACAGGAACAGAGGAAAAGGACTCAAGCCATGCCAGGGGAGGTATGGGTTGGACATCAAGAAGAATTTTTTCATGGAAAGGGTTGTTAAACGTTGGAATGGGCTGCCTAGGGAGGTGGTGGAGTCACAATCACTGGAGGTAATTAAGAAGTGACTGGACTCAGTGCTCTGCTCTGGTTGACAAAGTGGTGACAGGTCACAGGTTGTACTTGATCTCAGAAGCCTTCCCCAATCTAATGGATTTGGTGGTTCCATGATCTGCTCTGCTGGGTTTCTCAGCAGACAAGTGACAGACTTGCTGCAGGTTTTCTACAACAGCTGCTCTGTGGGGGGAGCTGTGATGCCCCATGTGTGAAGAGAGGAGGGGATTAAATTCCTGAACACCATCACACTACTAAGAAGCTTCCCAGCCCTGGAGCAAACATAAAGAGAGAAGGTGGAGCAATGCAGGGAGGAAGCTGAATGCTTCTTTAAGCCTTAGGAAGTTGATGGCAAGAAAACAAATTCAGCAGCTGATCTGCCTCAGTGACTCACCACTGTCATGCTCAGTTCCTCAGCTAAAGGCAGCACTCAGTAGTTCTTGCTCAAATCCAACAGCTCTCCTGTATCCTTGATGTATCCGTTCACAAGAACCAGATTTGCCTGCTAAAGAGCTTATCTCAATCTTCAGGGACACAACAAAGCCCTGAGGATCAAATCCAGCAGGCATTAACATACACTGGCTCCACTGGGCATTCTGCTCCTTGGAGGAGAGGTGGTGTGATTTTACAACAGGGATCTTCCCTAGCCTCCTAAAACCTCATAAAAAAGAATAATAGATAATAATTTCTCTCCTCCTTCCTTTGCAGGGCCAAAGCACCTTCCCAGTGTTGCCATCTTGGTCTTGCCACTGTCCTGGCAGTACCAAGTAACCTGGTCTGCCCCCAGGTCTAGTGTAGGGGTGTCTGTGGTAGATAGGGACAGGC
>VWZT01007447.1:193321-212016 GCA_013397055.1 Pachycephala philippinensis | reverse complement strand
TGGTGACCCCACCGCTTCCCTGGACAGCTGTTCCACTACTTGGCAGCCCTTTCGGAGAGGCAATTGTTCCCGATATCCAGCCTAAATCTTCCTTGCACAACTTGAGGCCGTTTGCTCTTGTCTTGTCACTTGTTGCCTGGGAGAAGAGGCCGACCCCCACCTGGCCACAGCCATCTTTCAGGTGTTGTGGAGAGTGATGAGGTCTTCCCTTGATGTCCAGGTCTTAGAAGGATAAATTACTTGTCAGTAGAGGTGCCTTGTTAAAGTTTGGCGTCTCTAAGGACTTGACATGTTTCAGTGATCTCAGATGCGTGGAGGTTAACAAAGCTGGGAGAGAAGGATGTGCCACTGGGAGTGGACGCAAAAGAACGCAGAATTTACAGGCCACCAGAACATTTGGCAGAACTCCTGAGATAAGGATGGAGTTAACAAAGCCAACTCAGCAAATGTGCTGAAATCAGCTCGAGCTGGGTAAAAGGTAATTCCGACAGGGAGATTGCGACCACTGACTCATGGACCATTGACTCAAGAAACCCAACAACTCAAGAGAAGGCCTGACCATGCAGACTAATTAGCATGAGAAGTGAGAAAATTATTTAACCAACAGAAGGTAGAACACAAATGAATAGGAGAACTATATAACTTGTAGCCAATGAACATTAATGCCCTCGTTTGCTAAAATGTATAAATAGTGAAACATTTCTGTAGTGGGCGTGCTGGCTTTGTGGATTTGCCACCCAGCACCCCTCTCTGCTCACGACTGTAAATAAATCAAATACCTTGACTTAGTGTGTGGATTGGCCTCTTGAATATCGGGTGAAAGAACCTATTGTGAACAACAACCCGAGCCTCCTTTTCTCCAGGCTAAGCAACCCCAGCTCCCTCAGCCTCTCCTCATCAGACTTATGCTCCAGACCCTTCATGTTTCATTATGGCCGAAGTGGAAATGACTTTACAGATGTGGCTGTTGGTTTTGTTTTTTTTTTCTCTGATAAGCAGTCCTAGGCCACAGTCTGCCACCATTTTCAAAGTATCACTAAAGTAAGAATGATTAGGGATTTTTATATTGTCAGTAAAATCACCTCAGCACTTAAAATTTACAGGTTGAGCAATATCCTATGGATACCTCCTCAGTGACAGAAATATTTCCAGAAGAAATTACACTTCTCAGGATCACAGAATCAAAATCATAGATTTGTTTGGGTTAGAAGGGACCTTGGTGTCTGGCCAAAAGCTCAGGTACTGGCAAACTCTTGTTCATAGATGGGAAAAAGCTCGAACATCCAATATCGTGTTCATATGGGAAGAGGCAAATAATATTAAAATTAAATTTATTGTCATTATTAAATGCAAATATTTAAAATAACGCATGAAAGGATAGGTGGGAGTATGTGGGTTTTTTTTTGGCGTGGTGTGGTTGTAGTTAGCTCTTTGTACCGGCAGAGGGAAGTGTTTGCCCAGAAAAGGAGGATGCAGCGTGAGAGGCAGCTTGGCCCGCGCTTCGGTGGCTGGTTCCAGAGGCTGCTCCGCTAATGGGGAGATGGGGGCACCCTGCCAACCCAGAGTTTGTCACCTCATCTATAGTTGAAACCATTGTTTGACACTGCCTAAAAAATGCGGGCTATGCCAGAGCCATGCCAATTCATTTCAAATCATGGGGAAAGGGGCTTCATAACATTGAAAATATGTTCCACATGATCTGTCTTTAAATGAGTCACCTGCACGTGCTGTGAGACTTGCTGAATATTGTTCATTCAGGCTTGGCAGAAAGTTTACTTCCCCCCACCCCCTCTCCCCCCATTTCTCATCTCTTGTTTTAATAAATTAAATCATGTTATCAGCTGAATAAAGGGCCATTCTAAATGAATAATTTGAGATTATTCTAGCCCCCATCTCTTGCTGTATGAACGAGAACCAAAGAAGGGCTCTCTAAATTGGTTATAAAGTTTTTTTTAAAAAAGTCTTTTTGAAAAAGATGGTAGAAAACGAAAGTAGAAGTGTTCTAAGGAGATACTGTCAAAGGAAATTGAGTCTTTTTTTGACTATAAGTATTCCTTAAGCCAAGACTAATGTTTTATATGAACAGAGAGGACTGCCAACATACTGAAGAAAGCAGGACAGTATATTTGTTAATGAGTACAACATGTCTGAAGGCTTTTTTTCTTGGGGTAGGAACAAATGAAGAGGAGGAACAATGTTACCACTGTGATTTAATAGTGTTTTATAGTCACCTCTTGCTCAATACAGAATTTTTCCTGTTTGGAACGGTGTTTGTTACCTTCTCATGGATCTCATGCTGAGGGGGGATCAGCACTGGGCTGTTAGTGCTCGTGTTGGGTTGTGGACAAATGAGGCTGCAGTGCCTGAAGAAGTTCTCACCCCAGCAGCTGCTGTGCACCCAGGGCAGAGACTGCTCCTTCAACAGCAACGTCACTAGCATGGCATTTCTGTTTGCCACGTGGTGTTGTCACCGTGCAACATCTGACAACATTGCTTAAAGCCATCCTCATCACCTCCTTAACAGAGGTGCCAAACTGTGCTCTGGGCTGGCAGGCAAAAACCTGGTTTTTGGGATCAGAAGCTCAGTCAGAGGAGTAGTGCTGCATACCTGTAAATTAAAATGCCACAATTATCCTGGATATGAAGAGGAGTCAGTGTCCTAAATTAGCTAGCAGTATGTTAGAAAAAGCTGGGTCTTCTGGTATGTGCAAGGTGGGAAGCTAAGGGGGGGAAAAAGAAGTAAATATTGCTTTCTATAAAAGTACTGTAAGGAAAATAATTTTTCAGCCCAGATATAAGTGCTATCACCAGCTGAAAGCTCAGATGGATGAAAGCAATTAACAGCAACAGTATCTCAGGACACCTCTGTACTCAGAGGTCAGTTGATAGAACAGATGTTCTAGCATCTTATGTCAAGAGGCTGTGTAGTTGGAATTACAAGAAAAATCACCCAGATGCTGTCTTTTAGAATAAAATCCTGTTCCAAGACCAAATTGAGTTTCCATTTAAATTTCTGTTACCATTCCTACAGAAGGGCATGTTTGGAGACTCTGAAGCCTCCCATCTCTGATGGCGCTGGGGCTTAGTGCTTTGTTCTCCCTCCTTCATTGCCCACCCTTGTGCTAAACTGCTTTTCTTCTCAACTCACTTCCTTCCCCACCACCTTGCACACCCTCCAGTGTGGAAGTACAGGCATGAAAGCTGGATAAATTGCTTTAATAGCCTGGTTAAAATAGCTTACCTGTTATTTCCAAACCAGGCATGGGAAGTTGCACAAGGCAATTTTATCTTTTAAACATTGATGAATACAAGGTGTCCTACCTTAGGCACTTAATTTTAAGGTGGCGTCCTGCCAGCCACTGTAGCTTGTTACTGACTCTGAGATACAATTAATAATGTGTGGACTGATGAAGGAGAAGCTAGATTAACACAAAAAATAGCCCCTCAGGAAAACTTAAATAAAATTTTAATAAAGTGAATAATAGAGAATCTTTCTGCATTTTATTACTGTATTACACTTTTCACTAGAACATACATATAACTTTTATGTTTGCTAAATCTCATGATGATATTCTGGTGCATTTAATACTTTCAGGGTTTTCTCTCAATTTATTGAATAAATTGCTGGGGAATATATGCCATATGAACCCATTCTCTCATACCAGTTACAGCAGAAATGTTTCTCTGGTATATTTTGGTGGCATTTTTCAAATAATTTGATAAGAATGCCTAGAAAGGGTTCATTTACCTCGATTCACCTAGAAGACTACTTCACATGTGAATCTGAGAATGAACAATTTTTCTACTCTTCATCTTTTATCTGGGACATGCGACTTGCTAGCGTAGAACACCTGGAATACTGCCAGGTATTATACTTTATCAATTTATATCTGCACATAGGTGTAAATATGGTCACAAACGGCAATGGTTGTCAAATGACCCACTAAGGACTTTAATGAGCAAGAGCAGGGGTTTGACCTTAGAGTCAAAACCTTGCAAACATGTTTACCATATATTGTTTGTTTTATCCCAACGCAGAGAATGTGTCTTTTTTTTTTTTTTTTTGCCAAAAGAATTTACTAAAATTCGTATCTGTGTGCTACTAATACTACAGAAATCTGGCTTTTTTCGAAAGCAAGGTGTCACACATTTGGTGGCTATTCACAAAAATCATGCTATCAACAGCTCTTTCCCTCATGTAGCAATATTTTTTGGATTCTAACCTAACGATACGACTGTGATTTGAGCAGAGAACTTGGATTAGTTGGACGTTTTTTAGCTGGAATTTCCTTACAACATACCTCTTATTTTGAGCATACTCTGACATGGAACCCCTTTAATTTAATTCATGAGTGCTTTATAATGTCAAACTTAGTTATTAAAGAATGGAGGAAGGCATCTTCAGGACCACACGCCTGTGTTTCTGTATCGCAAATGCCTGGGGTTACTTTCACATCTGCCATTGGTATGAATTCTGAAGTACGTTGTTGTTTTGTGATTATACAACTGAAAAAATGATACCATTTTGGTAGATTCAGTTCCTGTGGATTGCACTACTGAAGCTCATTCCTTCCTCCTTGTCATCTTCTTTTTGCACTTCCTTGTCAATATTCAGAAAAAATACAGCTCTGCCCCAAAGAACTCTGCTCCCTAGAACTATGTTCTAGTTTGAACATACACATAAAAAACCATACTAAAGCCAGTGGAAGAGGTAGGCAACTAATTCTGATCATAAGCTTTTGAAAGCAAGCTTTTCTTTGACTATAAATTTGAAATGAGAGAGCAAAGATACTCAGCAATCCAGGCTTGGGGTAATAAGGAAGAAGTCAAGAAAGTGAGAATAAGAAGACAAGAAAGTGAGAATCCCAGAAAGACACAGGTGAAGAGAGTGAGTGTGATGATCCACCCTTAAGGGGAAGGAAGTGGGAGTAAGGTGTAAGAAGGGGTCAGAGTCATGAGTGCTGGAGGATGAGCTTGGTCTCGATGGAGGGGGAGAGAAGGAATCTTTGGAAGAATAAAAGAACCTAAGCAGGGAGAGCCCATCTTAGCTCGAATGTTCAGCCTGCTTTGGAAGAAATCCACCATGCTGCAAATGTTTTTCCTTTGGGTGCTCAATAGTTCTCTGTGTGGGGCTTGGTTAATGAGGATATGGTCCCTACCTGTGTTTGGTCCAGTCCAAATAACCTCTGACAGTCACGTGCATAGGCAAAAGGAAAAGAAGGAATCAACTCTTGTAGCTCAAGCTACAGAGATGCAATCAGGAAAAGCTCTGCTGAGGCTGTGGAGCAGGAATTCATCCAAAAATCTACCCAAACAAGGCAAATTATTTGGGTGAAGTTTTTATATCAGAAGTTGTTGCTCTGTCAGCTGCTGTATCTCTTCTCTACTTCAGCACAGGGCATAATTTACAGGAGGGGATCCTCTAGTATAGTTGCTGCATGATCACTATGTGCTGCACTCACATGGTGGTTCTCCTCAAGAAAGAGTGAAGAAAAGAAAGAATGGGAATATATTTTAAAAACTGTAGTGAAATTCAGTATAATACCTTAAAATACGTAAGGCCTACAGCTAACAATTTTATTAAGATGCTTGAAAAAAACCCCAAAAAGCATAGGGAGGACCAGCAGGGAATTAGCAAACTGTACATGTCACATCTCCCAGCTCACTTTATGAGTCTGTTCCTTTCTACTATATCTGTGTTTGGGTTTTGTTTTGGGTTTTTTTTTTTTTTTAAGCACTGCACAACCCCTAAGTTCTCCATACCCAAATGGAACTTTGTAAAGTACCTTGCTCTTTGTGAACCTGTGTGTTTCACCTCAGCCTGCAGCTCTCCAAATGTCATTCTAGATTGTCCATGCATGGTGGTTTTGTGTCCCCCTCTCAGACAGATTGTGGCTGGAAACTGCCATCTTACGGCATCTGATGACATTCTTTAAGACCCATCTGAAGACAAAGTGGAAAAATCCAGCCATGTCCATGTGTAAATTCTAACTAAGGCATGTGTCATTGATAAACTTTGCTATTGGGGCTCTCTGTTATACTTTATTTATATCAACTTAAAGCCTGAAAGAATGTCGCTTTGGCTGCCTTTCAAAACCTGAGAACTGAGCATATGTGGGTTCATTGAAAGGGAAATTAGTCACTCTTATTGCTTTAGAGAAACCAATCACTTTAAAATCCCTGAAACGTCAATATGCCTCCCCATGCTATAAATGCCCCAGAGGTTTTCTTGTTTTGAACATTTCCTTAGTGCAACTATCTAGTAAAACACAGTTCACCTACTGAAGTATGGAAAGGCATTTGGAAGTATAGCTTGTTCAATCAAAACATCTGAACAGACTTGGAATCAGCAGAGTGTTTACATTTTTGTCAGTTATCTCCAAGTGCTCACTGCTATTAGAAGCTGTCTTTTTCCAGGCAGCCTTGCCTGTCATACAGTACTGGAGAAAGCTCATTAAGAAATCCAGTGTCCTTTAACATTGCAATTTGTAGCAAACCTAAAGCTGTTTACCTCGCTCTCATGTGCACATTCATCCACACCTTCGCAAAGGTGCGCTGTTTCTATAGAAGGAAGAAGACAGTGTTATTGCCATGGTACAGCCCACTATGGTGATGCAACCAAACTCCTTTCCAAGGGCTCCTCCCATAACATGTGGTGAGCAGGTTTCTGAGACTCTGTTATGGAAAGTCCTCTCTAGTCTCCCTGCAGGAGAATCAGCCTAAGTGACAACAAATGAACAAAGAGAATGCTAATACCCACAATGGCAAAATGGCATTGGTTGATAGAAAAGCCCTCTTAGGTTTTGAGACTGCTCAAAAGGTATCCTTAGTCATCACTGGGCAGAGTGGTAAGGCTGTTTTCTTCTTGGATGCCTCCTAGATGAAGAGCCTTGAAGCAAAGCTCTTGAATGTCACTCCTGCAAAAGATATGGGAATGGCAGGCTCAGATGCATTGAGATGAAAGGTGAGGTGTAGAAGACTTACTAATTTGTATTCATTTTTATGTCTCATAAAAATATGTTCCTTCAGTAAGGCCCAGATCCCAGTCATGTGTGGAACTAGGTGAGGAGCCCAGCCTTCATAAACACATCTTCTGATAAAATAAAGGGGTGATTTGGGATTTAGGTGAGAGACTGACACTGTGGTGTGTTGTCCTTACAGAGAGCCTAGGACAAGTATGCTTATCTCTTAGGCACTCAGTTAAGTACCATAAATTAGGTGGGATGGATCTCAATGACAGAATTAACTTGATGATCTCCTCTACTTCTCTTGTGCTGTGTTCTGGCAAGGGGAGCAGACCAGCACACCTGCAGGATGATTGCACACACCCACCCTTCAGCGGGCTGCAGCCTAGGAGTAATGGTTAAATTGACTTGCTCAAGATACTCTCAGACCTGTTGCTTTTCCAGATGACTGCTGACTTAGATGCTTCTTACAAAACTGAAGAAAAATTTGATCAACCTTCTCACTTTTTCAGGGACTTGGTTATGGTCCTGAGACAGAGAACCATGAAACCTGGTTGCAAACTGCATGTATCAGGAGATATATGTAGCACTGTAGTAGCTGCAATGTCACTGTGATTCCTCTCCTTAGTTAGCTGGTTCCTCAGACTCTCTCTGGATTCTTTGCATACTCACAATCGTTATATAAACAGTTTCAGTTTCCTCACAACATTTGGTATTGAATTCTTCATAATGAGACTTAAATTCTCTAACTATTCTAATAGTTTGGCATAGTTACTGGCCACTGGACTTTTTATTGTTGAGGAATTTCACAATTATGTAATTAAAACAAGAGTGTTTGTATGGCAGCATAAGAAACTCTGAGCCTCTGAGCTATGGTTTTGGATTTTAAACCAGTTGTTGGAGCTTGTGCTTAGAGCTGTGACAGCAACAGATTCATAAAAACAATTCGGGAACAAGGTTTCACTAGGTCATTGTTAATAATACAGTCTGTTAGCATATATTTGAAGCATGCAGGTAGCTCCAGAGAAAAATTCCTAGACAAGTTCCTGTGCTTTGCTGAACCTGGGATCTGGGCAAACAGCTGAAGGAGAACATTCGCTACCACACGAGGAAGTTCCCCTGGCTCTTGGGGAAGAAGTTGAAGGGGGAGGACACACTGGAAGTAGTTTCACTTTCTTTACTTTCCCTTGACTCTAAGTGCCAATTGAAGTGACTTTGTGGTACATTTTCTCCTTGTTTTCAAGTTGTTTTACACTCCTTCAGAGCAGGTGGGAGAAAAAAATGAGAACTCATTACATGGAGAAATATGTGCAAAGAGTTGCCCAGCACACAAAGTCAGTCCACCAAACAAAAGGGAAAAATATATTTCCCCCTGAATTTTTTAGAGTAGGATTAGTAATCTGAGGTGCCCCTGTACTTCACAGCAGTAGGGATGCTCAGGTAACAGTGTGGTTTCTAACCTGAAGATAAAATACCCAAATGACAAAATATAACACCTGACTACAGCTTTCTGTCAATCACATTGTTTCTTGTTATATATAACTCACCTACTTAAGTTTCACATATAAATTACTTCCCTGGGTAACCCAAGGGAACAGTAATAATTTTCCAAAGTATTCACCTGAAGGTTCCTAAGATTATTCAGGTATCTATTAGACTCTAGAGAGACTAAATATAGCCACATGGCGTCTTCCTTTAAAATCCAGGGCTGGAAGAATAATTTCTGTTTCCGCAAGAGGCAGCAGGGCCATTTTCTTGGTGAAGCTGTGGATCTAAAATGGTTTTAAAACCTGTGTGGCTTCTTCACATGAGGAAAGTGTAAATCAGAGAAAGAGGTGTTGCAAGAAAGGCCATCTGAAGCAGAGCAAGCAGTACACACAAATCTTATCCCAGCTTTTTGAGCTGGGAGCATTTGGCCAAGGGGAAATTGAGAGGTGCTGGTGGTGGGATCAGTCTTCCTGGAGTAATGGTGATGCTGTTAGCAGCCAGTCAGTGTTGCCATATCTCACTGCTTCTGTGCCCCTGTTCTCACTGGTAGGGGCTGGTAGACCCAACCTCAGTTCTGCAGGATGTCTGGCAACAATGCAAGTTCATGTTTTTCTCTATAGATACAGCACAACATTTTTGCTGCTTTTACAAAGGGAGGGATAGAGTCGACCTCAAAGAGTCCTCCTGTTCTTAAATCCTACCCCCTAAATTATTCTGCCTGTCCACTCAGTATAGGCCTTTCATTCATTGCCTTATGTAAGGAAAAGCAGTAATTGTTTGGGTCAGCTGCTGTCTGTTTTCTAAATGAGGCAAAGAGTGGTTTGCCTTAGTCAGTTACAAATATCTTGTGAACTAGTGCATTTTTTCTGTGTGTTTATATTTCTACTCCATCTTTCACCCAACTTTCTTAAAATATTCTGCAGGTGTTTCTGTGGGAATACTCACAAAACCTTTATTTGGTTGAAAAAATTCATCAGCATCTGTAGTGAATAGTGAGAGAAACTGGGGGGAAGAGTCTTTTAGACATTGATCAATGCGACCAATGATCTGTTTAAAGCCAAGCAAAAAGTTAAGTGATTTACCACACCAGGCCTTTAGATCTTTGCCAAACGTCATCAAGAAAACTGATGGTAGTACCCATATCTCCTGCAGCTCTGCCAGGCTCAGACTTTCATTATTATAGCAAAGTACTGTTTTATTAGTAAAAAAAAATATCTGACAAGCTTGGAAGAAAAATGAACTGGTTTTGTGACAGACTGCTACACATAGAATTCTTGTGTGACAGCAGCAGGACTGAATTTGGTTGACTCCCCTAGAGAAAGGACTCTATAGACGAGTGTGTTTGCAGAGAATCTGTGAATAGAGGGATGGACATCTGCTGGGTAAATCCTCTGTTGTCAGGCTATGGAGTTTTTAAAACACGAGGCAAATTTCACCTGATTTCTTGAAAGGTGAAAAACATTGAGATCCTCTAACTTTTGTTGCCTAAACCACAGTGGCATTCAGTAATTCCCTATTAGGCGTGGGATGGTCCCTTTTAAAACTCACAGCCATAGTATGAGCACTACTAGAAAAAACTGCTGCTCCATTAAATTCAAATGCTGATACTCACCACAATGCTCTCTAAGTCTTTTTTTTTCTCCCTCTGGTTGGCACGTAAATGACATAATTTGCTCTGATATATTAGTTGCAGGATTAGAAGGCAACTTGAAAGACCTTTAGCTGATGTTTCAATTAATATATTTTCCAAGTGCATGTATTTCATGCTCTGGAATTTAATATTTATGCCATTATAGTTGTTATTATATGAACCACACTAGATCAGGTCCAGGTTGTGTGTGGTGCTGGATGGTGTTAGTGTTTGGTGAGCACTCTTTGCTGTCACCTAATGATGCCACAGGTACTGGATTCTGTGGGGTGGCTGAGATGTTCACACTGTGGCATATCTGACACAGCCTGTGACCATACCCTTGGCAGTGGCAGAAGATGGCCCTGAGCAGTAAACCACCTAGGAGTAAATGCCTGAATAAACCCCTTCCTCCTGTTTTTCCTTTCTCAGGCAGCAATCTCTTTTGAACAGAAGCAATGGGTCTGATTCTGTCCTCCCACAGGTATTTTACTTTGTGTCCTCTCAGACGTGTCATCTCATGTGAAGGAGAAGTGTGTGGTGTGTGCTCTTTTCCAGTGCCTGACAGCCCTGGTCACAGCAACAATAAATTACAACAAATACTATATTTTCCCTAAGCTTTACTTATCACATATTTTAGCTAACGATCAAAGAATTTACCTGTTCTAGGTTTAGTGTAGTTTCTGGTTTTGTTTTTGCTTTTATTTTCCCAGCAGAACATCAGATTCTTCACCTGATTTCTTCAACTTCTTTTTCAAAATGTTCAAAAATTAGGGCTGAACCTTGCAAGGTGCTGCATGTGCATTGGAAAATAGCTGACCCAGTGTTACCTGGGGTCTTTGAGCATGGAAACACCTCTGGTTGCAGCATCAGCGGCGGAGGGGGAGAGCTGCCTCCAACAACTGTGGTACAAGAGCCATGTACTTCTCAAATGGTGATTAAACTGTCAAAACAAGGCTTGCCTGGGCTCTGGGAAGCTTGTTCTTGGCTCTCCACGTGGATGGACTGTCATTCCTCATCCCATATCCATGGTGTGAGTAGCCCAGAGCATGGCCAGAGTGCTGTGGGAGTCAGTTCCAGATGGGTTTGTGCAGCCTATTACATGGTGTACACTCATTTTCACTGTCTCTCTGTGCTTGGAAAGAGAGCAGAATTCCTGGCTCTTTTTCCTGGTTTCGCAGCCATATATTCATACAAGGTTTTTACCCTGGCTGGTGACAAAAGAAATAGTGCAGTAGCCCCTCAAATTGAGGGAAAGAGCAAATCAAAACATATCAGTCTCCTGAGCCAGAGTCCCAACTACCAGAGGGTTGGGAAAAATGCCATGCACGTGATTTTGCTGCATGTTAAAATAAAGGGAAGGGAAATGAAAAAATATATCACCATGTCCTTTAAAAATTTGTACCTACAGAGTTGAAGCAACCACAAGTGATGCTGTACAGATGGTTTTCCTCTTGCCAGGGAGAAGTGCAGTGAGGCCAGAGTCTTTTAATCTGTCATATATATAACTGAAGACTTACAGTTGGAATCAGACTTGAAAATGTAAATGGCTTTTCAATTGCAGAGTCTGGTCCATCATAAAGGCTTTCATTCAAAGCTTTGTCTGGGTAGAACAACAGCTGTTCTGCCTGTGGTTTTTCCGTTTTATTTTATTTTTAGAATTTTCTCATATGTAAGATGCCACAAGATAGACACAGACTGGGAGACAACGTGGTGATGTCTGAAATCAATAAAGTGTTCTCCTTCTCCACAGAGAGAGTTAATTGAGCTAGTGAAGAGTCCTGACCAGGACTTTTGATCACCTTCCTACTCCTAACATGGCTAATTTGGATAACATGGTATGCAGAGATCCAATCTGCCTTTGAAATTAGTTTTTTTCCTTTAAATTACCAGGTGGTGACTGCTGAGAGTCCCCAACTTTTGCATCTTAAAGTTAAAAACTGGGGAAAATCAGTGGTTGGTCATTTAAAAATATAAAATTTAAAAATTTAAAAATACCTCTAAAGTAAATTCAAGGGTATTTGGAATTGAAGTTTCTCTGGTGTTCAAATTCAACAACTGTCTGTTTTTAAAAACTAAGGTACCTCCTTTCTGTATCTTTTTCAGCATGTGTGCATTTCTGCATCTTTTGTTTATTAAAGTTTGTTTATTAAAGATCCATGTTTGACTTCATAGAGCGCACCTGTTCAAATGTCAATACCAATGAGAATTTAGTATAGAAATGAGAGCTGCGAGTCCAAATACTGCTGTGGATATATTTTCCAGACAGTGTTTTGTTGCTTGGAGACCTACTGTATGTTCTTGCTTTTGTTCTTTCTCCCAAAGTTGAGTTCTGTACTTCTAATACAGACGGAAAAGTAGAAAATATTCTGTGTTTCAAAACTTGTGTAGGAGGAAAAGGACATGTAGGAAAAACCAACCAACCACCAAAACAAAAGCCTCAACCCAGCTCCCAGAAGACCTGGAGCCACCAGGAATTTTTGTTTGTGGTGGGAAAGTATTACATGACTTCAGGCACCGACTGAATGACATGCCTCTCTTGCAAGGCAGGGATGTGTTCTCTTCACAGCCGAGAATGGGAATTACGAGAACCACAACACTGCCCTGTTATATTGTTTCTGAGAAGAGACCTCCTCTGTGGTTGATCTTACTAGAAACCACAATGAGGACATCAGGGTTCATTATCCTCCTCAATCATTCTCTGTGTTTTTCTCTTCTACTCCCTGAGCTGTCCCTTTCTCTTTTTCTCTGTTCCACTTCTGTCATCACCCCTCCTCTCTTTACCTTTTCTCTTATCTCCTACAGTTTCTTTGAAACACAGCAGGAAAGCAGGGTTGCCCCAGCCTGTCAGAAGATGGTTGAGTGACAAGGCTGTGCCTGTAGTTAAGTTTGCTTTTACAAGCAGATAGCATGAAGCTGTCTGTTGTTCAGGTATCAGTTTGTGCTGTTCTCAGAGGCAATAATCCAGGAACATTATTTGTCTGCTACAGTGGGATCCTGCAATGCCAAGGATGCTTTGTCTGATTTCCACTTCCAGGCTTTTATTTTGACATAAAAAACCAAAGTGGACAAAAATACATTGCTGCCATTCAGAAAAATAATTCATCATCTGTTTTATATGAGTGTGGGTAATAGAGATGGAATTAAAGAAATGTCATCTTTGCAATGTGCCCAGACTTCTGAATGAGAGGGATCCCTGAACAAAATTCTTCCAAAGTCACATTTCAGACTTGCAGCTTCCATCAGCAGGATCTCTGGCAGGGCCGGCAGGAGCGTGACGGCAAATATGGGGAGTGTGGAAGCAATCCTTAGAGCCTGGAATCACACTGATGCCTGAGCTGTGGATTTGTGCCTTGGCAGGACAGATAGAAAATGTAGAAGTCACATGCTAATCTCTGAATTGGAGACTTTAATCTCTTGAAGATCATGAACCTAAGTATAACCTGAACTTAGTTTCTGCTCTGGTGTAAACCCAGAATAAGTGTGCTTAAACTCAGATATACAGGCTGACTTTTCAAATGCCTTATAAAATGTGTTACTGCCTTATAAAAAGCCAAGCACTTGTAACCTACTCTAAATCAGCGGGAAAGCATTCTTTATACCCATTTTGTTGCTCTCTATCCTCTTGCAACACTAGCAAAATATGAGTATGGAAACTTCCACCATTCAGCAAGATGCCCAGAGTGTCCTCAGATAATCGCTTGTGGGGCTGCACAGTGGAATCAGAGCCAGGCTCTGTCATCAGGGCTCCCCAGCTGGTCAGAGAGATGTGTTTGTTCCCAACCACCCCTTACTGTGTCTCAAGATGAATGGCTCCACACTGACCACTACAATTACTTGAGAGTCCCAGGAGAGATGCTATTTAAGCTAAAGGACAGCACTGGAACCAGAACAAATGTGTCTAAACTGGACATAATTGCATTCACACTGGTTATTAAAAGAAGATTCTTAATAAAGTTTTTGAAGAGCAGCCAAAATGATTAAAGGGGCAGAACAACCCCTAATTATTTTTAAAGTGTAAGTTGGTATGTTTTTTGGAAGATTTATTGAAGTTGAGCTGCAGAAGAGTCAAAGGTCTCAGCAGTCCTTTAACCTTCTTGTTTCTGATCAAGGGGTCTCTTGGTAATTTAGTTTCAGGTGTTAACTCTTACCGACACAGGACATTGCTCTACTCTGCTGCTCTTCCTCTGCTGTGATCACACTGAGCTCTGCTCTCCAAAACAGCAGCAGAAATGGCTGCCTACCACATGCAGGGTGATGGGGGAAGGACACGATTCTGTTTAATTTAGCATTGAAAAGCCCACTCCCCTCACTGAGGTGTATAAAAAATATTTGCTCTATGCCAATGTTGGTATCACTGGAAAAAGTCACTTCTAAAAATCACCTCCCCAATAAACAAAAACAAAATATCCAAAACAAAACATCAAAATGAATCCTATTCTTGAAAATCTCCTTTTTCTTCCAGTCACAAAATGGGGCTGGCAATACTTACATGCTTCTGGGAAGTTCTGTGGGTAAGAAAATCATCATGGCATGCAAGATCTTCTCCAAAAAGAGCATTATTTGCCTAGTAATTTGCTTTTATTCTTTTGGTCTAAAAAAACTCAAAACATCTCCACACAAACTTTGTAGCGTTACACTGAGTTTATTTTGAAAAAGAAATCAAAGAATGTTTTTTTCATCTCTGAGCCAGATGGGAAGAAAAAACAAACGTATTCCACCATATGAAAGAAAACAGATGAGAACTTTCAAAAATTTTTTTACCCAAGTTTTTTTTCTTTTCACTAAACAGCATGGAAAAAATGAGGTGGAGATGGTGAATGAACAAATAGGCTGTAGTTTTAGGAAGGCCTGGTTTCTGGGGAGCAAGGGTTTTGTCTGTAAAGCAGTGTACTATCCCATTTATCGATGCCCAAGCTATCTCTGAGTGTGGGTAAGCACTGGGAACTTCCTCCTCCCGCTCCTGCCCAAGCCCTGGGGAAACTGGGGTGTCCCAGATGGGGGCAGTGCCAGGCATGGGCAGCTGTCCCACTGCTGGACTCTCACGTGCGTGAGCCCTGACACCTGCCCAGGGCAGCACAGAGCCTGCTCCAGGGACAGCCGGGTGTTCATGGAGGAGCCAACATCTCCGGGGTGCACAGACACCCACAGAAGTGAGGGAGGAAAAAAAAGCAAGTCTGGAGGCTGGGGCTGGAGACTTTTTGTTCCCTTTGGATGCTACAGATGTGCGAGCTGCTGTGCTCTTAGGCAAGGAGGTTGCACTGGGGAAAAGTGGTTTTGTTTACTCACATGTGAGTGGACTTGGCCACCTTTCCCCTCCTCCCTGCAGTGCAGTTTCTTCCCACAGCCAGTGGCTGCCCCCCGATCAGCTCCTCGCCTTGCCAGTGATCAGACACCAGTTCCTGCTATCTGCTAAAAGCAGAGTAGCTACTTGCCAGGAACAGATAATGAAAAGAGGAGGTCAGCCATCTGAGAGAGAGAGGAATAGCAAGACCAGATCAGCCATTACAAACAGATAATTTAAGCCATCATAACGGCTAATGTGGGGACTGATGCTACTCAGTTCAGGACATCCCTCACCTGGGGGCCCATCTGAGGTGTTTGGTGTGCTAGGACAGTAAGCAGCAAAGGGCTTCAGCCCTTCTTAAAGGTCTTGTTCAGATCAGACCTTCAAACCCATGTTCCTAGCCCCTATGAGCTGCAAGAACAAGGCACTGAAACTGCAATCGTGGGATAAGATAGCCCCAGTCATGCCTAGAAC
Source organism: Pachycephala philippinensis (assembly GCA_013397055.1). Lineage (NCBI taxonomy): Eukaryota > Metazoa > Chordata > Aves > Passeriformes > Pachycephala > Pachycephala philippinensis. The sequence continues at coordinate 196,175 of VWZT01007447.1, read as the reverse complement.
TAGGATGGTGTAAGTGGAAAGGAAGGCTTTAATGAAAAAAAACTTCATCAGTTTGATTTTTAATACATATGAATGTTCTGGCTCCACATCGCTCTGATCTCCACATCCCTCTTGGTTACACACACATGCACAGAGTGAACAACATAGATTTCTGTGTCTCCACTTAGTGATTCCTTTATTGGAACATTTGCAAGTATTAATTATAGACAACAAATGAAATGAGGGTTGAGATTTATAAGCTCTAACCAGCTGAAGGCATTTCCAAATAAATTAATGAAACGAGTCAGAAATGACATTAAGAAATCCAGAACTGAATGTAAATCACAATGACTTTTTACCTTCTCTGCCTTTCCCTCTTTTTCTTCCAACAGTCCCAGTGCTTGCCAGGGTATATGGACTTGTATTTAATTTTATGTAAAACAAGAAGGATGATGGGAATGTGTGCTCAGTATGACAACTTACAATAGTCGTGCATAAGAAGGAAAGCCAAAACTCAAGCTGGGACAAAATAATTTGCTATCACTTAAAACTCTCCATACAACCTGGATTATTACTCAAACCATACAGAAAGATTTGATGGGAATGCTTTTCCCATTAAAGAGTGGCAGGTCTGACTTTCATGACAACTTCTTGGCCCATTCTGGTGTCCCGCTTGCATTCCTGCCAATCTGTCCTTTCTGTGACAGGTTCCTGAGCTGTCTTAACAAGCTCTTGGTCCTCTCAGTGATTTCGATCCTTGTAGCCAGTGGACACCTCTGTTTCCTTCCTGCAGGAATACTAGGTCAAAAGGATGGCCTGTCTCAGCACGCCTTGCTGCTTAGGCCATATTTTAAGGATGACTGGACACGTCAGGCACGCAACGGCGGCATCCCTCTTCATCCAGTTTTGTCTAACAGCTGCAGTGTTTGATTCAAGTGTGTGAACAGAGGGTGTGAGCCCAGTCACGTTTCATTTCTCAGTGTCCTCAGCTTGTCATTCCTCTGACTGGAGGGCACTAGATAACTCTTGGATAATCTGATCTCCTGTATGTACCATCACTGCTGTTGCTGAAGGAAGAGAAGGATGGAATCTGGGCAAGGAAGCAATACAGCTTGGGCTTAAGCAGAGGTTTCTCATTCACTTCTTTTGGTGACAGAAGTCTGTGACATCAATAAAAAGCATGAAGAATGTAATTTAATGTGATAGATGCTCAAAACTTATTTCACCTAAATAAGCCAACATTAAAAACAAAGGTAGCAGTGCTTCCACTTCAGTGTGGCTCTGCAAGGCTCCACTCACCAGGGTTTGTGAGGCTCTCTGGGCATGAAAATTACTAGTTTTGTGCCTCATTATCCAAAAATAGCAGTTTTACATTATCTCCACAGACATTGTGTAAATATATATGTAAACACTACAGCATGTGTCTACAACGCAACTCCTGGGTACAGCATGACAGTGCCTGGTAGAATCAAGTTGTATTTAAAACCTTATGAAACAGCCAAAAGAAAAGTCTCATGAAATCCAGACTGTCTGAAGACAAGCCCTGCCTCCATGATGGTGACACATGCTTTCTGCAGCTGTAATACACAGACCTTTCACTTTTAATTAAGCAGATGCAATTTTCGGGTTGTTCCTGTCTCATATCTAATTTGTACCCTCAGGACAGATTCCCAAATGTAACATTTCGTGTATTTTGAAAGAAAATTATAATGGAAACTTAAAACACTGGAGGGAGTTTGAGATGTAGGGGAACAACCGTCTTTAACTGGTTGATCTAAGGAGCAATATTTGAAAATCTGAAGTACAAAATCTTGTCTCCTTCCAACAGAGCTGGAGTATTTCAACAAATTTATCTGCGTGCAGCCAAGGTAAATGGCAGGTCATGAGGCAATGAAAAAACAGTTCTCCTTCCCAAGAAGCCAAAACAACTTTCTTCATTGTAGAGCATGTGGCCATGAAAAGAGTATAAAAACTGGAAACAAATACCAAGGTTTCTGCTAATGAATTAACCTGCTAATTTTTTTCAATTCCTGATAAGCAACACTGCTGCCTGGACAACGGCTCATGGGACTGTGGAGGAAACTGGCTGGGTAATGATATCATCTCTTTCCGCTTTGCAGCATATTTTATTTTCTACTTTGTTTGGGAGAGAAGTACTGGTCCAAAAAAACAGAGAGCTCGATTTACAAAGCACTTTGGAGAAGTGCGAGTTTATTAGACTTTTCTGAGTATGGCATGTTTTTCTCACCAAATCTTGAAATCTGTCTTAAAAACAAACATATTTCGGTGTGTGCAGCTTCTTTGTTTCTCTTTTCATAAAGTTCCTCACCCGGGCTTGACCTGCAGTATGTGTGGCACCTATTCAGGTAGATTTCCTTTCGAGGAGGGAGAAGGAATGAAAACATTTCAAAATCATTCTTAAAAATTGGAGATTTACTCCCATGGCATTTTCTCCTGAGTGGAAGGAATGTAGGATGGCAGGATGGCAGGCTGGCAAGCAGGCAGGCTGGAAAGAAGGAAGGCATGCTGGCAGAAAAGGAAGGCAGGAAGGCAGGAAGGCAGGAAGGCAGGAAGGCAGGAAGGCAGGAAGGCAGGAAGGAAGGCAGGAAGGAAGGCAGGAAGGAAGGAAGGAAGGAAGGAAGGAAGGAAGGAAGGAGGGTAGGAAGGCAGGAAAAGCTTTATTAAAGTGGTCTGTCCATAGTACCCCGATGAAACACTGGCTGTGATCAGAGCTATAATGAGTATCTAGTCCTTAGTCAATTTAATTGTTACACATGCAGACTAGACTGCATACAGTAAGGAAAACTCTATCTAAAATCTGCTTTAAAAGTTATTTAACCAGAACAAATCATCTGGGAAAGTAAAAATATTTCTA